>CM057846.1:61300961-61310961 GCA_030068395.1 Apalone spinifera | reverse complement strand
TCATTGCTGCTCATTTTATCAGTATTCTGACACTTATATCACAGCCAAAGCCTGTTGAGAGAAATAAGGCCAACAACTTGCCTACCTGTTCAGTGCCTGTCTCTAGGAATATAAAACCATGCCCTTCCTACATCTTACAGCACTCTCCCATTGATTTGTGTACCCCACTTTTCAGAGAAACACATGTGAAGCTGATGGGAGATGCTTTCTTGTCAACAGAGCACAATGTAGCCAGGGCGGCAAGCAGATTTAATGACATCAATTTTAGGTATGTTATTTATGTCACTGAATTTGTATAAGTTAGATTGATTTACCATAAGAGTATAGACCAGCTCTTAGATTGAAAAGAAAATGCTAGAAAACGTGTTTGATTTTCTTAAGATTAAATGAAAAATACATGGAAGAGAAAAGGTTCCACATTTAGAAACTGATCAGAAGTAACTTGAAAATTGGTTTAAAACATCTTTGCCTTTAGCACGACTTAAAATGGCCTGATGTTAAAGTTGCAAAGATATGATGTCTATCCTTAATATAAATAAAAAACAATATATAGTAAGCAGACCCTCACTAACTGAAAATAATACAGATAAACATATAGTTCCTATAGTGAAGCTATTACGATTTCAAAGTTAGAAGAATTTGTAATTAAAATACACAAGGATCCAATTTTGCATAAACCAAAAATAGATAAAAAGAGTGATTTAAAAGGGGGCAGAATTAGTCCCCAAATAGGTCATACAGCAAAGATAGCAGTGAAGTCTAAAACGTGAAATACTGCTTGTTTTGAAAGCACTGAGAAAATAAATGTGTACTAAAATACATAGCAGGCATCTTCATATTCAAACAAGTGAAGGCAAGAGATATTTTGTTCTGGTTGAGGAGGAATATTTAGAGAAGAAATTATAAGCTTACTCTGATACATATAATGCCATCTGAGGAGCATAAACAAAAGAGCCAAGTATGAATCACAAAATGCCAGAGAGATCACAAAGACGTCTGCTTGATATTTAATTGATTACTAGTCAGGTTAATGGAGATTTCAAACCCACCTAACCCATATAACCTGGACAGTGAATGCCTGACAAGTTTAGTTGTGCAAGCTTAAAACCAGTGAAATCAGTGTTGGTCTCAAATTCTGTCTGTTATGTTACCTAAATTGGTTTGTCTCTGGATTTGGTAAGAAATAAAAGTCTTTATCTACAAGAATGAGGATTATATTGTGGTACTATTTGGAAAGAAATTTTGCTAAAACCCAAGGTTATGGGGACAAAGTGCAGTATAGACCAGCTCTTAGACTGGTCTATACTGACTTCCCTTTTGCCCCTTTGACATCTTTGACAAAATACCCAGAGAGTAATAGAATGGCCAAGAGAACTGTCTAGATGATGAGAAAAATTATCTTAAATAAAGTTCACTATAATAAAAAACAATCTAAAATCCAGGAGTGCTTCCAGAGTAGAACAATGACTTTACCTACGAAAAGGCCTCAGTTACACAAGTACCAGACTCTTAAATACAATTAGAAAAAGAATAAAAAAACCAAACAATTTAGTTGTGACTGACATTGAAAACCACTGATAGGTGAACTGGTAACAAGTCGACCTGAGAACAGCTGGAAGTCAGCAAAAACAGTTCTGCCCACAGAAGAATCACAATTACACATTCAGGAAATAGAGAGTTAAAAGGGTTCAAACTTGAGCATTCCTTACATACTACTCATTTAGTGATACAGGAGAACAAGATGAAAGCTTGATTGTTCAAGGAACAGATCAGAGAATGAGATAATTTGTGTTGGTGCCAGCAAATTCATTGCACTCATTGGCATCATCAACAGACCAAGTGCAGAATCATTACAGACAATAGTGCTGCCAAAGTTGCCAAATCCATGTAGCACCTGGTTGAAGCCACTGCATAATCATCCTGGAGTGTGTTATGTTAGCAGCCAAACCTAGACAAGGCAGAAAAGCTATACATGATTCAGTGATAGTTAAAAAAATATTTCAGAATGTGGTAACCTCTTATACTGTTGAGTCTTATTTAAAAACAACAACATTCCTTAAAGGAATAAAATGAGGGCCATTTGGGATAGATGATGCACCTACCAGCAGAGTGATTATGCAAATGGGATGATGTACTGTTTAGAAAGGGTATCAATGCTAACGCCTGCAATAACTCTCTAAGCGTGCTTCCTATGAATGAAATGTTTCTAGGAGCCTGAGCAGATTCTAACTGATCGGAATACTCAAAGTCAACAGAGGGGTTTTTGTCTCTTTCCAGCTACCCTGATCTTTTAGTGCTTCCTAAATAGGACAGTAGAGATCCTTGAACATTTCAGAGTACTCCCCTTACCCCCACATCCAATAGATTCTGCTGCAGCACATAGGCCTGGTCTACCTAGGCCAGGCAGGTGGTTTAAGGTACATTACTCCAACAACACAAAAACCATAGCTAGAGTCAGCTTACCTTAAGCCAAGCCACCTGGGTGTCCACACTGTGGGAGACCGATGGAAGAACAAGCGCCTGTTGGCTTCCCTTACTCTTCACGGAACAAGGAATACTGGACGCTGATGGTGTCTGCCCTCAGCGTTCGATTTATAGGTCTACATTAGACCCACTAAATTGAAGCTAGAAGATTAATCTCCAGAGGCTTGATCTTCTCTCTATTATAGATATGCCCTTAGAGCAGAATTTTCAAAAACTCTTAGGGAAGTTAGTTACCCAACCTCTATTGACTAAAATGGGAAAGTCAATGAAACATGGCCATCTAACTATGTAACATGTGTGAGAATCCCACCTTTAATAATTAATAACAAATAATTAATAATTAACACAATTTATTATAAAATCATCATAACATAATTATAACTACTATGCTGATTATGATTATTATAAATCAATTAATGATAATTAATTAATTAGTCATTATTAACACTTGATCCACTGGAAAAATTTGGGACATTACAGAGTGTGAAGCAATGTCATAAGTCAGTTTACAAGTCAGTATATAGATTCTTGACTCAAAAACTATGACTGATAAGTTCAAGTCCTACTTAAAGAAGCTTCAATTTTTAAATCACTGATTTGATTGGAAGTAACAGTTCCCAGGTCTGTTGTGTCACTACAGCTCCCATAGACACACTCAGTTCATATCTTTAAGATCCTTATGCAATGAAAATTGAATCCTGGTCCTCACTGAAATAGTCAGTAATTTGGCCATTTGGCTCCAATGGAGCTAAGAGGTCATGAGTTTAGGGGAGATGGAATTTTGCGACCTGGATTTATATGAAATTTTGATCAAGGAAAAGGATACATATGAACTACTTGTTTTTGCTTTTTATTTCTATAAATTCAAGATTTTGTATTTGGTTCAAAGCTTAGTTCAGGAACACTTTTAACACATATTATGAAAGATGAGAGATGAGTAAAACTATTTTTCCTTCATTCTGCCTTTTGATTTTCCTTTTGAGAGTTGATTGCTGATGTACAATCTAGACAGACAGTTGTCTTAAAACTTAAATAAATAGTTACGTTAAGTATTAAATGCCAACAATGCCACAGTGCCCAGTATGGATGCACAATAATGCCTTGGTAGAGCCTCAGCGATGACAGTAGAAGAGAAAGCAACACAAATGGCAGAGTGGCAGAGATGGCTTGAAGTGCTCTTTGTACTTCCCTGATCTTGATCAGCTGAGTGCCAGGCCAACCTTCTGCTGTAAGCAACAGAAGCCTTCAAACTGCTCTAAATTACCTCTCCAACCAACAGCTCTAACTGTTGAACATGGAAGCAACAAGCTAAAGGGATTGTCCATTCATATTCCGCATTTCTCAAATCATATACCTTTCTGTGGAAACTGAAAGAAGAGTTAGCTTATGAAGTACTAATAGCAACTGTGCCAGTAGACAATTTCTACTCCTTTGGCTGGCAATATTAATTTTGGAGTGACATTGCACACATGACACTGCACAAAATGGCCACAGTCCAGCTGTTCGTACTTGAGTCAAAATCTTAAATATATTTAATAGCTATAAACAAATAATATATAAATATGTACGCTGAGATTACATGATTTTGCCTCATAGATTAGCCAGAAAAATGTGATTTTTACAAAATGCAATGCCCTGCAAGTTGGTTTCTAAAACCAAGAATCTAATTGACATCAGTCAGAACTTTAATGTCCAGAGATATCTGTTTGAAATTAACAAGGCTTGTGAAAACTGTAAAATATTCATTTAAAAATACTGTTGTGTACACCCAGAGCAAAAAGACATAGCATATTGGCTTTCTATTTTATATATTTGCCTCTAAGGATGATTTAGTGAGCATGTCCACTACTTGACACATTCTTACGGAAAAATTTTCTAGAAAAAGTTAAGCATTCTATATGTAATTTGAATTGTTCTGAAGAAATTAATACAGAATCATATTCCTGAAGTAGAATTATTTAGGAATTTCTAAAATATTGATAGAAAGGATTTTCTTCTCCGTTAAATGTAAAAACAATGCAAAAATGATTTTGAGGAAATGTCTATAGATTAATAATGCATTCATCACTATTAAATTCTGTAGTACTTTTCCAAATGGGGGTATATTGTAAAGACTGAATTATGTCCTCACATATGCCCACAGAACTCATACTGACACCAGAGAAAGTTACCTACACATAACTCAGTGACAGACTAGAGACCAAAATAAGTACTTACACAATATAACTTAATGATTCTGTTAAGGTCTACATGTTAGGATATATGACATGAATTTAGAATGTTTTAATAATTGTGTTTCGGAACATGTATCACCCCTAAAATTGTATGGATTTAAAATGTTAAGATACTGGTACATGGCCTGTCAAAGGGATGGGAATGTTATGTACAAAGAAGAGTGGTGTAATATAAAAAAGATGCACTGAGTTTTCAAAGAAAAAAAAAAAGAGCTATTATTGCTAATGCCATAGGGATGGTTTCAGTAGAAGTTGATGACATTAAGCTGGATTCTAAAGCATTGCTACTGACATTCACAGAATTAAGGGGAAAAGATAAAGAAGCTCTTTATAGATCAGAGAGATCTATAAGATTGCCAGATCTCTGATCATACAGAATTTAAACTCCTAGATCCTGAATTAGATAACAATGAACTAATACAGGAGTGGGATATAGTTCCACAGACTATGGTGTTTCTCTTCCTACGCAGTTTGTTGAACAGCCTATATGGCCAGAGACTATTCTGGATCTAATGCTAGGAAATGAGCCAAGCATGACAAATAAGGCTGAAGCAGAGGAATGGCTATCACTTAGCATTCACCACAATATCATTAGATAGCCTCTAGATTGCAGCCTGGTGTTGGAGTGTTCAGCAGCTAAATAAATGTATTCCACCACCACCCAGCATTTCTAAAAAAAACCAGTCTTTTGATTTATCATTCACCTTAATCCATTTTCTGCACAGGTAGTGGAGATTCTAGCAAACTGATTGAAAGCACTTTTGGTGAATTGGGTCCATGCTTCCTTTGCGTGTAAAGCACACACATCCATGGTCCATATTGAGCTTGCATTAATGCCCTCTATGAGAGCATAAGGAAAAATGGGGATCCGTTTCCTCTCATTCATAGCCATGTATGTATATCCCTCTCCCCCCCCCCACACACACACTCATTAAGATATGGCAATGAGGCTAGAACACACATTGTTACTGAAGATAAGGGGAAGATTTTCAGTGAGATTCTGGTGCACTGGGCAAGGCAGGCTGGGAAAGGGCAGGATGTGGAGCAGAGCCAGAGCAAGGGGCAAAAGCAAGGACAGAAGGAATGACAGGCACAGAGGAGCACCTCCACTTACTGCAAGTGCAAACTATTGCCAGTTCCTCAGAACTTTGGCTGACAACAAGAAAGACGGTAATAACCTGTGTAAACAATGCCAGGACCAATTAGCATAACACCTGGTAGCCATGCCAGAACATCAAGTCAGCTGAAGGCATCTCTGTGTTTGCCCCCTAGTGAGATGTCACATCTATAAGGCACCGTCACAGCAAATGGACAACTTGAAACCCTATCAGTGCGGAAGCTGGGAACAAGTGAATACCAGTGGCCCCTCATGATACATGAGGACAGTGGAATCTCCTCAGATGTGTGAGGAAAGGTCCTCTGCCTTTCCCCCTGGAAAGTCCATATGGTCTTTCTGACGTGTCACAACATTCTCCATCAAGGTTGCAAACTCACCTGCCTACAATCTAAAGCCTGTGTCCCGTGGGTTGCTTAACTACTAAGGAAAGGAGAAATCTCTGTCATTAATAATTCTAGTTGCTGAGAAGGATAGCTGTCTTTTCTTTGTCCTCAATACTGTTTCTCCATCTTGATCACACAGGACCACTTGCCCCCACAATAATAGCTTGGTTACCACTGCAGTTTCCAGATACTGCTCAACATCTGCTCTGGTAACCCAGGTTTCTGAAAAGGGTGGTAAATCACTATTTGGGTAATGGCACTCTCCAGTCTATGAGCATCCAGACATAACTGGACTGCCTCATTCACCATAATGGCCTATGGTAACAGAGGATCCAGGAATGGCAGTCACGGTATGTCTGAATATCTGTACCTTTCTGCTCTGTATTTGGAGGGTTTTTTTGGTTTCTGTTTTTAATCCTGGGGGGTGATTCCCAGGTACAGAATAGGTGAGCAACTAGTGAATGACAGGTCCTGCAGTAACTTAACATGCAGCTGCTGGCACCTCTGCCATGACAAATTTGTGAGCATCTGGGTGAGCGTCGGAAGCTTAGAGAACCATTGAAAACACCAATCAGGTCCCATTCTCTTGGAGCATTCAGCAGCCAGAGGATTCCAGAAACTTGGGTATGACTGAACTTGTGTTCTAAAACACTTCATGCATCCAGATATTCATGGAATGTCCATTTGAGCACATAATAGATCACTGGCACCTTTAGATCCTTTAAAAAACGTCAGCCATAGCTTATACTTCCTTATCTTGAGCCAGCTTAAATCACTGGCAAAAATGCCTCCTGAAATCACTAAAGCAGGATTGGGCCTATATGAAATCAACAGGAGCAGGTGAAACATAACACAACAAAAATCATAGTAATTTAGCTAAATAAAAAGGTGCTTTTGTTTTTCAAGGAGATTTAGCTATATGGAAAGCTTTAAAGTTTAGAGGGAGACTTGGAAACATTTGGCAAAAAAGGGAAAATTTCAGATCAGGGCAATTTCTTTTAATAACTGGTAACTTTGAAATAGGTTGGAAAATTTTCTTAAATTTTTCCAAAATATTTTCTTTTGCCTTCAGAGAAAATGTCATAATTATTAGGCCAAGCCAATTTTCCAAGCCAAAGTTAAAGAAAACTTTAAAGCGGGTTTTCTAATGGAAGTTGTTTACAACCTTACCTATAAAGGGGCATCTGCCTTTCCATAATAAAGAACTGTGCATTTCCAAGTTAAAGGGGAGAAAAGACTCAGTGTGCCTTCTTTTAATTTAGCTTCTTTAAGTTACAGCTGTGTCTCAAGGACACTTTATTAGTTCTCTTCAAGCTGACTGATATTTCAATTCATGTGGTTTTAAATTTGATATATGTGCATCTAGATTTTGCAATAGACGTATTTTAGAATTTGAAAAAAAATCCAGAGCGTTGTACTTTTTTTGGCACATTGATACTGGGTGCAGGTTATTTGTTTTTCATTCTTTTTGTATAGACAACAGCAGCAATTTAAACACATTTGGATTTATTTTGCTTGTGTTGTATTGTCCTCTTGCTTAACGGCAGAATGATTTTAGCTGTTTTAATTTAGGCCTGAAATGTGTCCTGTTTTTTCTTTTTCCACAGATACAATTTCAGGAATTTCGATTGTGATCATAACAGTCAGTGACCAGGTATAAGATTATGAGGCTTCACTTCCATTGTATAATGAAATAAATGGATTAAAGATTTCTTGTTAAGGAGGATGGCTCCTACCAGAAATTGCTGCTTGCAACTATTAAGCTAAGTTCTCTCTCCGCCCTCTCCCTTTCTCCGCCCCCCCCCCCTGCCAAATAGGAGACATTTTAACTGTGATTTTTTGAATTTAGTAAATGAATTAATTCTCTAAAAGATAGATTGTTTCTAATGCTTGGAGAGAATACAGTAAATATGAGATCTGATTAGGTACGGGCATTGTTGAAGCAAAGGTTTGAATGTCTGTAGACTGAAGTACCTGCCCTGGTCCCTGTAACTTTGATTTGGCTCCTCAACTCTCTTTTCATTCATGATTCTGTACCTCTTAGTGATTTCTGCTAATCCATCAAGTTGACATTCATGTTTGTCCATGATTAAGGAACTTAATACTTCTAAAATTCTTTGCTGCAGTCTACCATTATAAGGCATACCTCCAACTTACTAGGAAATATTTCTCTGTGGCAGATGTACCATATTGACATGCAGAGTAGAGGCATGCATAATAGAGGCCTGGCAATCAGGTGACTGGGTTCTGTTCTTGACTCTGACCTGCTCTGTGAGGTTGGGCACAAGACTTCAAATATATATAGAATAAAAACAGATGGTCTCAAAATCCTATTTTATTCAATTCCTCTAGCATTAAACTCTAAAATGACTAAGGAGTGAATTTGTCTAGTGATTCACTGCACAGAGGCCATCAATATTAATGACGATGGCATAAGAAACTTTATCTAAGAAATTGTTTCTCTCTTTCTGAAGTTTATAAGGAAATAAAAGGTACTGAAGTAGGGTATAATACATTATATTCCAATACTCATTCAAAATTAGGTGGCTCTTAAGTTTATTACTCATACATATGAAGAGTATATACATTAGAATAATACCTGCAAATATTGTCTTTCATCTTTAAAAATGGCTTTCCTCCTGAATTAGTCCTTTGTAAATCTTACTGGAGCTAGGAACAGATTGTAAAACAAAATCTGGTATTGAACACTGCTGATCTTGTATCATTCCTGGAGAAACCTGGAACATAGCAGTGTTGTATGCGTCCTGCTGGTTTACAGAAAGGAATTCCCCATGGCAAGGTGATATAGCTGAGAATCTCCATTTTGAATTGAATTTTCCTTTAAAAGATATTTGATCTTTTCAATTTTGCTACACTGAGAATTACCAGGAGGTGAAGGAGAACAGAGAATTCACATCGTAATCACTTTGTTGCAGTGTCACTAAATAAACATCTTTATAATAGAAAAATTAGCCAATAGTGTCATACATGACTATTGTAATGATTAGATTACTAGAGAGCACAATACTTGTAATATATGAGCATGAATCAAACTATTGGTCCATCAAGTCCAGTATCTTTTTTTCCAGCTCTGACCAATATTTTAGATTTGTCTGTGGAAGGCAAACAATAAACTCTTAGGAGTAGCAGCTATTTTTTAATTTTGTTTGCATACATGTACACAATGGGATTGTGGTCTATATTAGGGCTTCTAGTTTCTATAGTAATACTAATAAATACGAATAGTAATAATAACAAAAAGGACACAAAATATTAACATGTAGTTAATTAATCAATTGGATGGTGGTGTACAGGAGGTAGTGATATTGGTATAAATTCCTGGTACTTGTAGTAATAAATTTTTGATCATTTGGGGACTCTATCTATACAGTTTATGAACTGCAGTTCATATCATGATATTGTTACTGTGAAAATTGCTGAATCATTTAATACTCTGCTGCAAATATAGAATCTACCATGAGCTGACAGGGTATGTAAATGGTACTTACAATACAAGACTAGAGGCAATGGAGATTAGATAACCTTAAAAACAATATTCTTACCACATAAAGGGTTGCTGGCATTTAGAACAGTAGACAATCCCCAGCAGCAAAATAAAAGAACCAGGTACAGCTGATTGGAATAGCAACTCAAGGGACTAAGAAAGTGACAGAGAGAGGGAACTCTGGGTATGTCTACAATTGTACCCTAGTTCAAACTAGGGATGAAAATGTAGGCGACCAAAATTGCTAATGAAGCAGGGATTTAAATATCCTGTGCTT
>CM057846.1:61262054-61284980 GCA_030068395.1 Apalone spinifera | reverse complement strand
TGCTTTTGCGCAAAATCTTGTCCGTCTAGACGCAGCCATAGATTTTAGTATAAATCTACTTTATGTGTATATATGTGACAGTACGTTATTTGAACAAAAAAAATCAAATTATTATAACCTACTAAATAATTCCTTTGATACAGTACAGTCTGTGACAGCAGTACAAATGGTATATAGTCAGTCATTGTCATCTTATCATTCAGTGCTGAATGATGTACCAAGTATGTGTGTGAAATGTACCCCACTTCTGCAGCTGGACACTTGAAAATGCAGTTTCACATCTCTCCACAGAAACAGTAGCAAGATCAAAAAATCAGTATTTTAAAACCCTGCTGATGGAAAAGCAACAGGTCCAGCTTTGCATAATATATTGTTTGATTGGCTCCTGCTTAAGAACAGTCTCCCTGTCTGCAGTTGCTGTGTAACTGCATTCTCCAGTTAAGCAAATATGCCTGTTCCCCCTTTAGCTCATGGACTTCCACATCTTAGATGTCCAGACTCCACAATTGTCAAAATAAGACTCAGCACAGTATGCTGAGAATCCCTACACTGGGGAGCATTCCTTGTGCATCTCAGGGTACAAACGGGAAACAACCTGAATACACAGTCATGAGATTAAACTATGGGTGGTGTTTGTGACAATATTGGTGTAGAAGGTGGCTCCAAAAACTCCCCTTGAGCACTAAGTACCAGATGCGAAGAGCTTTTCCTTGCAATGATGGCACTAAACACCTTCTTGAAAGGCCTGAGAAACTGGGGGTGAGTTGGTTGCTTCTCAGGATCAGGGTGTAAAGTGACCAGCTGAAGAATTTGAAGGTCTTCCTGGTACCTTTAAACCAGCCAGTCATTCTCTATCATTAAATGCCTGAGCCAAAGGTCATTAGGGCTATTGTAAACAACCAGAGAGCTGAAAACAGTTGAAATATAGAAATACAAAGAAAAATAATTGCTTTTCTAATGCTGAAAAGTTATAAATTGCAACTCACATTGCCATGAATACTGTGACTCATTTGCAGCATGGATCTTTTCCTAGCAGCTAAAGACCAGTAGAGAGAGCAATTAACAAGAGAGTAGGAATTCCAGCTCCATGTTCCAGTAGATCAGGGGTTCTTATACTTAATTGTATTATGACCCCCACTCTGAAAACAAATATTACTACATGAGGGGCTGAAGCCTTGATGTCCTGGGGGTGGGGCAAAGTTCTAGCCCCACCACCCCAGGAGGGGTGGCCAAGCTAAAGGCCAAGGGCTTCAGTTCTAGGCGGGTGGGCTATAACCACCACCTTGCTACCCTATGCTGATGACCTTGGGGTTTGACTCTGGGCCCCAACAAGCCTAAACCATCCCTGATAACCCTAGTAAAATGCAGTTTGAAAACTGCTGCATTAGTTTAACAAGGTATGGTTCTTTACTTACACTAATTAGCAACATGTTTATTCAAAAACACTGAGACAGGAAGGAATCCATGTTCAGCATGGTAAGTTTAAGCATGTGCTTAAATGCTGTCCTGAATAGGGACAGATTTAAATATACACTTAAGAGGTTTCCTGAATCAGAATAAGATCCTCAGCCCTAGACAGGATCAGGCCATAACTACAAATAAATGCTCAATATAATAAAGGTGGCAGAACTGGATCCATTATGTTTAATATATAAACAAAAGGTTTTTAGGGCCAGATTTTGGGAGCTTGTCCTGAAGTCTTGCCTTGTCCTGAACACCTTTGAAAATATGGCCCCTTTATTTAGTGGGAGCTTCTGGTTACTGAAGTCTTTTGAAAAAACATAATTTTAGCTTTTCCATTTCTCTGTGGGATATTTAGATAATTATCAAAACAAATAAACATACTTTTTAGTGCAGTCACTGACCCTGGATAGCAAATGTCAAATGTTGACACTTTCTTCTTTGTTTTAGAAGATCAGTCAGCTGAAGGAGAAACAGGAAATAACAGATTTAATTCACAAATCATAATTGTCACATGCAGCAAGAATTTATTCGGTGCTTTAAAATAACGTTACAAATATAGTGTTTAGCCAGTTTCACTTGAGACTTCATATTCAGAAGTGAGTGCCAGAAACCATAGGACTGTTTCTCCTCTCACATAGATGTTAAATGACACTAAGCAATGTCTCAATTGCTTTCTTTAATATTTCAAAACTTTATGAATGAAGAAAATAGTACACTTTGTAGGCATTAATAGTAGCATCTAACAGCCAGTCAGAGAAATAATAAGCAATGAAGATATAGACCACAGATATCTCCCAGAGATCATTCTCAAAGTCTCTTCTATCAAAAAAGCAGCCTGAGTTGAAGTAATCTGTATCTTATAAGCATTGCATAGACGGCTTATTTTAAAAGTTTGTCATGCACATCAGGGAAAAGGAAAATCAAGGTAGTGAAACTTAAAATCTACATATGGAGGGGAGCCTGCTTGGAGGTTTATAACAACTTGCACTCTTTACTGTGGTAAAACATTGGGAGGTTCTGGGTGCCATTATGGCTAAGGAGCCCCTAAGAGCTGCAGTAAAAATTATGTGCTCCACAGGCCAATAGTATCAACAATGGATGACCCTTGCCTCTTGCAGATCCCTGGACATGCAGATCCCTGGACATTTGTGTGGCAGTGCCAGCTTTTTCCGTGATGGAAAAATAAGTAGGAAATGCAGAAAACAACCTGCACAAGGGAGAATAGAGCTCATAGGGGTCACTCAGGAAAATGGAAAAACATAAACTGCAGAACCATGATATGCTGGATCCTAAGGGTATGTCTAGACTGCATCCCTCTGTCGGCAGAGGGATGAGATTAGGCAGGTCGACATTGCAAATGAGGCAAGGATTTAAATATCCCACCTAATTTGATTAAAAATGGCCACCACGTTTTGCAGACTCAGCACTTTGTCGGCAAAAAGCGGCAGTCTAGAGGGGGATCTGTCGAGAAAGAAAGCCTTTTTCGACAGATCCCTTGTGCCTCCTGCAAGGAGTATTAGCATCACTGTTATATATATGGATGAGTCTACACAGCACCCTAAACTTGAAATAAGATACGCAATTTGAGCTATGCAAATTGTGTATCTCATTTCAAATCTATTTTGAAATAGGCTATTTTGAAATTTGTCACATCCACACAGTTATTTCAAAATAAAGTACTGTTTCGAGCCTTTCCTTATCCCTTGTGCAACAAGGAGGGTGAAATAGCACGCCTATTATTTCAAAAAATATTTCAAAATAAGAGGCGGCTTGTGTAGACATGGGATAACTATTTCAGGATCCCAAAATAGCCATGCAGTGTAGATGTACCCATAGGGAATAACATCGTGAAACAGGCTTTGACTTCCAGTCCTACCCTAGAATGAAGTGCAAACCCCCAGATCTTTATGCACTACATGAGAATGCAGCATCTAGTGTGGTTATGGTGCTTTTCCAGATAAACTCAATAATAAATAGTAAAATGCACAGTAGTTCACATTTATAAGACTCCTTGCATTCAGTGTTCACAAATCTATTTGGTATTATAGGGGTTACTAAAGTGAATAATGTTATTCATGTGTCCAAACATTTGCAGGAATAGCCCATAATAAAGGGGGGGGGGGAGAAGGGAGGGGAATCATGATTCAAATGTAAGATGCTGGTTCAATTTATAAAAAACCCTACCTTCGGGACTTCATATTACAGCATTGTGCACTAGAAACAAAGGAAAAGTTTCCTGAATTATACTATAATTGCTACAATTATAATAATAGGTTCTAATCTATTTTCTCTCCACAGTAAAAGTTAAAGCAAACAAACAAACAAATCCCCTGACTTTCCTGTAACACACTTGGTACAACAATATGATGATACAAAAAACTTAATTATACTGATGTAATAAATACCCAGACATCCTCAACACTAATTTTGTATTAAATTTCAGCTCTCACAGAGTACATTTTGTAAGTGAAATTTTTACAAAGCTTAATTACACAGTGCCTATTATTGTAAGACAGCAGATTGGTTGCGTTTCTGCAAAAGGTTGCAAAATTGTGCCAATAACTGGACTTGCTAGTTAAACCCAGTTAACTTCTAACACCAGTTTTCCTACTAAGTATCAATATAGTCAGAATTAAAATTGGTGCATTATAAAAAGTCTTACCTTTTTGATGGTACGTTATGGTTAAACATTTAAAATAGATACGTTACAAATTCCAAAAATAATAAAAATAAGTCATTTTATTGCATTTCAATGTCTGAATGTGCTATAAATAGGTGGCTTTTTGAATCATCAACCAATATTGAGCTTCCTGCTGTGTCCCATATAGAGTTTCCATCACTATCATCAGCCATGCATAAAATAATTGTTTTTCTGCTCTTACAAAGGGACCAAGAAAACCCAGCATTCTGTTTGAAATGAAAATGAAGGTAAAATGCTTAATCACATCATGATGGGTCAGCTGTTGTTTTCTGACCACTCTCAGAAGCAATACAACAAGAATCCATATTTTACTATCTATCTATAAATGCTACAACCTTTTAAAAATTAGCAACAAAATTAAAAAAATTTAAGGAGATTTGTTCAAAAAAATACGTGATCAAAATTAACTATTCAACATTTACAAGAAGATGGATAGAAAGATGTTTACAGGATCTTTTAAAAAACCTGCACACCTGGGATTGCAAGTGCCAAGATGTGAGCAATTAGCATTATTATGATATTAATTAGCAAAATATTTTATTACTAGCACATTTAACCAGCATTGCTCAGGTCCTTAAGGAGGGGCTCAGGGCAGGAGGCTGGAAATATGGAGGATGCAAAAGTCAGGGTTGGGGAATGAGGAGGGGCTCTGGGCAGGTGTGTGTGTGTGTGTGTGTGTGTGTGTGTGTGTGCGCGCGCACATGCACTTGCTTGTGTAATGGGATGAACTACAACCCTCCCCACTCCCCAGGATTCGTGCCAGGGCTGCTTGCTCTTCCCCTTCCTGTTCCTATCAGGGAGCAAGAACAAAGTGTATCACTCACCTGTCCCTCATGTTCCCCAGCCAGAGTGAGGGATGCAGCAAATGGTGCACTTTCCTATCGCTCCCTGACGAAGGGGAACAGCCAGCAATGTCCCTGTACAAATCTGATTGGGAACAGGGGGAGCTTCAGCGTCCCATGCCCTCCCTGAAAGCTACCTGGAGGATGGGAGGCTCAGGGCTGGGGCAGTCTGGGGTGCGGAGAGTGCACCCAGCCAACCCCTTTCACCTTCCTGGTGATCCGTCTCTTTTCTGTGTGGATTTCTGAGAAGCAATCCCATTCCTTGCATATCCCAATTTCCTGGCAAAAGCAAATCCTTACGTTGCTTTAAGTTGAATTTGGTTGTCCTAGTTCTTACCATTTAGGAGGAGTTCTTGAACAAACAGACAGTCAGACTGACAAACTCTCTCAAATATAGTAGATTAAATTGATGGATAGTAAATATGTGCATTACTTAAACATTAGTTTTCTTGCCACAATATTTTTGAAGGAATAATTTTCTTTGATCAATATATTATTGCTTAATCTGCTAATAAATGCAAATCTGAAGCTTTTTTTATAAATTGTTTAACAAGGTGTCCGTTTTCACTGTATCTGGCAATGTCATTGCGTGACTAAGTAAGATAGTACTGCTCAGATAAAAAACATTTTTTTTCTTTCTAAGCAGGACAGAAGCAGATCGTGACATAAAATTCTGGTAACATATTTAACTTCTAGTAATTATTACAATATCTATGAGTGCTGCGCACTAAGGAACAGATCAGAAAAGGTTGAAATAGATCAGAGAAATAGTATAGTGTATTGGATGGTATGCAGGAAATCTTGACTTGAAACTTCAACTCAACCATTGGCGTACATGGTCTGAAGCAAGTCACAAATTGTTGGCTTTTCAATTTGTTATAGTCCCAATCCTTTAAACAGCTAAAGTATATGCACTGATGTGCATGGGAATAGTTTGCTTGAGCTCCAGTCAAGTTACAATATGAACAAGTAGTTGCAGGATGGAGGTACATTTTCAAAAGCCTCTGAATGATGCTTGTGAAAGTGACTGAAAGTAAGTTAGGGCTGGATAGGTACCTAGTGGGATTTTTGAAAGACTTGAATTAGGTTATGTATTGACTTTACAACAGAAACCCTGCCCTGTTAAAGGCCAGGGGTTTTGTCTGTATTGGAAAGGAAAAAGGTTGAGTTCCTAGAGTTCTTGCTTCAGTGATTGGGGGCGGTGGTTGGGAGGGGGCATGAAAGGCATCACCTGAAGGTGAGCCAGTGTTTCTCAGGTTACCTATCAACTACTGTGCATGTGGGGAGGGTACATACACCAATTTCTTCAGCCTAAATCCCCCTCTCAACCCCATTTAACAAGTCCCATTCTCCAGCCGTTGGGATTAGTGTAGGACTGGGTTTCTTTAGTCTACTGTGGACATTGTTTTGGTTGCCTTTCTGGGTCCTGGGAAGCAATTTTTCTCTCTCCACAAGATTGGTGAGGGCAGAGTGTGCATTGTACCTCCTCCATAGCAGTGCTGGGATCTAGTGGGGTAGCTAAAGAGGTAAGGTTCTGATTGTCACAATGGCGCAGGTGGCAGGTGTTCAACACAGGTACCTGTTCCATAGGGGGTCCATTTCCCCTGATCAGTAAGGAAAGGAGTCTCCTCAAGAAGCTATGGAAGAGTGTTGGGTGCCTAAGGCTATGTCTACACAACACACTTATTTTGAAATAACTCAAGTTATTTCGAAATAACAACAGAGTGCATGTCTACACAGCAAGCCCGTTATTTTGAAATAATTTTGAAATAATGGGCTTCTTACTCCGACTTCTGTAACCCTCATTTCACGAAGGACAGTGTTCCTCCTTCAACTTCCTGCTGTGTAGACAGTGTCTAAAGTCCAGTTAAGGTACTTTGACTTCAGCTATGTAATTAACTTAGCTGAGGTTGCATAGCTTAACTCGACTTTAGCTTGATGTACCCTAAATACCTTTGAAAATCAGACTGTTAGGTCCATTTTAGTCAGGTATAAAACATCTGACTCTGGATTTAGATTTGTTTTCAGATTATCTAAAGCATTCTAAAGTAGTGTTTTTCCCCTCTGTAACATATACAGCATGTACAGAATACATAACGTGTGGAGCTATTTTATGGGACCTCATTTCAGTTGCTGCCCTCATGTTTTCACTACTCAGCATTAGTGCACCTCCTAAACTCATGTGCTTCAACCTCTAATAACACAATGCACCATCATGATGCCTCTTTCTCTACACGTACACACATACACACACACACATATATTTTTCCACTGAAGAAAATCTGTTCAGTTAGCTAGTAGTAAAATTGTTTACATTGAAATAAAACAATAATAATACAGGTTTAAGCTCTCTAATCTGGCACTCTCTGGTTTGGCAACATCCATAGTCCGGCATGATTTTAATTAGCCAAATGTCCACTTATCATGGGAATGGCCAAGTTTCCTCTGGTGCCATAAAGTTATTTTACAGCCACCAGTCCTGGCTCAGTGTTCTGTGCTGTTATTTAGCTCTAATGTATGCCTAAATATCTTCTAAGAGTCCAAGTATCAGAGGGGTAGCCATGTTAGTCCGAATCTACATAAATAACAAGAAGTCCTGTGGCACCTTATAGGCTAACAGATTTATTGAAGCATAAGCTTTCATGAGCAAAGACTGACTTAGTCAGCTGCATTTTTAGAGCCCAGTAAGCAGTGGAAGTGTTGGTAATGCTGATACACATTATTGACCTCCCAGGGTTCAGCAAATTCTCTGGTTCGGCACAGGTCAGGTCTCGAGGGGGCCGGACTAGAGAGGTTCAACCTGTACAAACATCCCACCATGTCTGAATGGGTTTCAGTGTGAGCTGTGCTCCTCCATAGCTAGTGAAACTTTGCTGAAGATGAAATTCTTTGTGAAAAAATTAATTACTTCACTCAAGCAGTGATCTGATCTACTCAATCATTTATACATAAGTATTTGAAACTACACTGCCAGCGATACAGCGCAACTGTTATTTTATAAATGTGCTAAAATATACTGTTCCTCCAAAGTTTATTTTTTGTTTTATTTATATAAAAAAGTTACACGTGAAGAATCTAAGTTTATCACAACACACTACTGTGGTGAGTCATTTCCACTGTATATTCTATCTGTGGATTATGAGAGTTTTAACACTGTGATTTATGGAGATTAGGACAAAATAAAAAATCCATAAAGTGGAGCTGCTCATCCCTAATTATCTTTGTTATGACAGAGAATCATTCTTTTAAGTTCTAAGGTGGGTAGACTCTGAAGTGGCTGTGTATAAAATATTGATACTAGCAGGATGCTGTATTTTGACGGATAGCATGGATTATGCCTTCTGTATAAAACATAAAATTTGGCAGAACAAAAAATGTTTTTAAATTATATTCAAAGTGACAAGGTTTTATTTAAGAAATACTAAAGATGAAGTAAATAAATAATTTCCCTTAATTATATTCTAAGAGCGAGTGCTCTGGTAACAACATCAATCAGGAAAATATGTAATTTATAGTACTTATCATGCAATTAAAATGATAAAATGCCTGCAAGAAGGAGGAAACTGACTGGCTAACAAGAGCTACAAGCAAGCAGATATCCAGTATGTTCTCTGGCAACCCAGTTTATAAAGTGAAAATAATGCGCTTAATATGTTTTTTTAAATTATAAAAGTAACAATACACTTCAAGCAATAAATCTATACAGGGATACTCAAGTGTTTCTGTAGATAAAAAGTAAGTGGCTATTGGTTTTGCTCTTCACAATCTCTTCTTTATACTTCACCAATTTCTATCTGGGTTTCATTCCAGAAAACATAAATCACTCTCTTCCATGTAAGTTCAACAACATCTTACTGCAGATAGCAGAATATTCAACAACATCTTACTGCAGATAGCAGAATATCTGTGTGCATGTGTCTACGGGTCTCTCCTATCACAGTCCTGCTTAAGTGACTTCTCACTTTATAATTGTGACATTTTCTGGGTCTACTCCTGCTTCCACTGACATTAATTGCAACCCCTCCACCCCCAATGCCATGAGTGATCTGGAATCAACCCCTCTGTGCATTACTTTTTCATTATTACTAAACCCTAAGGTGTGTCCTACATGTCTCTGAGTTTATTGTGATAGCTCCTCCACAAAGTACCAAAAGTTCCAATAAACTTCCAATAAACTTCTTGTTCCAAAAAACTTCTGTTTTTTTTAAAATAGGATGTAAATCGCGGCAAAAACTCACAATGCACATGTAATTCAGAGTAATGCACTTGGGTCCCAATGGTGAGAATCCAGCTGTCAGGGAGCCTATATCCCAGAGGTGGCCAAAATGACAGAATCTCCAAGCTGCATGTGACAATCTTCAGATGTTCAAGAATTAGAGCATACCTACCAGGGCTCGTGGCTTAACCCTACAGCAGAGTGGTAGGGCTAAGAGCTTCCTCCCTGTCTTGGGGCTTCAGTCCTGTGGGGCAGGCCTGCTGGGGCTTGGGATTTCTGCCCTGCAGTGAGGTGGAGAGTCTTGGGGCTCCAGCCTATTGGGAAGTTCATGCTAGGGCTCAGGACTGCAGCCCTCTTCCTTACTAACACCCCAAACCCTGGTGGATGCACTCCATGGGTCTGAAGCCCCAAGGCCCTCCTCCCCACTGGTCAGAAGAGACCCAAGTTCCTCCCTCCCCAGTCCTGTAGGCAGAAAATGGGGGGTGCTGTGAGTCACACTTTAACTATAAAAGAGCCGCATTGGGCTCATGAGCTGCAATTTGGCCGCCCCTGCTATATATTAAAGAAACCCAGGTTATGCTTTTTACTAAAACAGCTTGGTCAGAACATTTTTGACAACATGTTTTTTTCATTGAAACATGCTTTTTTGGCCAAATTTTTTAACATAAAATATTTCTGTGGACTGTCTGGTCCCTTCCAGAGAAAGAGAGAGGCAGAGAATTAAAACACCTGAGCTTTTGGATCTGAAATGGAAGTTCTGATACAAACCTGTTTTTGTGAAAATGTTCTAAAGGTTTTGGTGTCCTTGCACTGAAGAACAGAAACAAATTCTCAAAAGTTCTTGCAAAATGGAATTGTTGTTCTCAGGCCCACTCTAATATTGTTTCCATAATTTATTAAGGCTGTTATAAATGAATATTGTAAGTGTGTAGTATTCAGACATGAGCACTGTGTGTTATAGAAGCTTCTAAGCAAACGACTAGAAAGTATTATAAATGATTCCAAGTCACAGCAATAAACAACATATTGACCTCTTTAACAGTCTATAACAATTGAGTAAATATGTATTACAAGACTGAATAGTCATGTATTAGCATTTTATAATCTATTTACAAATGGAATGTCCATCTAAAGTGTGACTTGTATTGGCCCCATCTCAATACAATGTTGTATAGTTAAATAAAAATATAAAATTTTGAGACAAAAAATTGCATCTTAGGAAAAGTGTCTCTCCATGTTTCTGTCTTAATGACATTTGTAACTCTTTCTGGTCTGAGTCACATGCTAAGCCTTTATGGGTGCTTTGCAATTATCTTAAATTATCTCTATTTTCTGGCTAAGCCATGAGCAATTTTCATGTTAACCCCCTTGGACAGAAGCTGGCCACTGTGCTCCTCTTGGGGAACTGATGAGTGTAAAGGTATCGTCAATAGACTCCAAACATTGAAAAACATCCCTGTTCCCCAGTTAATGTTTGTAGGAATGAGTCTGTATACATATGACTATAAATTTGGTTTTAAAATGAAAGATATATGTTCATTGATTTGTT
The DNA here is from genome assembly GCA_030068395.1 of Apalone spinifera. Classification (NCBI taxonomy): domain Eukaryota; kingdom Metazoa; phylum Chordata; order Testudines; family Trionychidae; genus Apalone; species Apalone spinifera. The sequence goes on along the minus strand of CM057846.1, from coordinate 61,274,208 downwards.
CAAGACCATAGGAGCACAAACACAATTTAATTATTAATTTGTAAAGCTTAGACATTGAGAGTGCATTGACTGTACTCAGCAGGAATAAAAGGAATTAAGAAGATGTTTGGTTAATTGTGTATAGGCCATGTGTTTCTAAGGCAAAAGTTATTGTAAGAGTCTAAAAATGTTTTTAATAAATTAAACCTCTCTACCTAATCCAGGCCTAGGGATACATACTAGATGATGGTATGTTGCATGAAGAAATAAACCAAGCTATTGCAAACTGCCAAATAAAGCTTCAGGGAGGTCTGGTTTTACTACCCAATTTTACCACGCACCGTGCCTTAAACTAGTCCCATATGCACAGTTCATGTTCATGCCCCTCATCTCTCCTTCCTACTTTATATGAGGTGATAATATCTTTTATTCACAAACCTGGGAATGATGTCCTTGAATGGACTAACCATTTATACTGTTAAATTGAGATTATAAAATCCTCCCTACCCTCAAGATCTGACAGACAGGGATCAATCCAGCTTTGAAGGAGTTCCATTGGCCCTAGAAACATCTCCCTTTTAACTGTCAAAAGGACCTCAGCACTATTAGCTATAGAGGAAAGGGCAGTGCTGACCCATCAACAATGGTTGCTGACGATATATCTGGTAGATTAAAATAGGAATATACAGAAGTAAGAATTTAACATCGCATTATTGTTTACATTGCAGTAGAGTCTAGAGGCCCCCAATTGGGGAACCATTGTTCACAAACACATACAATGAAAAGATGCTCATGACCTCAAAGAGCCTGCAGTCGAAGGTTACAGTCCTTCAATGCGCTCCTCACTGGCAGAAATCTGCTCCCACTGACTATAAAGGGGCTCTAGTGCCCGCTCTTGTGCAACTCACTGAGTACAGCTTATATTTACCGCAAGAGAAAACAGATGATTACACAAACAGAGAAAGAAAGGGAGCACAAGATAGCAGAGACTATTATGTAATAAGCAGCAGTTATACGAGTATATTCTTCTGAAAAAAAGTTTCACAAACATATTCAAATTGCACATCCCATATTTGCTACTGTATTAAATTAAGTCTGTTAACATTCACCATTAAGCTGTGAAAATATTTGCAGTTCACACTTCTTTACATTAACTCAAAGACAACTTGGCATTACAGCTCATAGCCAACAGGGCCATCCCACCAACCAGGGGCTCACAGATGCTGTTGGAAGACAAGTATGACTATGCTAATGAAGTCTTTGCAGGAGAAGGGAAAAATTACCATTTTATGTAGATGATAATATAATGTTTTTGCTTAAACCAGTGAAATCATTTCCTCATTTATTATATTAGCTGCAATTATAATAGCAGTATCATCATTAATAGCTGTATAATAGCCATACAGCTATAATACTGAGACACAAAATCAATTAAAAATGTCAAAACTTTTGTTATTATCCAGGCATTATTAAGTTCTTCCTACAACTTTAATTTTTCCTTTAAGAATATTAAAATAGGCTTGTGAATTAAGAAGTAGAAAGATTAACATCATTGGGGTTAAATTTTAAAATTTTGAAAAAAAAATCAGTTAAATAACAGTAACTTAAATCCGTGGATCTCAACCTTTTCAATACTATGGCCCTAGGTTAGGAAGATCTTTCAAGGCCTTCACTCATCACACGAAAAGGAAAGATAGGTTAACTGAAACCCATTAAACCTATTTGTGGCCACCCCGGTTGGCATAACACTTAGTTTGAGAATTCTTTATCAAAATTATTCTTCATGCTTTTTCCCCCTCAAGAGGAAAGGAGACAATATGAGGGAAGGAGGTGAGTAGTCAATGTGACAGCTGACATGTGGTGAAGGGACACAGCTTACATGAAAAAAGGTTTTGGGGGACTTTTTCCCAATAAACAGTATTAGGTCTCCAGCATAGTCCGTCAAGCTCTCACATGGAACTTGCAAGGAAAATGCAAAAGAAGATCTCGGACAACATGGAGAAGATCTACTGAGACTGAAGGACAACAACTGGGGTACTCCTGGAGTCAGCAAGAAGTTTTGTCTCAAGACAGAATGAAGTGGAGGAGACTTGTAGATAACCTAAGCTCCACATGGAGTACAAGGGTTTAAGAAGAAGAAGAAGGCCCTTGGAATACTCATCTGACCTTAATATAGTTGAATTTCAATATGCTAAAAAAAATGCTCTATGAGCAGCTCCTTCATGTGTACTGCAGTGTCCCTTACTGCCAGAATCAATAGTTAGACCTGACTGGTAAGTTTTGAGTGCAGCTTGACCAATTAGCTAGGAATGTTGAGGCCTCTTTAAATGCATGCACCTAAGCAGAATCCTTGTGGCTACAGCAAGTTCACACTAATCAGGTACAGATCAAGAGTTTGGAGGAGTAGCATTTGAACTCAAGGTCCCATTAGTGAGTTTGTTTGGCCTGAATAAAGCATTTCTACTAGGCAGAAAATAACTTGGGGCCCTGAGAGGCCCATGATTTGTGAGGAAGGACTCCAAAATACAAAGGGCAAGTTCAGGAATCAAAGGGAATCAAATCATTTAGTCAGCTTAAGATACACCATCCAGTTACGTAAAATTTGTGGCTGGAATTGGCTTACCTTAAGTTGAGTTGCTACATTGTCTATCCTACAGGAGGCCGACAGAAGCACACACTCCCATTGGCATCCCTTACTCCTCGCAGGGTTCGTCTACACTGCACCGTAGGTTGAAATAAGATACACAATTTGAACTACGCAAATTGCATATCTTATTTTGATGTTATTTTGAAATTTGGCACTGTCTACACAACCCTTGTTTCAAAATAAATCGCTATTCTGAAACATCCCTTACTCCTTGTGGAATGAGTTTTACAGGGACATTGAAATAGCGAGCATATTTTATTTTGAAACAACGGCACGCTCAAAAGACACGAAAATAATTATTTTGTGCAATGCAGACATAGCCACAGAATGAGGAGTACAGAACGCCGGCAGAGACTGCCTTCAGTGTTCAATCTGGGGGTCTACACTAGACCTGCTAAATCAAAAACTAGAAGATCTACATCTGGAAGGTTGATCTTCTCTGTAGTGTAGATGTACCCTTGAAGAATAAGATGAAAAAGCACAAGATCCTGGAAGTCCAGGCAGAGAAATAAATCAGAAATGTAACATGGTGGATGTGGCATATCTGGCCACCGGGGAAGCACATCTTTTGAATATTCATTCAACATTTCATAATTTGCATTTCCTCTGACTGTTGCAGGTGAGGAATGAAGTGCATTAGCAGTGGGGTGGGGATGGGGGCAAAAGCAAAGCTTGGATGCAATTAGCATCTGCCCGAGGCCTGACTCAAGCCAATGTAGTTACCAGCTCAATTTAATCAGCACTAAACAAAATGCATGAAGTGTAAAGTAAAGGTATTAAGCTTGATTCTCTTGTCTGCAGATATCTGCTCAGGGCAAGAGAGGGGGCTCTGTCAGAGAACTGGTTATGGCTTCTTGATTCTAAGGGCCAAAGTGGGCTTTGACATGAGTTAAAGCTGCTTTGGGGCAGCTCTAACTTGAGTTACTAATGCAGGGTGTCGTTATATAGCTCTGCAACACTGGAGGAGCTATTCCACCTTGCTTGCTCCATCCCTGCATAATGGGATGAGGAAAGATGGGGTCACTGAGCCTAGAGGCAGTGTATGTGTGTCTGCACGTTGTTCCCATATGGAAGAGGAACAGTCTGCATGTTTGTAGCTAGATTCAAGATACTTTTCTCTGTTATCAGAGCAAAGTGCCATAACAGACTTCAGCAATCCACTGAACACACCTTTTGCAGGATATATCAGACAGAAAAAAGCATGTTCCATGTACTACCATGATTGTGTATGTATGCAGGTCTCACTATAGTCCTGGACTAGTTAGCAGATAAAAAAGTATCTGGATTAATATACTTGGACTATTGAGGGAAACAGTATTAGGAGCTTACAGGTCCCACATAAAAGTTTCACACAGGTGCCTATCAGAACATATGGCTTTTCCACTCCCATTTTGTTTATTAAGCTGATTAACCTATGGACTTTGTACTCCTGAAAGGTGGTGTGCTTTGGGGCAAGAAAACTACTCTCAACTATCATGCAAAACAAATGTTCTTTGTTTGGAGCATGACCAAGAATAGTTTACAGAGAGTTTTGCAGAAAGGATATGCCAGTTTTTAGCAAAAAGGTAAATCTCTCTATTACAGGGTAAAATCAAGTGTACAAGACTGAAAAGCAGAGGGGACAGAGCTAATACAGGGAAGTTTGTCTTTTTTATAATTACCATCATGTATTGCTGTTTCTAGTGCCCTGTTGAAATGCCTGGCTATGTCTAGACTGCAGGGTTATAGCGGAAAAAGATATGCAAATTGTGAACCGCATATTTGTTTTTGGAAGAGGCTTTTTTGAAATTTGGCCAAATGTCAGGAAAACCTCCTCCTTTGGAACATCCCTTGTTCCTTATACAATGAGGAATATAGGGATGCCAAAAGAACGCCTCCGCTTTTTCGGAAACTGTTCTTGGATGCGGCAGAGCGTTTCTGGGATACCTCTGGTACCTCCCGGAAAAGCTCTGCAATGTAGACATTGCCCCTGTCCCCTCATGTACTTTGGACATGTGTACTCCTCTGTGACCTCTTAGTAGCAGACTGAAATGTTATAGGCTGCCCTTCATCTTTTGTCCTCAAAGAATATAATGGCATTGCAGGATTGACTCAGCCAGCTGAGAAAGAAGTTATTCTTTAAATGTAGGTCCAGATCACCAGCAAATCACAAATCAACATAGTGCCATTGACTTTAATTGAGTTATGTTGATTCAATCTGGCTGGGCTGCAGGTTTGAACTGCGGGATGTTGAAAATTGAAGGAGTTTTGTTTCTGTCCACCTTTTAAAAAAAATATACAAGTAGAAACTGACTTCCATTTATACTGCTAAAGAACTAATTACAGTGAACCTCCCTTATCCACCCCCTCAGGACTAGAGCAGTCCTGAACCAGGGAATTTGCCAGACCAGGGGAAGTCAATGCTAGCCCCTCCACTCCTGGTTGCTGGCCCTTGGAAGACTGGTTCCTCACTTCCCTGGTTGGCTGGGGCTCCCCTCTGCTGGTCCACTGGGACTCCCCTGTGCTCTTCCCCACTCTGGGTAAGTGCTGCTGGTCTAGGGCAGTCCAGGTTAGGGAGGTTTAACCTGTATTCTCTGACGTTTCATTTTGGCAAGAATAGAGTTTCTTATAGACTATTCTAAACGTCTCAGAATTTATAAATATTGTTACGACTCAATTATCTTTTCCAAACTTGCAGTAAATTGTAAATTGGAAATTTCATTTAGAAAAACTAATATGGGAAGTTAGCTTTGTTACTGAAGAGTGATTATACAGCCTCTGCTCCTCGAACATACGAAAGCAGTGACTAGTAATACTGCGATGATAGAGAAACAAACCACCCTGTGGTAGTACGTAACTAGAAACAGCCTACATCCTCTAACAGACTACATGTATATGGTGGGTTCTTGTACAATTCATCTTTTTTTCTTATAGTTGCTCTTACTCATCTTCCCAGGCCAGCAAAGCCTTGCAGCAGGGCAATACTTCTAAACAGGACAATATCTAGTTGTTCCTAGTTCCCAGCTGACTATTCTGCCCCTCCCACTCATCAGTTGTGCGTTTGCATGTGTGTGTGTGTTTTGCTTTAGTGAGACTTTTAGCCCTTTCTCTACCATCTGGTCTGACTGAGTCAGCAGAACAGCTCTGTTCCCCCATACAATACTGGATGCTTTTTGGCCCTCATAAGGTCAAAATATGATATTGCAGGCTTGAGAGATTCTCACCTCTCCCCACACACAAACCCTATAAGGCCTTTAAGCCTGGATACCTAAAAAGTAGCTAGGTGAACAGATTAGAAATGTGAATTGCATCAGAGGATATCAGCATCTGTTATTGTTAGGTCTCACATTTAGTTTCTAGTTCTTAGATTCTGAACAGTATCTAAAATGCCAAACAACATGCTTGATTATTTGGAGGCCAAGTTTGTTATGCATACAATGGAACCTATTCCGATTTTGTGCCACTAGCAGTTGTCGGTGTAAAGTGTGTAAATTATTTAAAACACAACTGGAGGACAGTGTGTAATCCGTCTAGTTTATATTAAATATGGAAGAACAGGCCCACAGACCTGGCTATAGGCAAGCACAGGCCTCTATATGATGTATAGCTCCAAGAAATCATGGAGGTGGAGAAATGGGTGCTGGGAATGTAGATGTCCCACAAGGGGATGGGGGAACAGGAAGAAGCATTGCAGAGCAGGGAGTCAAGAGTGCCTAAAAAGTTTTATCAGTGGGTGCATTTGATATGTTCCCAGCACAACTACTGCTGCCTGGTATCTTGCCTTTTGAGATCTAAGCTTCACAGACCCATAATAACATGTGCTGTTTGATGAGTTAGTGTTTGTGAAGCACTTTGGAAATATAAAGCACTGTACTAAGGATGAGGCTATATTTAACTGTGGGAATAGAGTAAATAATACTTTTTGGACATAGTAATAGGGAGAAGATAAGTACCCAGGCATAATTAAACTAGACTCTAGTTTGTTACCTGCAAAATACACAAGAGACATGGATATTGTCATGCTATGCAGCGATAGCCTAAAACCCATTGAAAGACTGCATAGTCCACCCATTCATAAGAGGACCCTATAAACATGGAGTTAAGTACAGGTGATGTTAACAATGTACGTAGCATGAGGTTAGGACAGTGTTAATGCCACATAATACAAAGTTGTCTGGGACTAATGTTAACTTCTCGTGTTTATTTTGATCATAAATACATTTTTGGGGGGAAGGGAGTTGGAATTGAGGGGAAGAAAAGGAGCAGAAAATACCAATAGACACTTATTTTCTGGACTATAGCATACCCTTGTTGAAGATGTATGCACCCCGTTAGAATAGCCAAAAATGCCTTAAAGGTAGGTGCCACTCTGGAATACAATGAAAGAGTTTCTGTGTTGTGTTTCAAAGAGTTAGAGCATAGAATTTGCATCCTGGGGCAGGAGGGCAGGGCAGCATTAAGCCACCATTGTACTATTTTGATTCTCGGCTGCTCTGGAAGCTGGAGAGGCCCACAGCATAACTAAGACACCCCTGAGGGCCTAAATTACAGCATCCTCTCAGGGTTACCCTGTAGACCGCAACACTGGAGTTAAGGTCAAAGAATATTGGCAGCACTATGGGCAGTGCCAGCATTCCTGCCCCATCTTTGCCATGACACCCATACTCAGTTTGTCTTGGATGCTTTCTGCAGTGGCTACACTGGGGAATCCCTCCTGCCCCCAGACCTTACTGGCAGAAAAGGATCAAAACAGGAGTGACACTATCACCCCAGAACACTGATGAGAGAGATTAGATTTTGTACATGATTGCACAAAATAAAAAATAGCTAGTGTTGCATAACTAGCAAGCTCTTTGCAGCTTCCCCTGCAGCTTAGGTGTGTTTCCCCTGTATGCGATATCAGACACATGTAATTATGTTACCCAGTCTCATGTTTCACCGGAAAGGTTATACATAGTAACAAAGATATAGTTATGGATGCAGAGTTTAGATTCAATGCTGCTTTCCAAATGGGGTTAAGGTTAATAGTAGAGCAAGCTGAAATTCAGAATTTATATACTAGAGTAAATTTTGAAATTTCTTTTCATCCCAAATTGTACAAAAAGTTGAAAACTCAAAATTTCCTACAAAACTATTTAAAAAAAAATGTTTTGGAGACATCAAAATTAGCTTACCACAGCATTTTTTTGACTTTGATAGTTATGAGGTTCTTTGACTTTATCAAATATTTCAGTCATTAGTTGTTGAAAACGTCAATAGAATCAACACGTTTCCACATTGTTTAAATCAATTAGCATTTTCTCACAGAAAAAAAACTACATCTGAAAATGTTCTGCTAGCTCTACCCAACATATTTATTACAGCTTGGTAAAGGAGGGATTTAAATGTGTTGTCGACTGCACTATATGTAAGAAATAAGTATAACAGTCCTGGTGGTATTGTATGGTTTTAATCCCAAGGGCTCCTTAATGTCAAAACTAAATGCACAAGTTACATGGATGGAGTTACAGCTCCTTCCATCTCACTAGTTACATGGTTGGTACTAGTTTAACAAGATGAAAACAAAACCAATGCTCTTCTTAGTTTTGTATTTTTCCCTGATGCAAATAAGAAAAGAAAATAAGGATGGACCCAGTATTAGAAAGAAACAAGTAATATTTGAGCTCCATTTTCATGTTACCTTTTCCTCATGAGAAATAGGTATTATTATTATTATGAACTTGTACTCACATAGTGCTTAGGAGCCCAAGTATTCATCAAGACCCCATTGCGCTAAGCGCTCTAGGAAGCACTTAGGGGATGTCTATATTACCAAAAAAAATCAACACTGCAAAGGTCAATCTTCCAGCATTCTATTTAGCAGGTCTAATGGGGGCATGCCTAATCAAACGCTGAGGGCGACCCATCGATGCTGGTACTCCTCACTGTTGGGAGGAGTAAGGGAAGCTAACAGATGCATTTCTCCATTGACTTCCTGCAATGAAGATGACACCCTAGCTGGACTTCAGGTGTGTCGACTCCAGCTATGTTATTTACATAGTTGGAATTGTGTACCTTAAATTGATCTTACCCCATAGTGTAGACCTGTCCTTACAGTCTAAATGTGAGACAAAATAAAACATAAGGGTACAGACAGAGAGTACAATGAAAAAATGGGACAATAAAGGTCAGCATTTATAGGCAGTCGTGATCTCAGCAAACCAGTGGCCTAATCGTCATCCAGCTTTTTGTAGTCATCATAGAAAAGTAGAGTTTAGAAGAGAGTTTTGAAGAAGAATGATATAGCTTTCTGTATGTTTATGAAGAGTTGCTTCCATGTATGAGGGGCAGTATGGGAGAAAGCACAAAAATGCTTGTTTGAAAATGTAATAAGTGGTCTCTGGAGTCTGGCATCATAGGCCAAGTGGACATGGGAGTAGACATCTCAACAGTGAGTCACAGGAATGTGTAGGGTGGGATAGGCCATGAAGGGCCTTGGAAGTGAAGAGAAGCAGCCTATGATAGGAATGGGAGAAACCATTGCAGTTTGCAAAGGGATAACATGCTTAAAGTGACAGGCCAGGAGAATTCTCTTTTGTAGCAGTATTTTGAATGAATATTAGATTGACTAGATGTTCCTAGGTTATCTGACAGACTTCATCAGTCCCTGCGAAAGTGTGTGTGGGAGCAGATCCAGGCCTCTACAAGGGGTGGGGCCTAGGTGGAAAGGAGGAGGCTGTAAGTTAGCTTTTCCCAGCCAACCCTTTTGTGCCACCTGGTGTGTGCAGCCCGGAGCTCCAGTAGTGATGCTGCACAGGGGCCCAGACACTATATTGCCACTGTAGCAGCGGTGGAGGCCAGGAGCTGGATCCTTTTAAATCATCAGGCCATGGGGAAGTTGCTCCCTTTCCCCTGCCCCATCAATGGTCTTGAGTGTCCCAATTGTATAGGGGCAGCCACAGTACTAGGGGCTTTGTCTTACATAAGTACCTATCATACTCCACTCCATCCCAAATCTTTACATTTGCTATCTGGTCATTCTAATGGATATGAGCAGGATAAGTCTGCGTTTCTCCAGGCCATGAAAAAGGATGTTGCAGGAACTGAGACATGATTTCATCAGAGTCTGGGTATGAGTTTTAATTGTGTGCATGGATAGGAAAGACCATAATCCAGAGGCGATTGTGCAAAACATTAACAAGATTTAGATATAGCCTGGGTGTGAAAACCAGAAGGTAAGTCCAAGTCAAAGAACATGCCCAAGCTATGGACTATAACGATGGACAGATTAATGGGGCAATCTACAGTGATTGAGAAAAAATGGTAATGGGACAGTGTTGAGAGGAAAGATTAAGAGCTCAATTATAATCACATTGAGTTTGAGTTGATGGCTAGGTAGCCCTGAAGTGATGTCAGAAACACCAGCTGAGATTTTTGTTTGGACAGAAGAGACAGGTCTGAAATAGAGACATAGATCTGTCAGCATAGAGGTTGTAACTGAAAGTGTAGGGGGGAAAGGGAAGGGGACCAGTGATAGAGCTCATTGAAATCCTACAGAAATCTGAGTGAGGCTAAAAGGACTCCTCCAAAGGACATGTTGAAAGGAACAGTTGGAGAACCAGGAGTGGACAGAAGCCAAGGGAAGAAAAGATTTCAAGAAGAGCATGTGTCAGAGGTGGTTGCCAATTCAAGGATGAGGATTAGAGTATTGGTTCTTAGCATTAACAAAGAAGAGGCTATTGGAGACTTTGGTGAGAGTGGTTTCCAGAGAGGAAAATCATAGGGAGAGAGGGTCTAGCATGAAACTGAAGGAAAGGAACTGCAGACAGTAATTATAAACAGCACATTCAACATGCTTAGACATGAAAAGGAGATGGGACAGTACTTGAAGAGGTAAATAGGGTCAAGGACTTGGACGACAGAGACAAAAGCATTCTTTTATTGTGAGAGGAAAGAGTCAGAGGGCTGTGAGAGTTTAAGGAGAAGAGTAGGGAGGGGATGGGAGTGGGCACAAGGGAGACAAGGAGATGGATTATGGTCACTGGGACAAGTGGAGGGATTGGAGGAGGAGAGCAGATGAAAAACTTCCACTGGGCCAGGGGAGAAGTAGAAGATAGCTGTAAGAGGGGATGTTAAGGCAAGCTGGTGGGAGAGGACGGACACATATTTTGTTGATTTTCTCTTGCAACAAATTAGTGAGATCCAGTATAGTGAAAGAAATGGAGGCAGAGGGAGGGGCAAGGTGTGTTTTGAGGTGTGGCTGAGAAGATGGTGAAAAGAAGGCTGAGATTGCAAGGTTCAGTTAGGAGTACATCTGGTTAGATAGGAAGATGGCAGGATTGGAAGAAGAGAGAATAAGTTTGTAGTGGAAGGAGTCATCCAAACATGGGATTTCCACTCAGAATACTTGGCAGAGAGCAGAGGAGTGGCTGTTTTGGGAGAAGACTCAGTCAGAGAAACCCAAATCCTATAATCACAGCTCCACAAAGATGGGTGAAACCCTGGTCCTATTGACTTTACTGGGGCCAGGATTCCTGCCTATCTTTACTTCAGCCTTCACACCAGAAAACTCTTTGTGAGGTCAGGATTCCAATGACCTATACTTATAAATGCACTAAATCAGATGTGAGAAGCCAGTATTCAATTTCAGGATTTCTTCCTGACGGAGGCTTATTCCTGTCGACTCGTCTCATATTGGCGATGGTTTGGGTACTTTTGTTTCTTTTCCTGCTGCTTAAGAACAAGCTGCTGCCTGCCACATTTTTCTACTACAGTTATTATTGCTCAATGTCTCGCCTACTCATGTAATATTCTCAGCCTCCCCCCAAGCTGAGAAGGTACAAAATAATGTTGTGTTCAAGAAATGAAACTACCTTTCTGGAGATTGATAACACTAGGGTGGGACACTTCTGGAGGTCTATATTCTCAACTGTATGGGGAAAGCCTACCAATTTTGGGTATTTAGTACATTTTGTCACCATATTTCTTAGTGAAAAAATTCACCCAGTCAGAGGGTTGACAGACTTGCCAGACCGGCTCTGCATTCCCAGAATGGGCAAGGCTGGGGGCAGTCAGCCCTCAGCACCGCCCAGAGCCTGCAGTGCTGTCCTCCCACCATCCAGCAAGAGCCACCCAGAGTGCACCAGAGGGCACCCCAGCAATGATTCCAAGAGCTACCACATCTGTGCTAGCGGCAGAGGCCAGGAGCCTTAGGCCCTATGGAAACTATGGGGCACCGTCCCTTTCCTCCCCCATCCCTGGTCAGTGGGCCTAGGTCCAGTTTTGCAAATGCATTTTTCTTCTTAAACCCTTGTACTCTGAGTGAAGCATAAGTCATCTACAAGTCTCCTCCATTTCACTCTATCTTGAGACAAAACTTCTAGCTGCCTCCAGGAGTACCCCAGTTGTTATCCTTCAGTCTCAGTAGATCTTCTCCATGTTGTCCGAGGTCTTCCTCTTTTGCCTTTTCCTTGTGGGTTCCATGTGAGAGCTTGATGGACTATGCTGGATGATGGGTTTCTGAGAGTGTGGCCTAGCCATCCCCACTTTCTTCTCTTGATTTGAACATCA
>CM057846.1:61251706-61261954 GCA_030068395.1 Apalone spinifera | reverse complement strand
CTAGCCATCCCCACTTTCTTCTCTTGATTTGAACATCAAGTGGTTCTTGTCCTGTTCTGGTCCAAAGCTCCTCATTTGTGAAGCTTGCCATTTGATGTGAAGGATGCACCTCAGGCATCTGTTTATGAATATCTGTAGCTTGTGATCCGAAGACTTTATAGTATGCCAGGTCTCACATCCGTACAAGAACACACTCTTCACATTTGTGTTGAAGATTTGCAGTTTCGTCTTCATGGTTATTATTTGTGAACTCCATAAGGGACAAAGAGTCTTCAGTGCAGCTGTTGCTTTCCCTATCCTAGCATTAATATCCTTTTCTGTTCCTCCATCTCTGCCCATAACACTCCCCAAGTAGATGAACTGCTCCACATCTTCAAGGTCATGACCTCCCAGTATGATGGTGGTGTTGTTGCAAATGCATTACTAGACTACAAATTACATTACAGTATTCTGAAAATGCCATACTAAATTAGTGGAGATGGTTTCTTTCAGGCTTTTCTGCAGCACAGGCAGGGTACATTTTTATAAAATGAGTAGCATGTAAGGGGAGCATCAAATCTGTGCCCCTCTCTCTGTCTCTACAGCCCAAAGGCCATGTAAGGCCATCAGATAGGACAGAGTCACAGACACTGAATTTAGGAAGGGGAGGTCTTGGGCAGGCATGCAGGTTCCCCACGTCTGTGTCAGTACTTTTTTCTCATCCCAAAGGCACTATTTTGGACCAGGTAGATCTGAACACTCTACAAGTAAAACCAGGTTTATGTTTACCTTTATGTTCTTATTATCAACCATTAGATATTCTGCCATTGAAAGCACATGTAAAGCAAGCTACCAGACTGACCACAGTGATAGATCACAGCATATTTTATCCTGCACACTTCCTGCTCTACTCATTGCACCGCATCTGTTACAGTTCATCCACCATTGGAGACATATCTGTTAGTTATCCTTGGGCAGATATCCATTGTAAATATGCTGCCAGATTTCACTAAGATATTCTGTAAACATATCTTAAAAAAATAAATGACCTTTTCTGGAGGAAATTACATTCTCTGTTTTAAACAAAGCTATCCAAGCTGAATGTTATTCACCCCCATTCTAGAAGGTCTCTCTATGACATTAGGAAAAACAGCTCTGTCTTAAACATACATTCACTTGCTTTGTAAGCAATCAGCAATGCCATCCAGGACACAGGACATCCCGATGCCAGTATATATTTCACAATGCAATTTATGGAGCTCGAGAGAGGAGAGGTGTTATAATTGCTCTTTCTCATTGTATCACGCACAGGGAAAAGCAGACATGCACTGCAAGTGACTTTTACAAAACTGTGTAACTCACACATGTGACATGTTTCCATAGTTGTGAATTTTGAGAATCTGTCTTTGACGGGAAGCGTCTGATGAAAGTTTCAGAAATAAATAACACTTTGGATGGGATATCTGAGAGGAAAGTATGTTGAGGAGGTGACTAATGCTGAACAGTTATGCTGAACAGGTTGAATCTATGTGTAACTCTTCTGCGGGGGGAGCTAGCAACAACCAAGGCCAAGTTCAATATGGAGGGAGAAGGGGGTTTATAGCCTTTCCAGGCCCCTGGATAAGGTGGGTGAGACCTGGCTTTGTGCTCTCAGAAGGGGTGGGGCCTCATGTAGATGGGAGGCAGTCACTCGTCAGCACCACCCAGAACATAACATGCCCCGTTGAGTTGTACAACAAAATGGTCCTTTTCTTTACTCCTTTCTGCTCCCTCATCTCACCCCACTCACAGTCTTGCTCTATTTGCTGGCTATCTGGGCAGAGTAGGTGTGTCCAAGTACATACAGATTCCTCCTCATCTCTGTCAGGGGAGAACTCATTCAGACCCTGCTTACATCTGTATTTATCTAAAGGAGTATAGAAAACCCAGGGAACTTTATTGTAGGGTTAGATCTATGTATTATTCCAGGAAGAGCTGTTAGCTACCACTATGAAAGGGTGACAACACTTCCCATTATAAGCAAGGGTGTCATTTATGGGGGGTTGGAAAGTCCTGAGTTTGAACACCCTGGATTTCATACTTGAGGTCTGCTTAAAGCTTCATGCCCTGACTCCAGAAGCATGTCTTAAATGCAATAGAGTTTGAGCTGCTTGCTGCTTTGCCTTTGGGCAGGAAGTTTGATATAAAAAGAGGGAGGCATGGTGATAACAAAGAATAACAAAAGGCTGGGCATTCAAGAAATTGAAGGCCCATTAGATCATGATGAAAACATTGCTGGGTACTCCACTTAAAATATAGAGGTGAGGGGAGAAGTAAGGATGAGTGTTGTACTGCTGGGATCTGCATTTGGATCACTGTGTAAAACTTATAAATGTTCTTCAAAAAGGGGTGAACAGGGACTAATCCAAAGCTGACTGCAAAGAGTTACAAAGGGATCTCTCAAAAACGGGTGATTGGGCAACACAAGGGCAGATGGAATTCAGTTTTGATAAGTGCAAAATAATGCCCATGGAAAAATATAATCCTAATTATAGATATAAAATAGCTGTTACCACTCAAGAAAGAGATCTTGGAATCATTATGGATAGTTCCCTGAAAACATCTGTTCAATGTGCAGTAGCTGTCTAAAAACTAAAAAGCTAACAGAATATTGGGAAGCATTAGGAAAGGAATAGATAGTAAGCCAAAGCCATCTTGCCTTTACATAAAGTCATTGCATGCCCACATCTTGAATACTGTATGCAAATCTGGTCACCCCATATAAAAAAGATATATGCTATTTGGAAAAGGTACAGGAGTGGCAACAGAAATCATGTAGGGGTAAAGAACAGCTTCCATATGAGGAGAGATTAACAACTGGGACTTTTCAGGTTGGAAAAGAAATCACTGAAGGGTGGCGGAATATGTTAAAGGTCTGGAAAATCATGAACAGTGTGGAAAGTAGAATAAGGAAATTTTATTTATCCCTGCATTAACATAACACAAGAAGCTGATCCAATTAAACGTATAGGCAGCAGCTTTAAAAATAACAAAACTAATTAATTATGTTGTTTTTTCACAGTCAACTTGTGGAACTCTTTGTCTGGACATGGTGGAAAGGCCCAAACTATAAAAGGGTTCCAGTAAGAACAAAATAAGTTGAAGGAGGATTTAGTCCATCAATGGCTACTGGCCAGAATGGGCAGGGATGTTTGCCAGAAGCTGGGAATGGGTGACAGGGGATGGATCATGATGATTGCTTCTTCTGTTCATGCCTTCTGAAGCACCTGGCATTGGCCACTGGAAGACGAGATACTGGGCTTGATGGACTATTGGTCTGACCTAGTATGGCCGGTCTGATGTTCTTATAAAGATCTGAAATGTATCTGTCCCCTTGCTGTAATCCACGAAATCCTACTCCCCTTGCATAGCTGAGATAGTGTTTAGGAGTCCTGACTCTCTCTCTCTCTCTCTCTCCCCAGAGGGTTAGTAACAAACTAAGAATATACATTAAAATTTTGAGTTTAACCAGTGTCCCTTAAGTGACTTGCCACAAGATGTCAGAATATTTTAGTGTTAGAGCTGAGTGGGTCTAATATTTATTTAATTTTCTTTTATACAGGATTTAGATACAGTGCTCCTGACAGCTAACTGCTAAATTGCCTGCCAAAAAAATAGAGTTTTCCAGTGTCTTAGTAGCCCCTGGAGAGAGGTGATGTATGGGGCGGGGAGGGTGGATAGGGTTGGTTCCCCCTCCCAATTTGGTGTTTGGCTTGTACTGAGCATGCTCAGTAATCCTGCTGACGCCTCTGTCCTCAGTCCACCCACCCCAATGATCTCACTCCCCATCACACACACACACATCACGGCACTCAAAGGTCGTAATCCCCCCCCAAAATCTGAAATAGCGCCCCTGATTATAAGACCTTTTCAGTTGCTTCCATCTTTGCCAGACTTTAACTGTACAGGTTGAAATTTACCACACTAAGGGTACATCTACACAGCAGGGATAAAGTCAAATTAAGCTACACAACTTCAGCTACGTCAGTTGTGCAGCTTAAGTTGAAATAGCTGAACTCGGCTTTTGGCACTGTCTACACAGCGGAAAGCCGAAGGAAGAGCACTTTTCCTTCAACTTCCCTTACTCCTCATGAAATGAGGGTTATCATGAGTCTGAGTAAGAAGTCTTGACATTATTTTGAAATAAAGGCTCATAGTGTAGACGCGCACTATGTTATTTTGGAATAATGTACCCTGTCTGCCTGAAGATAAAGCACTTTGGGGGACGATTTCCACCAGGATTGTTCATCCATTTCAAAGATTGATATTAAAGAAAAATAAGCTGTTTTGTCCACTTTTTTTGCACTATTTCATTAAGAAACTCTGCAGTCCAAAGCTTTGGAGCAAGGATTGAAATTTAGCGGGGGGTTGCCTTAGAGGCACCCTCTTGCCATTCTGTAAAAAAACCCCAACACTCTAGAATATGCCCAAGTTATAAGCCCTTTGAAAATTCTCAGTGGATACATGCTCAGTGAAAACGTCTTTAGTATTTTCCTGAGACCAAGCAATTAAAGACTACATCATACTGTATATTCACAAAGGGACTGAATTAAGGTGGCATAGTCAACCTTCATTTTCTAAATTTTGTATGTTTAATTTTGCGACCTAATGTTCTTTTAGGACAGTTTATGGTGTGTAATATAAAACATAACATGAAATTTTGAATAGTCCATCTCTGGAGTGTAGGAAACTACACAAACTGCTACCATTTCTTTCTTTTGATGTTTGATTTCACTAGAATGTCTCAGAAGAATTAGCCCTACAAATCACAATTTACTGTTAACAAGTGTATGTCTCTTTTATTTTATTATATGCATACACACACACACACACACACACACACACACACACACACACACTTTTTGTGCATGTCAGTGTTTCAGATAGGCATCTTAGGAATTTAAATCTCCAATTTGCACCTTGCTCTTATAAAGTGCAGCTACAATATTATCATCAGGGAGAAATCTCCCACACACTCTTATGAACACTCTCGGGGGTAAATGTTAAGCATGGTGCACAGTAAATTAACCACAGCACATCCATTAATGCTAATGAGCGTTCCACGGTTAATTTCCCAGGCACCATACTGAAAATGTAGCCATAGATATTGTTTTCAAACCTGGCTACCACACATTCAGATGAATAAGATGTGCTAGAAAATGAATAGACTGTCAAACTCATGTCAGATGAGATGTTGCTAAAATGGACACACAAAGGCATAAGGCAAATATGAGTCCAGCCCTATCACCTATGCAGTACAGTTGAGGCTCATGGAGTACAGGTGTAGGGGAGGACATGAAGAGGGACTAGGTACATGGTGCTTCCTTCCCCACCCGGGCTGTGTCTCCCAATATGCTAGGAAATGTTTCTAGAAGAGTGGTTTTCTCCGTGATACACAATTTTACTTCTCATTCCTGGTTCTATTAAATATGCTCTTAGAACCATCAACCTTGGATCAAAGGCCCACTGTGCTAGGCTCTCTACAAACACAGGTCAGGAGGAAGTTCCTGTGCCCCAGAGAGCTTAGAAGCTAAGATTATCAATGCTGGTTTGGGTAATGGCATACTGTATCCAGGCAGGCTTACTTGCACGGCTTTATCAGTGCTCTTCAGTTCTTACCTATAGCATCTGCTGGAGCACAAATGGCCATGCATGCATTTTTGTGTGCTGTCTTTGCAATGCGTGTATGTATGGTCTAGGATGAGACCACTGAATCAACTTCACTTCCATATGTCATTTTGAAAATGTTCTACAGAGTAAAACCATGTTTTAAACACATTAACGTTAAATCACCTTTAGGGTACGTCTAGACTACATGCCTCTGTCGCCAGAGGCATTAGATTAGGCTACCTGACATAGGAAAATGAAGTGGTGATTTAAATAATCGCCGCTTCATTTAAATTTAAATGGCTGCTGTGCTGTGCCGATCAGCTGTTTGTCGGCACAGCGCGGTAGTCTGGACGCGTGGGGGTCGACATCAAAAGCATTTGTCGACCTCCCAGGTATGCCTCTTGAATATATAGCAAAGTTTCACTAAATGCAATGGGATATTGTATGTAATGATTTACAGCATGTATGGGTCTGTTAGAGGCATATACATTATCAATATATTATGTGGATTTTGATAGTACAGGTAATCTGCATACAAATCTTTGAGTGTCAGTGCAAGCTCTGGGTTTTCATTAAGGTATCCAAAAGGCTTTTCAAAGGCTGAGAGCACAGTGGCTCACGGAAAGAACAATTACAGCTTTAAGCACATTGTAGATGAAGAAACCATAGACCTGACATTCTGACATTAATGATTCCTGTTTTAGGATTCACTCATGCTGCTAGTTCTGGCTATGTCTGCAGCTGGGAAAATACTCAAAAATTACAGCTTCCTCTTTCACAGTTGGAGAATTATATTGACAAATGATTATGATATAATTCTTTTTAGTACTTTTTTTTCCTTCCAAGTCACACCTATAGTCTTAGCATTTCACTTGTAAAAGGGCCTTTGATATGCAATTGGAATTATTGTTAAAAGCCTAATTTATATTTACAGTCAATAACAAACCCTATACATGTTTTCTAACAAGCTTTTCCTTTTGTTTTTAATAGAATTCCCTGTATCACATTCCTTCCTTTCTATCCGCAAGCCTCTTACTAATCACTGAATTAAAGGAACCCTGGGATAAAATATAGTTAACCCTTAGTTTACCGTAAAGGAGGATGACTTAAGAAATTAGCAGTGATGCAAAGACCATCATCTTAAAGTTGTCATTCTCACCCCCTCCTCCACCCAATTTAAAACAAAAAGATAATCTACAAATCAATGCAGATTTTATCTGCATGACAAATTGGAGTGGGAACTTCCAGTTAGAGTCACATTCAAAGGAACTTTCTTAAAGGAAAGAAGATAGATTTCACATATTAACATCCCCCCAGTCTATCATTGTGTGAAATACAGACTCAGAATGTTCACACTACTGCTAACTCATAATAAGTTAGATTCTGCCCCACTTTCTCATGCTGAATAGGAATTTACCATGCATGTAATCTCATTGGTTGTAATAAGACTACTCGAGGAATAACATGAATAACGGTCTCAGAGGGATAGCCGTGTTAGTCTGTAACTTTAAAAACAATGAGTAGTCCTGTGGCACCTTAGAAACTAACAAAAATATATAGGATCGTGAGCTTTCATGGGGAAAAGCCACTTAATTAGATGAGTTGGAGTGGAAATAGCAGAATCCAAGGTATATATAACAGCTTTTGCCATACAATTTGGGCTTTTGCCATACACCGCAGCATTGTTTCGGAGTAACTGACATTATTCTGAAATAACAAAAAGTGCGTCTACACAGAGAGCCATTATTTTGAAATAATGTCAAGCTGGAGGCCTTCTTACTTGGACTCCTGTAATCCTGCTTTCACACGGAGTAAGGGAAGTCGAAGGAAGAGTGTTCTTCCTTTGGCTTCCTGCTGTGTAGACACGCCAAAAGCTGAATTAAACTATTTCGATGTCAGCTGCTCAATTGACGTAGCTGAAGTTGCGTAGCTTAATTCAACTCTTGAACTGCTGTGTAGATATGCCCTTTATGAATAAAGGTAACAGAGTGTGACGCTCTATGAACAGTGGGGGTACCAAATGATTGCACTGTTGAAGGGAGCATCACAGTGTTCAAGCTGAGCAGGGGGCAATATTGTCATTGCTGTGAGCAAATGTATTTATTGTATTAGAACTACCAATACTGGTAACCGCAAAACACGGCTACTACAGTGTGCATGAGTTTCTGAAGCCTGAAATTGTGAGAGAGTACTTTTGGCATTATAGGGTCAATCATACAGCATCATCTTTCTGATTAGCCTGTGTGGGGGAAGCTGGAATATACTATCATGAGACATATGCTGCTAGGAAGAAACTGACCGAGAGAATAAAAAATGCAGAAAGGTAAAGAGGTCTAATATCAGGATTTCTCTTTTAAGAAGCATCCATCCAATAAGGGTAAGATTATTTCCTACCACTACATGTTATACTACTTGATAGCAAAAAGGAAAAAAAAATCTTCTGGCATTTAAAATTGGCAGTGCAGTTATCCTTTTAAAACCCTATATCAGATTACCAATACCATGTTATGTCTTATATAAAGCTGGATAACATTCATATCAGTTTGTACCCAGTACAAAGCTTCTCATAAATAAATAGGGCTAGAGGCATGTTTTGATGGCAGAGGGCAGCATTCTGCTCTGCTCTCACTGAAAGATGGCCCTGGTTTAGTAAAGATATGTTTTGTTGGCAAAAACTCTGCTATCATCTGGTTAAGTGGTGGGATGTTCAGACATGAAGCTCAAGCAAACATTTTAGCTTAATCTTGAAGGCAAGTGATTTACTTTGTAGCATTTCAAGGCTATTTATTTTACAGTGCAGCAGCTTGTTTGCTTGGAATCAGTGTGACTCAGAAAATCTTATAAAAATGAATACTAGAAGGAGGAAAGAGAAATAAAAGGAGGAATAAACATAAAATGGGAGTCAGAAAGAAACTCAGTAAAGGAATAAAATTGAACAATAAGGCTGTGTCTAGACTACACCTCTCTGTCGACAGAGAGATGTAGATTAGACATGTCAAAATTGCTATTGAAACAGGGATTTAAAAATCCCACATAAACATGGCCACCGTTTTTTTTTTAACGGAGCTTTTTCGAAAAAAAACCCCCAGCAGTCTAGATGCAGATCTGTCGAATATAAACCCATTTTCGACAGATCCTGTATTCCTCAAAAAATGAGGTTTACAGGATCTGTCGAAAAAGGGTTTATATTCGACAGATCTGAATCTAGACTGCTGGTTTTTTTCGAAAAAGCTCCGTTTCGAAAAAAAGCAGTGGCCATACTTATGTTAATAAAGCACAGGATATTTAAATACCTGCTTCATTAGCAATTTCGACTAGCTTGATTTGCATCCCTCTGTCGACAGAGAGGTGTAGTCTAGATGTAACATGAATGAAAAAGAGAAGTGAGGAATTAAACACGAGAAAATGATATTGAGTAGGAACATATCAGATAAAATCTCTTACACATCTTGAGAGTAGCATCATACAATTTGAGAGCCTATTTATATAAATGCTTATGCATGTCACTAAGAAATGTACAGTTTAGCTCTTAAAGGGCACATCTACACTACATAGGAAGATCAAAGCTCCTGCTGTTCGAATTAGTTAAGACAGCTAATTTGAAATGAGAGGGGCACTCTGGTTGATGCCGGTAACCCTGCTTTCACAAGGAGTGAGGGAAGTTGAAGGAAGAGTTTTCTCCCTTCAACTTCCTGCAGTGCAGACAGCACCAAAAGCCAAATTAATCTATTTTGACTTAAACTACGCAATTGATGTAGCTGAAATTGCGTAGCTTAATTTGACTTTTTCTAGAAGTGTAGACATACTCTAAGTGAACTCATTCTTGTTAATTACCAACTCTTTGGGGGCAGAGACCATCTTTTTATTTTGCATTTGTACAACACCTCACATGACAGGGTTTCTGTACCATGACTGCAGCTCATAGGCACTAGGGTAATACAAACTATTATTATTATTATTATAAAATCATCACTGGAATCAGCTTACCTTAAGCTAAGCTGCCACAGCATTTACACTACGGGGGGCTGAACGGAGCACAAGCTCATGTTGGCTTCCCTTACTTCTCACAGAATGAGGAGTACAGGATGCCAGCAGGGGCTGCTCTCAGCATTCGATTTGGGGGGTCTACACAAGACCCGCTAAATTGCATGCTAGAAAATCGACCTCCAGGGGGTTGATCTTCTCCATAGTGTAGACATGCCCTTAGTAAGGAATTATACAGCATAAGTGAGGCTAAATCAGGGTCTTCAAGAATAGGAAACTTAAAGTCATTCAAATAATCTGCTTTTTACATTAGCACTACTATTCAAGTGAGAGGAAGAGGAAGGTAAACAGTACAAGGTAGAGTACCATATGTGCTCTCCTATTGCTATTTAAAGAAATAATAGGTTTTGTTGTTCAGCAACAGTGTTTTCTTTTTCTTCTTTCTTTACAAAGCATTCAAATGAAAGAGCATATAAAATGAATTAGTATTTTATGACAATCAGTCACACAAAAGATCAGCAAACATCAGAATACCATCAAAATATATAGAGTAGTAGTTGATCTATGCATGGTTCTTTTTTTATACCTTCTAAATAAATAAAACTCATATAATCACAATCCTGAAACTTCTCAGAG
>CM057846.1:61232201-61244088 GCA_030068395.1 Apalone spinifera | reverse complement strand
ATAGCACATTTTATCTCTGAAGCAGATGACTTCTAAAAAATTGTAGACCAGTGGCTATCAGTGTGTCTGACACTGAAAGATTCCTGTTGTAAGTTGTCTCCTCCAGTGCCAAAAGCCAACTACCACAGAAGTTCCTGGTCCCTCGTGATTTGACACTGCAATGTTTCCCAGGTCCTTTTTAGAACCACCTTTCTCTTTATGTTCTTAGTTCCTGTTATCCTGTGTACACGCTCACTCACTATAATCAGCTGCCCTGCAAAAAAGCCACCTCTACTGCTTTATCTACCACATGGATAATTATGGCAGTAATGACCTTTCCAGGATCCACTTTAAGGGGCTGATCCTCTCCTTGTCACTGCAGCGATGGCTGTGACCTTCATCCTCCATGTCTGACACTGCTTTTTGCTCATGTCTCCTCCCACAAACTTCTCAGTGACACTAGCGGTGAGCCTGATGACTTTCCTCCAGAAGAGCATTCTACTTTTGAGATACTGGTAGGTGATCATCCAGCTGCAGAAGTATGTGCTTGGCCCTCTGTCATGTGTAGAAGAAATTCCAAAGTACAATTGTCTCTGGATAGTGTTTCCCTTGCAATCAAGGCCTGTTCACATTGGAGAACAAATGTGCTAATATCTCCAGCAGGTGCCAAGTCTCCATTTAAAAGACTTCTCTGCTATTCCATAAGCCTCACTTCTACACCCTGACTTCCCTTCTCCTCCTCAGCGCTGCTTGGGTAGATGTATTTATTCTGTGATGAAAAAATGACCGAATGCACCTAATCTCTCCTTGCCTACTAAGATCCTCCAAGACCAAAGTGAAAAGCCATGAGCACACCCTGCACACATGCAACAATTCATCCCCAAGTGCCAACAGTCACGTGAATAAAAACTTTTCCCCTAACAAAAAATAATTCATACATGTTTTCACGATAAAGAACAAAGAGTGAATGTGAGCAGGATCAGATGAAAACATGGTTCAGAATTTCCTTCCCATTATTCCTGTAGCTTTCCTCCCTAAACGTGTATACTCACTATTTTTTGCAATATAAATGTGCAGCCCCATGAAATTTAGACACTTTGACTAAGTATCCAGGATCCATTTTGAATAACTCCCACTGTGATAAAGTAGTAGTTTTCTGTACTATATTATGAGGCCTATGTGTGCCTCAATTTCCCCTGTACATTGCATGACTACCTAGTGGGGGGAAAGTTGTTCTCAAGAAAGGCTAAGAGACTTAGGTGTGTGTGTGTGTGTGTGTGTGTGTGTGTGTGTGTGTGACAGAGAGAGAGAGCATCATAACTAACACATAACTGTCTGAAAGGAGTGAATGTCTTGTTATAAAGATTTACTGAAGCCAACACATATCAATTAAAATCTGAGAAGATGATGGAAAGTGAACTCACCAGGATATTGGCAACTATTTGCCAATGACCCAGAAGGAGGAGAATTTCCCCATTTCTCAGCTGGGAAGCAGGGAAAAGACCTCAAGTCAAGAACAAAGGATTGGGAGGTTTGGGGGATGGGAAATAAAAGCTGGTTTCTGGAGAAGCATAGAGCTCTCTCCCCTGGGAACAGATTCAGGATGGAAGAGTCAGAGAGGGAGAGACAGAGACAAAGCACCCGAAAATGGTGTTCACTGCAGCTTGGTGCTTGAGCACCAACTAGAATGGACTATGGTTTAAGTTTCATTTCTCCTTGCTAACAAATGACTTCCTATGCTGTGTTAGAATTGATTAATAAAGCCTATTGCTTTGCAAATGTCACTTGAGCACCACAGCAAATATTTAGTGAGGTGCAATAATTCCAAAGAGTGTCCAAGTCTCCACCAGAAGTCCTTTCAGTTGAACACGCTGAACAGAGCTCACAGCATGAAACCCCAGAGGTTCTGTCGCAGAAGGCAGTGAGGCTGTGTGGCCTGCCCTGAAGGAAGAGTGAAATGCTTTGGGGTCTGACACATCAAAATGGTTCCTTCAAAACCATTCTGACACATCAAAATGGTTCGTAAGCCATGGGCATAAGCCCTCACCCTGAGGTTCTGTGACAAAACCCAAACTCCAACTATTCAGAGTTGACCATCACTGCATTGGAACAACGCTTTGAGTTTACCTGTCTTAAGTGGCTGCACAGCTGATGCCTAACCACAGGTGCCTGAACCCCTCTGGTTTCTCATAACCTGATCCATGCTGGTTAAAGGGAAAGGCTGCCTCACCTCAGAACTGGCTATGGAGGAATTACGCACGTAATTCAGAAAGGATGACTTGGACAACTGTAACCAGTAGTCCCTGATGCAACTCTGCCAGCTTGTGCGGAACAGAGCAACGACCATGTCCTGTCTTGTCACTGCTTGACATAGAGCTCCTAGGTCATAGCTATGTCTCTCCTTTTAGTACATCTGTAGAGGACCAGTCGTAATCTGAATTTCCTTCTTCATTGTTTTACATGTAAGCTATATCTAGCTCTATGCATTCATATGAAGTCCTCTTATTTTGCAGTGCTGTGAGGTACTGAAATTATGTAGCTCCAGTTAAAAAACCTCCACTTGCACAATTGTTTCCTCTTCCAAAGAAACTGGTGTGATTACACACTTTTGTGATGGTGGCAGCAGTGATGTGCCTTCAGTTGTGAAGGAAGAATGCATCAGTTTATGCACCAAAAAGGGTGCATTACATAACTTTACTGGGATTTCATAAGCCCATTACTATGACAGATACTGCTGCACAGGATCTATAATTACATTGATGCCTCATGAGCAAGCGGATGCTTAAGGCCCCATCAATGAACATAGAACTTACACTGGCCTTTTTTATACAAGCATAATGCTTATTACTTTGAAGTATTCATTACATCTGTTGGACTATGCTAGCAGAACTATATAGCAGAGGACTCCTGAGACTCTGATTCTGTATTCTGGTTATAATTTAGCATATATATCCATATGCTCCAGTGCCTACACACATGACTTTCAAAGCAAGGGCCTATAACTATTACTTTTCAGATTAATTCATTCTGAAGCCCTTGAATGTCAAAGGATCAATTCTTCCTTTCAATATATGGCACATTTAATCACATACTGTGCCTTAGTAAAGCTCCTCTTGTAGCAACAGTCGATTTTCCAGCATACAGAATGTGGTAACATCCTCCATGTATTAGGAAGCTGGACCAAGTCCTGTAACTGCAGACTTAACTATGTTGTTTTTCTTAAACAGAACATAAAATACCTCTGGGTTGACAACTTGGGTGCCAAGTTTCAGCCACTGAGTTTTTGAAATGTTTTCAAGCAGGTGCAGATACCACCTGGCACAGTGTAAAGGTGCACAATAGGAATGCCTAGACAGATTAGATTGATAGAAATGACACAGCATCCTCACTGTGAACATACTGTTTATTGTAGTAAAAATACTGTCAAACTATTTGCATGCTCAGAGACAGTGACAAAACGTGTTTGCCCCCTGGCCATCGGAATCAGAGTTTTTCAGCTCTGTCACAAGCTGAGGCTGAATGTGGTGAATTTCATTGTGTTCCGACCAGCCAGTAGTGGCTGAAATACCATTATTAAAGGCTTGATCCTGCGAGCTTTCGGGCAGCCTGCACTCCTATTCAATTAGCATCTTCTATGATCAAGTCCTAGTGGCTCTGTCCTTCTTCTGCATCATCTGTCCTTTTATACCTTCGTCCCCCCACCAAAACAAACAAACAAAAAACCCATGGCATTCCTTGCATTAGAAACATGTTCTATTTACTGTGAAGTAGGAACCAGTTACAGCAGGGTCTGTGAGTTGCAGACTTTCTCAATCTATATGACTGAAGTGTTGAAAAGCTTGCAAGATGACTTAGGCCTTATGATTAACATCCTTGACCTATTTTATAATATGCTAGGTGTAGTTTCATCCCATGCATTAAAATTATAAAACAAACACACTTCATGTTCTCCATCACAATCTTTCCTCTCTCCTAAAACACACACTGGAAAACTTCTCCATAGTTGGGCCATCATTAATGAATAACTTTTTTACAGGTAGAATAATTTCCTCTGCTATAGTTTAATGTACAAATAATTTTTAAATAGATGTGGAAACAAAACTGACAATTAAAATCAGGTTGTTTCATTTCTAAAATACAATATTTAAATATTATATTTATATATAATACATATTAAATAGCCTGCAAAATAATAGGAATATGCAAATATGGGATATGTTGTAAAAATACAATTGTTAAAAATTGAGATTTCCTAAGAAATACCTTAAATGTATTGTGAATATAGGCATATCTATTTATATTCACCTTAAAAATGAATTCGTATCCGTTTTGGTCAGAGTTAAGGCTGCTGTATGAACTTTTATTTCTTACCTATGCTTACATATGAGAGCATTGCCTTAGGTTTAAGTATGAAAAGTGAAGCAATTTTTAATATTTCAGAGAACCATAATTCCTGATTTCTTTTTTCCCCTTTATTTCAAGAATTGAAATGTTAGTTAGGAAAGCAGATCAACCACATTTATGCAGGTTTTTTTCCAGAGGTGGCATATATACTACAGGACACTGAGAGAAGGTGAGTAAATTAATGAAAATAATAAAAAATTGCTATGATTGTTCAATCTACACAGGGAGAAAAGCTATACCACTGGAATATGTTCTTAACCTCTCTCAAGGGAATGGCAGATAAAGCAAAAATAACTATGCTGCCCAAACAACTGTGATTACTGAAAAGCACCATTTCCTATCCCACATAAGTACGTAAACAAGTGACTGTATTACTAAATGCACTCATCTGAAATAGCAGCACACTAGAAATAAAATGGCTGGTTCAATTTTTGTGTGTGTGTGTGTGTGTGTGTGTGTGTAACATGGGTTATCATTTATTTTTCAGCTAATTTTACATTCTGTGGATTGACACTCTTAATACAAAAAGGGGAAAAACGTAATTAATTCAATTGGTCCAAACTCTGGCCTGCCTTTGTCTACCTGAAAGGGTGTGCCCTAGTGCAAATACCCTGATTACTGATGACCAGTGGTTGAATCAGTCTTAATCCCAAGGCCAAAGTATACAGTATACATCATTCCTTTGGAATGGCTGGACCCTAGCAACTACCCCCTTTACCTCTATGCCCAGCTGCACTTTTGTCGGCGGACCTGCTGACAGCCTGTCACATTTCTGCCACAGACAGTTGAGCTTTTCACATAAGTTGCACAGCTTTTGTTAATGATGTGAAACAAAAATGTGCACCGGAATGAGTTACAAAGTTCATAAGTACTTGTCACTGCAACCAGCTGTTGACAAAAAGAACCCTGCAAACGTAACTAGCAAAGTCAAAATGCATGGAACACGTTACCTCAGCAAATGCAGTCTCCAAAACCCAAATAAGCATTATTCAGTTTTGGTCACAGGACCAAAGGATAAAACTCAGCCTAAATGCCTGAAGCTGTCACCTAATTCGGTGTTTAGGTACCTAAGTAAAATTACCATCAGAGATGTTGAGTACCCAGCACTCCCACTCAAGTCAGTGGAAAGTGAGAGTGCTTAGTACATCACAGCATCATGCTATTCATTAATCTGGATAGAATTTGCAAAAGTGCTCAGTGTTAGCACAGCTTTGTTCCAAGTGAAGTCAATGGTAATCCTCCCTGTGGCAGCACTCTCATTACCTGCATGGAGAGTGAGGGCAGAGTTAAACCAATGCTGAGTGCTTCTGAAGTCCCACCTTTTTGCAACAGCGCTTTCTCCAAGAGTTATTTCTGATATCTTTTTGTTTATATTTGTACAATTTATCTGAGAATCAAAGTACAACGTATAGCAAAGTACTCCTCAAAAACCTCAGTAAAAATAACTATGAAACAAAACCAGCAACATGTGGCTTGCACTTTCTAGATCCATAGAAAGCCGCTCTAACAAAAGTCCTTCAGAAATGAACTTTTGTGTGGCTACTGTACCTTGAAGGAGCTTTGAGCACACAAATAGACTTTGTTACAACTAGAGGATTCTCATCCTGACTTTAGATCATTAAAGAAAACCATGAGCAAATGTAACATGGACAGGGAGAAGCAAACCTGGGGGTCTCAGGAGCTTAGTGCATGAGCTTCTACTGCTTCATGGAACAGTAAACCATACCTACTAGGTGTGTGTTACACAAACAACAGCTTTAAAAAATGATACTGAACATACTTAGATTTCACATGTTGAATTTAAGAACATTGTTCAGTCTTGATTATCTACACCTCTGTTACCTGAAACAGTATCAGGACCCTTTTTGTTAATTTAATTGAAAATTTCTGTATTATCTGAAACCTCAATTCTCTAGAATGATTCTATGCGTCCCACCCTTTCCCTGCAAGACAGCCAGCTCATTGAGATTATATTAACAACAGGTTAGACAAACATCTGGCTGGGATAGTGTTAAGTATACTTAATCTTGCCTCAGTGCCAGGAGATAGACTACTGACCTCCAGAGATCTCTTCTAGCCCTTCTATGATTTCTATATAAGTTTCTAAAAAAAAATTACATGATGGCCCCTACAGTGATCCCACAAAATAGTAAATCTAGTGCCTCACTGCAAGCTGTACTGATCTGCAATACACATGCCGTTGCTACTCCTTAAAAAACTTTAAGTGTTCTGTCATTGTTGCACTATTCTCCAAGGATTTTGAATGTACCTTGGTGGAGAAGACAAAAATGTAAGTTATAAGTTATTGTCTTTTAACGGATTTTTAAACAGTTGGAGAACTAGACATAAAACACAGTGTTTTACTATGTAGCAGCTGTACTTGCCTTTCAGCACTCTGCACTGACCTCTACTGGTTTATCAGCTGTAAGCTCCAAAAATATGAAATGAGACAAATTTAGCCTATTATTGCTAAACTTTTTACCCCGTGCAGATTTGAGTTAAAATGTGTATTGCAGCACTTGAGCATAACTCATCACACATCTGAGGAAAGAAATATAAGAGGAAGTAGCATTCTAAACTCTTTGTGATGCAGTTATTTGTATGTGGTTGAGACATGACTAAAGCAAACAAGTTAAAACCAAATCTAATAATACTGCCATTTCAGTTGGTAAAGCTTGAACCTCTCTAATCTGGCATCCTCGGGACCTGACTGGTGCCAAACCAGTCAATTTTCTGGACCATGGGAGGTCAATATTACCTACTAGCATTACCTACACTTCTACTGCTTATTGGGCTCTTAAAAGACATTTAGGGATAAGTTAGAGTTAAATAACAGCACAGAATACTGAGAACCAGGACTGGTGGCTGTAAAAAAAACTTCATGGAACTGCAGGAAACTTATTCACACCCATGATAAGTGGATATCTGGCTAATTAAAATCATTCCAGACCATGGATGTTGCCAGACTAGAGAGGTTCAACCTGTATAAAGGCATTAACAACATGGTACTATTTTGCATGTATATAAATATGGTTTATTTATTGACAACAATTTCTTGTTCATCTTTACTATCCGGTGTGTTGTATTCACCAGCTGTCTCTCATATTATAAACTTTTTGGCTTTTTGAGGCAGTGCCTACCTTTCTCTTATATTTATACAATCCCAAGCAGAGTTTTGTATATTCGTTGCCTGCAATCATTCATAATTGACAGATTTCTATTTAGATAGCACATTTGTCTCCAGAATCACTCTTCAAATGAACTGCTTGCTCTAATTAGAAATGATCTGGCAAATTTACTACCTGTTCTTATCTACTACACACTATGGGATCAAAGTTCAGCAGCAAAGTCTGATGTTATAAAAGTATTACTATAAAGATTCTATGAAATCAAAGTCATCAACATGTCTCACTGAAAGCAATGATATGGTTACTTCAGCCTTCTTACTACTCATGATTTATCACCGGCCTACTTATTCAGTCTCTCAGCTATCTTTAGAACTTTGTGCTTTACAGTAAAAAACAACCCAAGTTCAGAATAAGTAAACTAGCAAACTTTTCCATGCTCATTTACCACAAAAACATTTTCAGTATCTGCGACACTAATGCTGTGAAAGTTTCCAATTTTCTAAGGCTATTTTTGGACTTCTTTGTTACATAAGTCTTCAGCTATGAATAATAGTTTTATGACTCATGAAAACTTTATTTTCTCACACTGCTCCCCAGTCACCCTGTCAATAAGTCCAAAAAAAAGCTGTTTTTTTCCTTTAAATCACCTTTGTTAGCTGGAAAAGAAAGTTCAGTGAAAGCAGTGTTAAGTCTTGTTCTCTCTGTGTATAGAGTAAAATACAGTGCACATTGTGAATATGTTTGAAGCCTCCTATAATGACAAGCGAAATGACCATTGAAATTCTCAGGAACATGCCTATCTATTTGATTTTCTCTGTTTACATGTTTAGATCCTAAACATAAAAGATTGCTCACAAAGTCGAAAAGAAATCCCATATTGTACAACTAAACATTTCGCGTACTTTAGCACTGTTTATATGAAAACCATTTCCTCATTAATTTCCTATATATATCTGAATTTCCCTCTCATCTTTGCTTTTTTCCCCATTTACCTCACCTGACACTTTAGAATCATAGACTCATAGAACATTAGGGGTGGAAGAGACTCAAGGGTCATCTAGTCCAATTTCCTGCTCAAAGCAGGACCGACCCCAAGGAAATCATCCCAGCCAGGGCTTTTTCAAGTCTGGCTTTAAAAACCTCTAAGAATGGAGATACCATCACCTCCCTAGGCAACCCATTCCAATGCCTCATCATCTTTTTAATGAAATAGTGTTTCCTAATATCCAACATAGAACTCCCTGGCTTCAACATGAGACCATTGCTTCTTGTTCTGTCATCTGCCCCCATTGAGAATAACCTAGCTACATCCTCTCAGGAACTAGCCTTTCAGGTAGTTGAAGGCTGCTATTGAAACCCCCCTCACTCTTCTCTTCTGCAGACTAAATAAGTCCAGTTCGCTCAGCTTTTATGGTGATGAATGCTTTAGAAATGGCTGCAAAAAATAACAAACAAATAAAAACAAAAATAACAAAATCAAAAAGAATTCACAACACTCTGCACGTTCCCCGAATTCAGAAGAAAGGCAATGACTTCCTTTGCAGTTAATATCAATGCTGCTTCTTGAGTGACCAGCAGAGGGAGAAAAGGAGGCACTCATACAGAAGGTAAACACTTGGGAGATTAATTATCCAGGGTGATTTGCCCTCATCCAATTTTGTCCAGGAGGTTTCAAAACTACAAGCCATGGATCACAATGTGAAATGCCAAAACCCTGTGTATGTTTTTACTTAGCCAAAGCACTGCCGTCGATTTTCCATCTCTTACCTTTACCTGGTGACTCTGTGGAGTTGCCTGGCAGGTTGTTTTCTTCTAGTTTTGTTGTTCTTTCCACAGTTCTAATTCTTCCACTGGTGTTTTTGAGACTTCTACAAACAACTGAATCCAATTTTCTTACTGTTTTCTAAAATTATTTAAAAAATGTAGTTTTACCATAGCAACTACATTATAATAATGAGACTTGCAAATCAGTATTTTTTAATCTTAAAGTATGGAAATACAGAAGCTATTTATGACAGCTCTAACTCAACATAAAATACATTGCTTCTTCTGTACACTATGTCGACTTGACTGCAGTACAATCATCCTCTTCTCATGAAAAATTTTGAAACAATATTTTCTGTCCGCTCTACACAAAATATTCCACAACCACCCCAAAATTTTATTTTTCCTTACCTCTGGTATCCTAGTGAGGTCACATTCTGTTAAAAACATCCTGCCGAGCTTCAAAGAATCAGAATGCAGAAGCTATGCAACTTGCTGACTAACTTTGCTCTGTGTTATTTACCAACTACACAAAGAAAATGCTGTCTATTCAAAACACATTTCAAAACTCTTTTCACAGAAAGTGAGTGAACAAATGGTCCCATGTCCTAAGCTGTAGTCATATCTCCCATCAGGCCCGGTGATAGCTGTGGGGCATGGAACGGAGTGACACCACTACCAGTCACTACAAAGCACTTTTGTAAACAACTTTTGAGTGTGTGTGGAGGAAAACAGGGCAAGCGTGGGGGAAGGGGATGTTACTTTTTTCTCTGTCTTAACATTATATTTTCTTGCTTTATCATCTCTCATTCAGAACTCCAATCTTGCTTTGTAAGTTTTGTTGGCTAGAAACAGATTTGTAATCCATGTTGCCTGTTTCCTTTCTTGTCTGACTCCTTTCCTCTAAAAATGGATCTGATCTGAAAATTTTGAACAGGTTTTACGTCTGGATTCAGATATGCTAACTCCAGGAGTCAAATCTAGGTGTTGAGGGTTCCAGTAGGTCTATTATATCAATAAGGCCTCATTGTAAAATTCAGAAGAAAATTGTTATGCCATGTCTTCCCATCCTCACCCCCTACTCCTACCCCAAAGTCCAGGATGTTGGGATTTACTGTTTCACTTTGGTACACTAAAGAAAGAGGCCTTAGTTAAAAAACTCAAACTCAAGTTTGGATTTTTACTATGCTCCCAAAGTTCAGGTAGGCATGGAATTTTCGATCCATCAGATCTATCAGAGGCAGCAGTGGCGGGGGGTGGGTCAGTGAGGAGGCTGCCTCAAAGTACCTCTCTCTGCAGGGGGTCAAGGCTTGCAGCAGGCAGAGGCTGCTCAGGCAGCATCCCCTGTCCACGGCAGCCTGAGCTGTCCATGGGCAGAAGCTGCTGCCAGAGAAGCCTCTACCCATAGCCAGCCTGGGCCGCCATGAACAGGAGCTGCTGGATCCGGCATGAGCCGAGACGGAGCAGTGATGGCTTGCAGCTCTGCATTTTAAATGTAGTAAAAGCCGGGCAGCTCTTCCCGCATTTAAAATGCAGAACCACAGCATCCCTGGATCGGCATGAGCTGGGACTTCTCAGTTCCGTTTTGTGCCAGGTCCCAGACCCACCCTTCTGTGGCTCTGTCTTTAAACATAGTAAGAGCTCGTGCCGGTTCCAGGAGCTACCCCCGCAGCGCCGCCCCTTATCGACTAATCGTGTAGTCGATTCAAATTATATCAACTACACGATTAGCCAAATATCTGCTCCTTAACATCTTTAGTAGTTGATTATTTAGATTTAAGTGGAATCTCAAAAAGCGGTAAACTTTTTTAAGCCTGTAAGGTTTTTCATGGGTCTCAAACTCCGGTCATCTGAAGAAGTGGGCTGTACCCATGAAAGCTCATGATACCATCTATGTGTTTTGTTAGTCTATAAAGTGCTACCAGACCATTTGCTGTTTTTTCCTGTACAGACTAACTCAGCTACCCCCTGAAGCTTTTGCATTCCACTTGTAAGTATATGATAATTATGCTTCCAAACTGTTAGAAAAAAACTTGCAGAACTCAGTAACATTTGAAGTTGATTAATTCTGCAGTCAGGAACAGTGATTGACATGGTGCATGACCTAAGCACTGTTCTTTATGGTTTTTTACTAAAGATTTACATAAGAAACATAATTATTTCTCATTGACTAGAACCCAATCAGGAACAAACAAAATACTTTCAGGACAGATTCTACCACTTTCATCAGCTGGGTAGCACTTAATCCAAGTGAATCAGAGTCCTAATTTGTATATATCAGAAAACACTGCGTAGCTTTTTCTACTATCAGGAATTTTAGGAAGAGAAAATAATACAACCCTAAAAAAAACTTGGTCAGTTAAGACCTTAGGGGACTGATCCAAAGCCCAATGGTACACTGTATTAAGAGGGGCCTTTCAATGGTTTTCAAAAGGTTTTAAATCAAATCCCAAATAATTTAATATCTTAAATACATATTTTTAAATGTATTGATACCCTACCATACCTCACTGAGAAACCACGTGACAGGCTGTTACTCCCTTTTTTCAGCCCCCAAGATCTCTCAATTCCCTTTATCTATATTTCAGGTACTTCTGTGATCCCATTACTAT
>CM057846.1:61222019-61232101 GCA_030068395.1 Apalone spinifera | reverse complement strand
GTCTTTGCCCACGAAAGCTTATGCTCCAACACTTCGGTTAGTCTATAAGGTATCCCAGGACAGTAAGGAAGTGCTATTATGCCATTTTATACATAATCTCTCTACGTCTTCCATCCTTAAGTCACTTTCCCAGGGACACAGAGGAGGTCTATAGCAAAGCAAAGAACTGAAACTGAGTCTTTTGGGTCCCAAACTAGTTTCTTAACCAGTGGACCATCCTTTCTCTCTTATATTATTGCCTCATTTCATCATATCCTAAATTAGTCCTTGTTCTGCAACTGGATCTGCAGGGATGAAATTTTGCTCCAGTATAGAGCTCTTCTGAACTCAGTACACTTTGCATGGGAACAAATGTCTTGCTACCCAGATCCCATGGCAGAATCAGAATCAGAGTTTGTGAGCTCCTTGAGGAAGGGATCATGACAATTTTTTAACCTATTATTATGCAGCATTGAAAAAAACCCCAATAACATTAACAAACTAGATCCAAAATAGGAAATGTTTTGATACTCTGAGGAGCCTAATTTCATTCATTTCACTTCATATATAGTCTGAGTCCAATTCTTCCTTCATATATTGCCACGCAACTCTACTGACTTCAATGCCTCCTGTATACATGTACCTTAGCATAGAATTTTTCTATCCTCCCATTTTTATTAACTTAAACTACTATGGCTTAAATTTTCAAGGGTCTATTAATGATGGACACCTCCACTCTTGAGACTCTGACTTTCAATTTCCCATGGTCATTACCACCAGCAACTCTAAATGAAGTCAAACAGAAAAGTTAGGCTCTAGCTTCCTTATTTGGACACTCAAAAAATGGATATACCCAAATCTGGCCAGAATTGTAAAAGTTTCTGCTATGTAGCTCATGCACTCTATTTATATTGGAGCACACTCTAAATATGGCTGGTGTATGTACCTGCTATTAAAAAACTACCATATTGTGGTATTGTCCTGGAACTCTACAGTGTATGAGGGTCAGAAGGTTTAATCTTTGATGTTAATCTACCAAAGGTTGGTCACATGACAGCTGATTGTCAACATAATAACCTATTGAATGACAAGGACTGCCTCCTTCCCCCCAGCCCAAACAGGGAAATGAGACCATGCAAAAAAGATAGTAATTATGCATTCAGAAGAATCCTAGCTGGAATTGCCAGCCTGCTGTAGAATCCTCTGTGGAGTGCAGGCAGAACTGGCAAACAAAAAGGAAAAGAAATGCTTTTCTGGCTGCTCACAAAATATAACTTGCATTAAAAAAAATCAACTATGGAGCATGCCACAGAGTGAACAATTAGATGGTTGTCTAATAGCTTCAGGAATAATGCTAGATACCAACCAATCAAATGCTGTCATCAGGTTGTAAAAATCAAACAAAGGAAGATAAAAATCCCATGCCTCTCCTGTCCACCTAATTAACTTGCTTTTCTTTGAGGTGTGTGTATGGGAGGGGAGGAAGGACAGAGAGCTGCAGCACACATGAATTCCAAATCAATAAAAGCTGGGTAAACCACTCTAGTGGTGAGCCTTGTGCTAAAGTACTTCACCAGAAACAAATGCTATAGATGCTTTTGTTTTAGTCTTTCACTGGCACCTATTCTGGATCTCTGAATGCCTCCTGTAGGTTGCCTCTGCCAGGTCATCAAGCATGTGCTCCCAGAACCAACTGCTAGTACAACATTTAAAAAAAATCAAATAAACTCTTCATTGTTTAAAATTAAACTTTTAAAAATATACACTAAATGTAAACAATAGGAGCCAGCAACACAATGAGCCAAAAGACAATGGAAGGGATTATTGTTCAAAAGACTAACAAAAAAGCTTGTGCCTTTAATTTTTTTTTTTGTAACAACATACTTTCAAAGCCTCTAAAGAACAGGCTCCTTCTCTCTTAGTTGCTTGCCAAAATAGTACTTAGTGGAG
Source organism: Apalone spinifera (assembly GCA_030068395.1). Classification (NCBI taxonomy): domain Eukaryota; kingdom Metazoa; phylum Chordata; order Testudines; family Trionychidae; genus Apalone; species Apalone spinifera. Next base: position 61,230,172 of record CM057846.1, on the reverse strand, counting down.
GGGAGGGAGTAGCTGCCCTATACAAGATTAGGCAGCTATCAGAGAGAAAGCATCAAACAGAAAGGCTTTCCCAAACCTGGTTCTGTCCTGAAGAGTCATATGAAAATACACAGATATGAGATGAGGTTTAAATGGACAGAAGATGGATATGTTTAAAGTCGGGAGTACTGGAGAAATGAGGAAGAGTACTTTTAACATCTTTTAAGCAAAAGGGCACTGACATGGTGATGTGCTCATGATTACTAGTGATATTAGTATAATAGCCATGCTTTGCATTTACGCATCTCAAAGCACTTTACAAAAATTAAAACTCACAACATACATAAGTAGGTAAGAAAGAGAGATACATATGTGTGTGTGTGCACACAGGGAACAAGTTAGGAATTTAAATTCTGAGTTAAAATGGAAAAGCGTTCTTCTGTCACATAGCATCATTATAGAAACTGTCTCGCAAGTAAAATATAGAAACTGTCTCCCAAGTATTAAAAATAGACTATTGCTCCCTCTTCCATCCTTCTCATCCTATTGGAAAAATAATTTGAGTGGCTTATAGGGGTTGGTATATGTGAGTGGGTGTCTGTAGGAGTTTGTTAAGGGAAAACTAAGTCAAATACATGATTTTTGCATTGGATTCTAAACATGGCAAAGTCTCTGGTCTTCCCTAGCTCTTGTAGGAGCAAGTTCCATAATCTAGAATGTATTCCTGTGAAAATTCTGTCTCCTACATTAACAAACCTCCTAATATTTGGGAACATTTTTATTGTTCCATTGGAACACTGTTGGAGGTCGCAGTCATAGAAGTAAATCTCATCGAGGTCCCTGAAAGTCAGGGCTTGAACTGGATTCTGTATTCATTGTAAAGCCAATGCAGACAGCAGAGCACCAGGATGAAATGTTCACAATCACCTGTAGGAGATGCACCAGAGTTTGCACCTATTGAGCTTTTCCAGGACATCTGGCTATATTCCTAGAGAAGAGAGGCTAGATCCTCACCTGCAGATGAGAAGGGATTTGTGAACCTAAGGAGGAAGTGCAAACTCTGAGCTTTTGCTAGGCTGGGCTCTCTGGTGCATGCTCGAACAACCCAAAGGTCAGTCTAGTAACCAGTGATCACCAAGGTCCGAAGATGTTTTTTGCTAGTAGCAGAAAAGAGGTTGGCATAGAAGTCACTAAAATGTCTCTATAACACCTCAAGTTTCTCCTGAATTATAGAAGATCCTCCAGATGCCAGATCTGCCAGCTTCATGGCTACTTTCCATCATAAGTTACAAGTGATCATCTTCTGACCATTCACAACTGGAAGTTTTTTGCTGCATGGTTACCTGGATATACAAATAATATAAAGGTCCACAAGATATTGGACCAACTTAATATCTCAAAGTAGGTACCCAGATTGGAATGAATATTATAGAGAAAACAAGTTCTTCAAAAAGCTTACTTCTCTGTTCCATTATCCTTTCAATTTTATCAGGGTTCAGCTTTGGCCAGCTTCTCAGGTTTGGCTAGGCATGAAGAAAGCTGGGAAATAGTGCCCTCTGTACCTGACTGTAGAGCCCTCCCAAACTACCACTCATGTCTCTCTTTTTCAAGGTCCTGGTCTACACTAGGAGATAAGTTTAAATTAAGATACGCAACTTCAGCTATGTCAAATGTGTAGCGTAAGTTCAAGTATCTTAACTTGAATTTTGCTGCCGTTCGCTTTCCCTTCAACTTCCCTTACTCCTCGTGGGAGCAGGACCACTGGCATCAATGGGAGCACCCTCTCAGTTTGAATTCGCGTGTCTTCACTAGACCTGCTAATTTGAACCCTGAAAGATCGACTGCGGCTGCTTCAATCTTATCTGTAGTATAGACATGGCCTACTTGAGGTAACTAAGACCCAAGCAAAAGACTCTCCCACACCACATCAGCTTCCAGTCTCCGGGATCCCTTTCGATCAAGCTTCATGGCAGGCAGCTTATACTACAGAGACGGCATTTGTTACGCTGGTGGGTGACCTCGTCCCAATTATAGACAAGGGAACTATATCCATACTTGCCTTCTGGGACTGCTATTTTGAACCTGACACAATTGATACCAAATATTCTTGTCCTGCCTCCAGAAGCACTGAAATGAATGGGCATAGCTTGAAATGGTGCAGGGTCATCCCTTGCAGATAAAATAAAGATGGTTCTTACGGGGAGATGTCCGTTTAGACCAGATCCAGTCCCACAAGGCTCAGTTGTCCTGCATATATTATTCAACATCTGAATAGTAAAACAATGGCTGAAGTGTCAGAAGTACACAGATGACACACCGCTTTATATAAACAACATCATACCCGCCAAGAAACAAAAAAGAAGAGTACTGTGTCCAATTGAAAATGCAGGGGAATGAAAGCAGGTTAAACATATTTATCTTTGTTGTAATGTGGCCAGGACACCAAGATTAATATCTCTGCTGTGGCAGATATGATGAACACGAGCCCTATCTTGAGATTATTGCATTTTACATTGAAAGCATGAAAACTTCAAAGACCATTATATTGAGAAAGGAGCAGACAGTGTGAGCTATAGAATATTCATAGCCCTTTGTGCTAATGCATTTGATGTGTAATTGTGTGTTCCTGGCTCACTAGGGGGATTTTTCTGCAGAATCTAGGAGCACTAAGAGGTGATTAACGCAAAATCTCCATGCTGGTTATGCAGATATTCAGCATTTTAGCTTGACTTCCTGGGGGGAAAGAGGCTCTGTCTGGTTTTATTTGGTCTCTGGAGGCCAAGACATACACACACACACAAAAAGGACATCAGGTTCAAAGGGTCAGCCTGCATTAACACAGTGGTCTTTTTTTTTCAACAAATGGACCAACTTTGCTGAGGAGTAAGAACCGGTTGAATCTGCCAGGGTTTCAAACCTGCCAACAGGGGTGGCAAAAGAGGCAGTTGCCTTGGGGCCTCATGATACAAAAGGGCCTGGGGCTCCCAGCCACCACCTCAGCTACAGCAGTGATGGCCAGATCCCCTGGCTCATTTATATCGATGCTGAGCCCTGAGTGGTGTGCTCTGGGTGATGCTGAGGGCTGGTTTGGGTGCGGGGGAACATGGCACACTCCGGGCAGTACTAAGTGCTGGCTGCTTGCCACCGCCCCCTTTATCTGTGGCCCTTCCCCTTACCAGAGCACGGAGCTGGTCCCCCAGAGGCAGAGGGTATAAGAGGCAAGGGGAGGCACTGAGTCTTAGTGCTCAACCTCTCCCCTCTTCCTATCCCTATTCTGACAGTTCTTGAAAGGTCCCACAGCAGGCTGTTGCAGCTTATAGACTGGTGACTCTTCCCCCCAAAGAGAATCTGTTATCTTAAAAATGAAAAGCCTTCCAACTTGCCAGACCTATTAGCATAACACTGAACTGGTGAAAGAGCCATTAAGTGGTAATAAAACAATTTAACAGGCATGTGCCAACCCTATTTACTGACAAAAACAGTTGTACATTACTATGTCTACACGACCTGAGTTTAAAATTTGCTTTAACATTTTCATTAGTTTGTGGTTGAAGATTATAAAAATCACATCTCTAAAAAAAAAGCCATGCATAGCTATTTAGATGCACAGTCTGAATATTAAGTTTTAGGCTTAAATACTTGGATCTTCAGACATATTGTTTTTAAAATAAACTATTAAAAACACTCATCTAAAATACACATTTCAATTTTCATTACGATAGCACAAAAGCTTGCTTCCAAAGTCTTCCTGTCCTTTCTATACATTCATCCATACTCTAATGCTACGTCTACACTGCAGGCTTTTTTGCGCAAGAACTGTTTTGCGCAAGAGTTCTTGTGCAAAAGGTCTTGCACAAGAGTGCGTCCTCACTGCCATGTGCTTTTGCTCAAGAGATGTGCTTTTTCACAAGAGCGTCTATGGTGGTGTGGACACTCTCTTGCACAAGAAAGCTCTAATGGCCATTGTGTAAGAAACCCCTGTTGACTGTCCACACTGCCTTCTTGCGCTAGAGCTCTTGCACAAGAGGGCTTATTCCTTGTGGGGAGAGGAATAACTCTTGCACAAGAAGCTCTGTCTTCTGATTCTTTACTGTAAATATACTTGCTCAAAAACATGCGTACAGTGTAGACGCTCCACAAGTTTTTGCACAAGAACATTTGTTCTCGTGCAAAAGCCTGCAGTGTAGATGTAGCGTAATTTTATACCCTTGTTGAAGAGAGCCTTTAAAGGAAGAACATTAATTATCTTTCAGATAGCTGGACAAATGAGTTTCCTTTTCAATTCTGATTAGTTGATGAACTAGTTAAGAGAACCCTCCACCAAAATCAGTACCTTACTAAGATATAAAAACCTTTTTTATGCCTAAAATCTTTGGAAACATACTGTAATATAAACATATAGTGAATTTCACAAACATGTCTTGTTATGACTAACTAATTTAAAATGTATTCCAGTGAGTAATGTAATCTGGAATGATTAATTTATTAAGGTTTAAGAATATATTTAAAAAATAAAATCAGCTTAGAAATACTGGTGAAGAAAATATAAAACAAAAACGGTCTGCATCATGTATTCTGTAATATATAATGTTATGTTCAGCAAGACAGCTGACTTGCCTTTATTACAAAATTTTTGCAAATAAATCTTTGACAGACTTCAGACTATATCAAAAAACCAGTGACTGATGCTTTGTATTCCCAAATTGAGTGCTTTTAATTAAGTACCTTCTTCATGTCCAGGTTTACAATCTGGCATGCAGTGGAAAACATGCTCCATTTTCTCCAGAAAGAAATTTTAGAAGAGTATTTTTTCCAAATGTCATTTGCTACATTTGGATTCAGGGATTTGGCGGGAGTGGGTGAGCAGAGAGAAGAGGGAGACAGTGAGGAGAGGTGACACAGTGCAGAGGGGGCGGGGCCTTTGCAGAGCAGGGGTGGAGTATGGGCGGGGCTACAAGCCAGGGAGTTTGCCTTTCCAAGCAGCATCTTCACCCATTGACCATGTGGCCCCTCTGGCAAGTCTGTCCAATGATATGAGAATATGTCTTGAATGCACTTAATTCTGGTTTCCCTTTCTTTCATTTGGTAGGCATGCAACTCTGCAGGGCTTCGTGAGTTATATGGGCAGTGAACTTTTTCATCAAGGCCATATTCCTTTTTTAATAAAATCAGGGATCCTAGTATTGTAAGGTAGTGATGTAGGTTACATATACTTAAAATTCAATTAATATACCACATGAGGACAGAGATTTGAAGGATCTTTGTCATTAGCAAGAGAAAAAAAGGATAATTAGAGATAAACAAATCTTACCAGGGTAAACAGAGGGTAATTACAGATGAAAAGGGCAATAATTGACTCCTGAGATATTTAAAAATATTTTCTGGTCTGTCCATGTATTGCCCTGATGGCTGTGTTGTCAGCTTCTTCTACTGAACAAGAATTCAAATGCTCTCAGCAGACAAGAAGCTTAGCTGCCACCCAGTGGAATTTAGGTCGCATTGCATGATGGCAGCTCCTCTTCAGTCCTAAATAGTGCTGGCTTCATACTAATAAATGGTGGAGGTTGGGTTGGAATCTAAAGAGCAGTTGTATGGGGGGAAATAGCAAAAATGGCATAATAGGCCTCAGTTACTCCAGTTCAAACATGTTCACTCTGGAAGTTAAAACATGCTCCCCTCCCCTCCCCCCCCCCCCCCCCCCCCCCAACTGCCAACTCATACTGTAATCTTAAAGTCAAGCTGGGTCTTTCTAACTCACATATGACCTGAAATATTTTCTGCAGGATAGCTTAAATCCTCAGCATCATGAGTGATAGAATCAGCTTTCTAAATTTCTTTGGATCCAAATTCTGTGCTGATGTCCTAATTAGACTGTATTTGTATTAGGCTGTATTCCACCTATTTTTTAATATTTCAGACAGAGTAATTATTTGTGGAATAGTGATAGAGATGCAGCTGTTTTAGTCTGGTCTAGCTGAAACAAAAGACAGGACTATGCAGCACTTTAAAGACTAACAAGATGGTTTATTAGGTGATGAGCTTTCGTGGCCAGACACACTTGATCTGAGGAATTGGGTCTGGCCCATGAAAGCTCATCACCCAATAAACCATCTTGTTAGTTTTTAAAGTGCTGCATAGTCCTGTCTAATTATTTGTGGCCTGACTTATGGTTTTTGTACAATTGGGGCAGGTAATACTGTAAGACCATTTGAAAAAATATGGGAACAGGGCAAGAAAAGACAAAGGAGAAATACTTTTGGGGATTGAATGTTAAGATACAGCAAGGATGGACGGTATGATACTTGCTTTTACATGCTTTCATGGTCCCTGGAAGTCTTTTATGGCAGACTCTTCTTAGTCCCAGAGCTTAAGAATTGGAAGGATAGAATGGATACAAGCTACAATGCCACAGAAGGAAGGAAGGAAGGAAGGAAGGAAGGAAGGAAGGAAGGAAGAGACTCATACCTTCCAAAATGTCTCTTACCACACCTAAACTACTTACTGCAGTGGCTGCAGATCATTCCTTCCACAGAGCCTTCCCTCTAGTAACTCTTACATTATGTCCTGAAGAGAGTTTCCTAGTCTTCCCTGCTCTCAAAATGACAGCACCGTACCATACTCCGTCTTTTCCCTTTTTTAAGCCTTTTTCTACAGCTTACAATAGCATTGCAAATGTGTGCTTCTGCATAGGAACCAGAAAATGAAACTGACCAGAGTCAAAAGCAAAAGTGACTAATCTGAGACCAAACTGAGTAAAATGCAAAATGTTGACACTATTATCTGGAATTCTCAATTAGATTATTTTAAATTATTGATAACTAATAAAGAACATAGCTCTATGCACATTTCTATATTGTTTTTAAATATATATATTCACCTTCTAATTAAAAGAGTGTCTAGTCATCATGTATTTAACAACAGGAGAACAAACAACTGTGCAGAATGATTTGAGCACTGGCTAACTGACTGGAAGCTAGGGGAGGGCTATACAGAGGTGTGACCGCAGCTCAGATAGACGTACGTACACTAACTTTACTCAGGCTAGCGTGACCAACAAATAGCCAGATAGGCCTAATTTTAGCATCTATCTAAGCCCACCTCACATCCTGATTACTTTACTGACTTATGTTGCTAGACCTTGTTACTGTACCTAACTGCTATTTTAAATCATGTTAGCGTGGATCTGCACATGTAAGCTACAATCACACCCTGGATTGCAGTGTACACATCCACCAGTGATCAATTCTGCAAGGTGTCAAGTGCCTCCCAAGTAATACTGAGTGCCCTAATGTCTCACAATATAGCCCCATGGAACCTATCAAGAGCCTTTACAAACTGCTTTTCTCTACCTCTGGCTCTTTATTAGCTGCGACCATTTTTCATTCCATTGGCCAGATTCCTCAGGTGCTTGACCAATGCCAAGTTTGTAATTTCTAAAGACTTTTCACATATCAAGCTGAGCTCACAATTATCAGGTCTTCTAGTATTGGTATACACCCAGTAGATATGAATGAGGGATGTTAAAAAGCATTTAATATGGTAACTGTGTAGCCACTAACAATCTTAGCGGTTACATGATTCCACGCGCTATAGGCTCTGCAGTATAAAGCTTAGCTTAGTGTAAAGCCAACCCTAGCCCTAACCCTAAGCTTAGCTGTATACTGCAGAGCCTTCGGAAAAGCCTCCCCGGGAGCAGGGCTGCCAGTCCCTACCCACCCGGTTCATGGGGATGAGGCTTTGCTGTGGCAGTGAAGCCACTTCTCACATAGTTGGTTGAATTTAACCGACACTAGTAACTGATAAGCATTAATTAAACAATTAGTTAAACTCTAACACCCCTACAGGAGCAGCCTGAGGCGGGCTGCGGCAGCTGGAGCCCCAGGCGGAATGCGCGATCGGCGCCCCCACCTGCATGGCCGTCAATGGGGTGACATCATCATCGGGCGCCATTGAAGGCAGCGCCCTAGGCGACGGCCAAGTCGGCCTATAGTCACAGGCTGCCCCTGCACCCCTAATATTAACCAGTGTAAGTCACCACACAAGAGGTGTGTCTAGACTACAGGGTTTTTTTCAAAAAAGTGGCCTTTTTTCGAAAAAAACTTACCTGAGTCTACACTGCCGCTGCGTTCTTTCGAAAGTAAATCGAAAGAACGTGGCAGTTTTTTCAACCGTGG
>CM057846.1:61188421-61221919 GCA_030068395.1 Apalone spinifera | reverse complement strand
TCTTTCGAAAGTAAATCGAAAGAACGTGGCAGTTTTTTCAACCGTGGAAAACCTTGTTTTACGAGGAAGAATGCTTTTTTTTGAAAGTGCTCTTTCAAAAAAAGGAGCTATGTAATGTGCAAACTGTGCTTTTTCGAAAGAGAGCATCCAGACTGCCTAGGTGCTCTCTTTCGAAAAAGCAGCTTGATTTTTTGAAAGTACCGGTTGTAGTCTAGACGCTTTTTTTCGAAAGAGGCTTGCAGTCTAGACGTAGCCAAGGAACCAGAATCAGTGTAGAGACAAGCCCAGTGTACATGCCTGTGTATGGGAGAGAGGAAGTATTGGAGGGAATGTATGCTACTTAGTGATCATTATGACCAATCCCAAGCATTCAAAAAACATGAATCAGATGCCCAAAATTATCAGATTTTAAAAAAATTAAGAAGTTTTGGGTTCTTTTCTTTATTTGCCATCTTTTTTGAATCTTTTTATTTTAATCATAATATATTTTTATTAAGAGAAGGTGAATTTTTGTATAATTATGCAACTTCAGGAGTTAAGACTGAATGAGAAATTAGTAGATAGAAAGCAGTTAAACTGATTAATGTGCTATATTTAATTTAGACAGTAGAAAAGTTGTGGTGTTCTCCCTGTTAAATGTTCATCTAAAAGATTTCCTTGCGCCTGCTAAATTCTACATAGGAAAAAAAACCAAGGAAGATAAACATTCAGTGAACTGAACATTGTTATAAGTTTAGAAGCCTAACAAAAGCCAAACATAGAATCAATATTTAAACTCCGATATAAAACTTCAGTAATTCTATCATTAATTAATAAATTCAGGCATAATCCCTTCATGTCACAAGAGGGAGACACAGTTGCATCATTTATTGAAAGAAGTAAAGTGATTCTGTTTGTAGATGGCAACATTTATTAAGGATAGAATTACTATATACTACCAGACTTCTGCTAATACATATGTTGCCTATTATCTAATGTTGATACAACACTAGTTCTGGAGCTGGGAGGATTGATACACAGGAACTTTTGTTACTCGGATCTACTTTTGCAAATCATTGCCTCTGCTCTGGTGATCTAGGGGGAATGTAATTAAAATCAGAATGAGAATTTGGGGCTGTCATGCCTGCTTTGGGGTGTGAACATATGCCAGAAAATCCTAAGCAACTATTTCATACTTGCTAAGTAGTCAAATACAAGCAGCACTCCAAAGCTTTCTCATGAAAAGAGTAACCCCAACACAAGAAGTGCTGGGATGAATAATGCTCAAGAGACCATTCTGTGAAAAAAATGTGAGAGGCTAATTCTTAGGGCAACAGATGCACTTCAGTTATAATATGTCTACAAGAGCACATCATATTTTCTCACAGTTCTTCCATTCAGTTCAGCCTCTGAGTGATCACTCTCCAAATTGGTATATCGGATTATAAAAGTCAGAGATGAAAACACCTAAATAGATTATTATACCCATCTTGCTGTAAACACAAGAGCTACTTATATAAAAGGTGCATCAGATATTTTGCTAGCACTGCATTTGATCTTAGCTATCATAATTAAAAAGAATACCTAAAATTATTAGAAAAAGTCAAACTTTTGATTTTGTTTTATGCTAATGTAGGCAATATAAATTTGAGAATAGGAAAATACAAGTTAAGTCTATTCCTAATTGTCTGACCATTTTTTCTTAGGGGAGGTGTTGCCACACAAAGATTACCCAAACTCACATAAGCTGCCACCAAAAAAAACAAACAAACAAAAAAAATCCCTAAAATGTTAAGGCCAGAATCACTAACATGCATTTATTTTTAAAGCTGAAAACACTTTGAGTCATTTTTTTTTCAGATTTAACCTCCTGTATTACTTTTCACAGATGGCTGTTCTGGGACTGTGAGGGAAGCGAAATTTACCATAATCTCTCACGCATGCACTGTGTTATCATTGTCAATACTTTACTACACATGAAAGTTCGCTTGACATCTTACAGAACAGTTAGGCTGCATCTAGACTGGCAAGTTTTCCCGCAAAAGTGGCCGCTTTTGCGGAAAAACTTGCCAGCTGTCTACACTGTCCACTTGAATTTGCGCAGGAACACTGACGATCTAATGTAAGATTGTCAGTGTTCTTGCGCAAATACTATGATGCTCCTGTTTGGGAAAAAGCCCTGTTGCGCAAATGTGTAGACAGGGGAGGACTGTTTTGCACAAAAATGCCCCGATGGCGAAAATGGTGATCGGGGCTTTCTTGCGCAAAACCGCATCTAGATTGGCACGGATGCTTTTCCGCAAAAAGTGCTTTTGTGCAAAAGCATCTGTGCCAATCTAGATGCTCTTTTCCGCAAATGCTTTTAAGGAAAACTTTTCTGTTAAAAGCATTTGTGGAAAATCATGCTAGTCTAGACGTAGCCTTAGAGTATATCTACACAGAAGCGTTACTTCGGAATAACTGACGCTATTCCGAAATAACAGAGAGAAGTTCAACCTGTACTTAGATGGTGAATCCTGTATAAAGCTCTTGTTTGAAAAAAATAGAAAACAGGACACAATGCCTTACTTTCCAGTATTTCCCGATGTTTCCACCAAAATGGAAAGCACAAGGCAAAGTAATGATATAATAACTTTCAAATAACATCTTGTACTGCTGTGCTATAGTAAAGCTATTTGATATCCCCCTGCTTTTTCAGCACACAGAAGTTTCTTCCACAGACATCAGTACATATGTAATACTGAGTGAGGAACATTGAGTAGTCCACAGACACAACTGAGCAGCATGTCAGAAACCTATTCCATTGTCTATATGCATCTTAACGTTTAAATTATAGGAATTCCTGACAGTTTCCAACAGAGGGCTCAATTTCTATTAAGAAACCAGAAGAGTGGAGGCCTGAAAAATTAAACTTTCATATGCTGTGTCTGACTTGACTAAAAACAGTATTTAGTCCTGAAACACAAAGCTTAGAAATATCCTACTTTTTCTGAAAAGGGTCCTGACATAATAAATTAGTCTCTCTCTCAAGTGTTTGTTAGCACTGAAAAAAATTAACCTTCCAAGAAGAACACTTGCAAATTTTCAGATGCTCCCATATCAGAATTTGGAACATGTTAACAATACAGCCCACGCAGGCAAATGTTTGCTGAAAGTTTGGAGCTAAACTCTTCTCTATAGCTGGTTGGGAAATCGGCAAAGCTTTTTTGCATCCAAAAATGCTGATTTGTCAAAAACAAAACTTTTCATGGGAAAGATTGGTTTTGACCAATATTTTTCAAAAGAATTTTTTTTATAATGTTGTAACATTCATTTTTGACATTTTTAAAAGAAAAATTCCAGGTTGTGGCTTTTCATTTTGATTATCTATCTATCTATCTGTCTATCTGTTAAAATGGTCAGAATTGAAATAAAATGTTTCAATTGACCAGGACCATTTCCTCCTCCAGAATTTAGACTAGAAAAAGCTCCCATTGACTTCATTGGGGGTTGGAGGGAGCCCTAAATGAATATCTGACAAAAGAATAAAGGAGGGGCAGGTCATGAACCAATTACCCGGTTCTGGATATGCCCAAACTTCATGGCTGTACTCTACCTGTATAATGGACCTAAACACATCCTTGGATCTTTGTCTGAATACATCCAAGTCTGGGAAGAAAATAGATACAGACTTGGCTTAGCAGCCTGGGCCCAGCTGTAAATTGAAAGTCAGCAAAAGAACATGATCTCCTACTCCACCAAAGCTGATGTGCCATAGAAAATTAATACAGTAACAACAAATCTATAAAAATCCAGCACAATTCTCTTACCAAAATCTAGCACAACTCTCTCAGCTCCATTTAATGGGGGTTTTTTTGTTTTATTTTGTTTTGTTTTTTAGAAATAAGGTTTCTCTTGTCTTTATTTTGCATTGTGATGTGAAAACAATGATCACAGTCTCCTAATGTTTTTTTGTTTTTTTGTTTTTATTTTTTGTTTTGACTGGTTAAACAGTTAATTTTAGGTGCATAACAAACCTTAAACAGATATTTTACCTTTCACTTCTTTACTTATATGTTAGAAGGCAGTAAAGAACCACTATCTTAATAAAGGACAGAGCACTACTCAGTCTGGCATGCTGACCAGATATTGGTCAAGAGAAATGATTATCAATGACATCCTATTTAGTTATTTATGCCATATAGGATGGCATCTGAGGACCTGTCATTGTGGTACCCGAGCATCATCCCCCTGGTATCGCTCTTCCTCCCAATTCCCTCACATCCTTCTCCTTCTCTATTATTTTCTCATTGGCTTACATGACAGAGACATTCTCTTTTACAGTATTAAACCCAAGAAGTCACTAAGTCCAGCCAATAAATATAAACTATTCCTGACAGGTGTTTGTCCAAACTGTTTTTAAAAACAAAACAAAAAATGATGGCAGTCTCTCTTGGTGCAGTACTAGAAAGGATGGAGAATTCATGGCCTATTTGTGAGCTCATGAAAAGCTTACTTTTATGCATAGGCCTTCATGGGAAACCTATACAGACCTTAATTACCCTTAATTAGAAAGCATGTTTCCATATTAACAATGCTTCACTCTATTCCAGCAAAAGGGGCCACTGGAAGCTAATCTTAGTGGACCAGAGAATCCAGTAAGTGTCACACGCAATATGCTTACACTGATGTATTTGCTGCAAACACAAATCTTTCAAAAGGCATGAGTCACTATGTTTTAAAGAAATAATGATCACTGAGTTGTATGCCATTGTAAAGGTGTTGAGGAGAAGGTTAAACCCCTAACAAGTGCTGAGAAGCAATTTTGCAATCAAAGTTGTGGGAGAGACCTAGGCAAATATATTTTCACTGAATAAAAAAAAGTTTCCACAGCTGACAATCAGAAAAAAATTGTGTTTCTATGGATCTTTTTCCCTGAAAACTACAGACATTTTTATCAGATAAAAACTATTTGCACATTGAGAGGGCTTTGTGTAGGGGTGTAAATACATACTAAACAGTAGGTTAAACACAGTACAGAATTCTTCCTGCTAATATTAGAATTTCATTTATTAAAAAAATATAAAGAGGCAAAGAGTATTTGTAATAATTTTCTTAGGTGCTCAATAAATTAGTTGACATGTAAGTGACCTGTGTTGGTTTAGAGACATTTTAAACGGAAGCCAAATCTTAGCTTCAGATTATGAAAGCTGTGGCCTAGAAGGAAATGTTATTTTATATACAACTTACATATGAACTAAGTGTGCCTTATCAGATTTTTAGCTCCATTATTCAGAAATATATTAGTATCCTCAAAGGATGAGTTCTGTAATTCAGTTGGCTTAGTAGAAATGGGTCCACCTATTAGAGTAACATTTTTATGTACTTTTCAAAGACCGTTTGTGAAGTGGACAAAATTACTCTGATAGGCCAACCTTTTTTTTTTTTTCCCCCTGAATTTCAGTTCCTCACATCTTCTGTCAGGCCACTTCCTGGTCTGACTGAACTGCACTTGGTGCAGGACCAGAAAGGATGGAGAATGTGTGGCCTATTTATGAGCTCATGAAAAGCTCACTTTTATGTATTGACATGCTGCGTAAGCCTGCTTACTGGAGTCCCCCCAGTTACTATCTAGCATGCGACTGAGACAATCATAAAGGCATCATGTCATGGAAAACAAATGAAGCACACGTAACATTTGATTGGCTGTGAAGCATGTGACTGATAGAGGCAGATTTGAGCACTGTGCCTGCAGGGTCATTAGCTACAGTTCTATAAGCAAAATCAGAACATTTTACTGAGCAGGTTTCATTCCTTCTTGAGACAACTGAGGCTCACAGTTAGTACCATGTCACTTCAAATTGTTTAGGTTGTTATGAAGCCAGCCAGCTAAAGCTTCAGAGGATAAAGAATTGGGCAATCACAGACGAGTGGGCAATCTTCATGAAGCCTGTCACTGTGGGGTCAAAATTTACCGAGCAGCTTTTTACATGAAAATAATCCAGTTCTCAGGGAGCTATACCTTCAAAGTAAAAACAGTTTCTCTCTCTCTCTCTCGCTGTATATATAGAAATATGATTTCATAGGGAGCCCACTCTCCTCACCATCAAAGAGATACAGTGTTCATTGAACAATATAACTAATGTGAACCTGGAAACCTAATACATAGCTTCCAGGCTATTCTTGCCTTTAGGAATATGCCTGTCTCTAACACATCCCATTTTAGGTATCAGAGAATACTTTATAAGCAATATGTACAAGTTGTTCCGAGGCTTGGCAATAATTAAAAACAAGACAAGTTAGGGCTGGAATGTGTCAGGCTTGACCTTGAATTTCATTTTTGGTCACGTAAAGCTTGGCTGTAGTCACTGATCTCATTTTTTAAATATGTGAGGGTCGGAATGAGTTCAAGAATAACCTCAGTCTTTTCATTCCACTGCCACAACGTCTGTTTGAATGGTAACACCTAAAGAGTCCCACCTTTAATTTTCTTTCCTACCTGTCTGAGGAAACAGGTCCCTTTCCACATCCTGCTGGCATCAGATACTTCCTCTTTCAGTTTCCTGCTCCAGAGCCTACAGTGGTAAGAAATAGGCAGGGGAAGGGAGGCAGCATTTGCTCAAGTAAAGAGTACAGCTAATGCAAAGAGAAGAACCACTTAGGTAAGGACAAACACCCACTGTCATCAGAGCCCCTATGCTTGCTTATGATGAAAAGGAATTGAGGCAGCAGCCCTGGGGAAATCGGTGGTCAGATTCACCCCAAGAGCCACCTCAGAGTTGTTCAACTTTGAAGGTAAGTTTCTTTCTGCCTGCCTCTTGCCTCCCAACTGTACTACTGCCAAAAAGAGTAAACAGGGCTTTGGCCTTCTCCTTCCTTCTGATCACTTAATTGAGTACACCATCTCAAGACCAAGAGAGGGGCTGGATGCAGGAGCTGGTGACCTATTAGCTTTTCCCATACTCCGGCAGCACAAGGAGAGAAGAGGGCCAAGCAACTGCCAAGATGTTACGTAAGACCAACATTGATCTTAAACTCAAGCCAACAATCATATCTAAAGTCAGTGGGCAAAAACACAGAGAGATGCTTGCACTGTTTTGTGTAGTTAGCTGCTCTTGTTTGGAGTCTGGCTTTCAATATGACTGGATTTCAATTCTATATGAGACACTGCAGTTAGTAGTTAACAATGCCTCTTTATCTGTACTTTAGTCAGAAGTTTCTTGCTTTGTACTGGAGATCTCATTTTTCATGGAGTTTGGAGAAAATTATCCCAGGATCGCTTTAAAAGTTGTCCTTGCAAATTTGGTACTAAAAAAGCAAAATGCAGAATGAAATGTTTATATCATCCATCTCTTGAGTAAGCCTCTGATATATAGAAACAAAGTGATGGGAACTTCATGCTGTTCTGTCAAAGCACTCTGGGTACAATCCTGCTCCTATGGAAACCAGCATCAAAAGTCCATTTGAGTTTAGTGGTATAAAATTAGGAAGGAGATGGGTGTCTTCTGCTGTGAAGCTAGTGTCCAATAGGGTGCATCTATACTGCACCATTATTTTCAGATAACTAGTGTTATTTTGAAATAAAAATGTGAGCGTCCACACCACCATTCCATTATTTCGAAATAATTTCAAAATAACAAATGTCTTTTTCTGAAATCTGTAAACCTCATTTTATGAGGAATAACACCTATTCCAAAATAGCTATTTCAAAATAAGACATGTGTAGATGCTCCACTGCTGTTATTTCGAAATAGCCCCTCCTCAGGGCCATTCTAAGTTATTACTCCCTCATGCCTCCTGGGGCTCTAAATCAAGATAGCACATCTATATTAGGGAAGCCTTAACTAATTTTGAGGCTTCCCTGCAGTGTAGATGTGCTATTTTGAAATAAGCTATTTCGGAATAAGTATTTTGGAATAGCTTATTTTGAAATAAACGTGCAGCGTAGACGTACCCACAGGCAGCTAGAAATTCCATTAATCTCTTAAATTGTATCCCTGAATGTGCAATTTTGTAAGTACAACAAGGAACCAGGATCAGGAATATTGGGTTCTAGCCTTTACCTATCTCCTCCACCAACTCCATGTAGTCAGTGGCTCCCTTTGTAACATGTGAGCCACAATTTATCCATCTGTGAAACAGAGATCCAACTTCTTATTCATACGTGTGTGTGTGTGTGTAATTCCTATAACCTAGGAGTATTTCTGAGGATTAATTTATATGCACACATGAGTTCAGATCCTAAGTGCCATAAATGTGTGGCATCAATGAGTGGGCTTTGCATCAGCACCCTGAAAGTACAAAATAGTCCTGGAAGAGCATGAATTTCTGACCCACTGAAATTTAAAAAATATATCTCCATGACATGAGAAAAAATCCCAGACAACACACGTGTTTTGTATAAAGTTTGGCAGGAAACAGTTTGCCATTTCACAGAAATTAGAAACTTTAAAAAAAGTTTCATGAACCAAAATGCTACCAATCAATCAATTTAGATCAAACTATTTTGCTTCAGTACAGGTTGAACCTCTCTAGTCTGGCATCCTTGTGACCTGATTGGTACCAAACCAGAGAATTTGCTGAACCATGGTAGGTCCATGTTGTCTAGCAGCATTATCAACACTTCCACTGCTTACTGGTCTCTCAGGCTATATCTAAACCACACCCCTCTGTTGGCAGAGGGATGTAAATTAGATGTACTGAAAGTGTAAATGAAGCCAGGATTTAAATATCCCATGCTTCATTTGCATAATGGCGGCCGCCACTTTTTTTTAAAAATGAGGCTTTTTGAAAAAAAACCAGCAGTTTAGACGGGGCATTTTCGACAGCAATGCCCCATTTTGAAAGATCCTGTACTCCTCATTTTTTGCACTTTCAATACATCTAATTTACATCCCTCTGCTGACAGAGGGGTGTAGTTTAGACATAGCCTTTGAAAACAGTTGGGATAAATTAGAGTTAAATAACAGCACAGAACACTGAGAGCCAGAACTGGTGGCTGTAAACAAACTTTATGGGACCTCAGGAAACTTGGCCACACCCATTCTAAGTGGACATCCAGCTAACTAAAATCATGCTGGAACATAGATGTTGCCAGACCAGAGAGTGCTGGACTAGAGACATTCAACTTGTGATTGCAAAGTGTTTCATTTTGATTTTTTTACACTAGTCAAAAACATTAATTGAAACCAATAATTTCCTGTGAAAAGTTTTGATTTTCATGCATGGAAAACCCATAACTTGAAAAAAATTCTCACTAGCCCTTGTTTTGTATCATTTTGACTACTGGCTGGACAAATACAAAAGCTGATTCATCTGTTCAGGATTGTGCATCACATATGTCTGTTATGACACCACACATCATTTAACGCCATTAAAAATTACACATTCAGGTGTTCTTCTAACACACAATCACTAAATTGGAGCCTCCCTTCTATCATGCTAAGCCATGTAGAGTAGCTAAAGCCATACAATCACTGGGTGAACACTAGGAAGGGCTTTAGCAACTCATATATCTGAATCACTGGCTTTATTTAAGAAATAAATTTCAGCTTACTATGCAGGGTTCATACTAGAGGGTTGTGACCCATGCAGGTCTTGGTAACAGAAAATGGCTTTGTTCACATCATCTCCTTATTTTAAAAAATATTTCAATGCACCTTCTTTTGGTTTGGGACTTTCTGAATATTTTGTTATTCCACGTTTTTTCTCCCATTTCCCCCTCTTATGACATCATTCATCTTTTTTCTTCTTCCATTTAAATGGAAGGATGGATAGCTAATTCTAAACAGCCAAGATTAAATCTAGACATACAAGGGCATATACTCTGCTATTGTAAATTGGCATAGCTCTTTTGACTTCCAATCGAATGATCTTGGATAAAGCTAACACCTGGAATTTTAGATTTTGGTTGTTGTTAAGTAGGGCAGAGTGGTATGACAGGTTGCAGGAGGCACATCTAAGCATAAGAGGAAGTTAAACAGCAGAACTTAGCCATTGAGAATCCAGAATGACACAAAACATATCCATGACTGGAGTAGTATGATTCAATATATTATAAACGGAATTATTTTGCAAGTCTCACGCCTCAAATAACATTTCCTACTTACAGATCAAGTCACAGTTGAGGGTATGAAAATCTGTACGAAAACTAGCTAATTCTCTCAGCCCTCTACTGTGGTTCAAAGGAAATATTCTGATCCACATTTTACACAGGGATAAACTGTGACAATGAAGCTATTCACCATCTGAGAATGTGGATAAATGTTCATGGAAGTGTATACCGTATGTACCTAAAAATATTAATACAGTAGCAAATACTTGCATGACAGTGATATAGTGAAGTTTCCATTTGTGCATGAAGTTCAATTAGTTCCATGTTTAATATATCTATATATTCTTTCCAGTTACCACATAAATATTTCCGGTTCTAAATATATAGTGATACTGCTGTGTCTCAGATACTGTGGTGTGATAGCTATTGCCAAATGAGGATTTTTTAGTGTCATCCACTGTGCCTTTTTTGTATTCACAAAGATTATTTTATGTGGATGAAAGAGACTTGTGTGCCTTTTGCAACTCTGTAGTATCCAGATATCATGTGATAATAGCTGATAGCGTAATGTTCAGAGGAAGACAACCCTTTGCTTCTAACTAGGCCTGTGGAGTACCGAAAGCCGCAACTACACCAGAGAATACAATCTAGGTTCTCAGATGATACAGAGCCTATTAAGGGCTTATCTCCACTATGCTGGGGACTGATGCTGTAGTGATCGATCCACCAACCGTCGATTTAATGCATAGATTTAATCTGCTTAGACGCAATACATTGATATTTGAGCATTCTGTCTTCCTTGCCGTTACTCTACCAGGATGAGAAGAGTAGATGGCATCTATAGGAGAGCAGCCCCTGCCAACCTTACCTCACCATCATAAGTATGTCAACTTCAGCAATACTATGTGCATAGCTGAAGTCACATACATTAGATTGATGGCAGGGGTTAGTGTAGACTGGTCATCTGAAGAAGTGGGCTGTGCCCACGAAAGCTCATGATACCATCTATATGTTTTGTTTGTCTATAAAGTGCTAACAGACCATTTGTTGTTTTTTAAGTTTATTAGGAATTGGGTTAGTGCTGCATAGAAATCCAGCTGGTGTTGGTATATTCAATCAATCTTTCTACTCTGTATATGGTCAGTGCAGATATTTGGATCCTGTGCAATCAGGCCTCTGAAATATTATATTGAACTCCCTGGAGGATCTGAGCATCTTTCAAATATAGAAGACACAACATTTTCCTGTGTGACAAAAAGAAGTAAATCAGTTGTTTTACTTATATTACATTTTATATATGTAGTATCTTTGATCCAAAATTACTGGGATTTCACAGAATACTTAAAAAAACCCAATAAACAATATGTAACAGTCTGCAAAACACAAACCCCTTTGTTGACAATTTTATTTATTATTGCATGCCTCTAATTGTAAAAGCTAATTTCATTTCCCCACTGAAATGTCAATTCTGGCTGGAACCTTTTTTATGTGAAGACTCAGAGCACATGTTTACAGCAACTGAAAATAAGAAATTATGGAGTCTCAAATAGATGCTGATCCTTACTGGTGCTTATAAAATGACTATTGTGTTACCATTATTTAACTAATCAATAAGCGCAATTTCATTTTGTAACCTATTTCACTAGGCATCTATGCCTTCATATGTGTCAGATTTTTTTCTTTATGGGGGATTCTTTCACAAGATCCATTAATTGCATTTTTATTCATCTTGATGAGTTATTTCACATTTTATTGATTTCTGGTATTAATCTCCCTGGTTGATTCTTGATGCATTAGAGGATTAAGGCACTTAGGCAACAAGGATATGCAATTCATGTGGTTTATGGATTGCCTAAGTGAGCATCCCTCTTAGCTTGTCTTTTCAAGAACAATATTATGTATAATTTCAAATGGACATTTGCACTCATACTTGTGAACAAATGTAGAACCTGGTCTTGTAAACACTTAAGCCAAGATTCTCAGACTACAATAAATCCCCTTATCATCACTCTGGTACTGTAAGGGGACTTCATAATGGTCCCAAATTACATTTACATTCACTTTTAAGAACCATACACTGATGGAGGGGCATTAAGGGTTTTTGTGTGACCAAGAGTGTGGGCTTTACTGTACTATGGAACATGGCCCTTCCCGGAGTGGGCAGCATTGATCTACATATTTGCTGGATCAAGCCCTTAGCAAATAATATAAGAAAACATTTAAAATATGTAACAAACATATAACAAAGTGCACAAATGTTTTTGCTATGTTTTTATTTGAAGTTGTTGACTTGCAGTGATCCCTTATCAATTTCATGCTGTACCATTTTGTGATTTTTTTTATTATTTTTGCCATAAAAGGACTGGCTACTAAACTTGTATTTAAAATATCTTCATAAAGTAATGATGACAATATCCTATTTTTTCACTGGAGATAAACTCAACTTTGCTACTGATAAGTCTCCTTCCCCACTTCCTGGTAGCAGCAGGAGGCATTGTCTCTGAAAGCTTCTTTTTTAAAAGCAGTATGTTTAAACCACAGTCATTTGGCAGGATTCTGATGTACTTGCTTACAGTCAGGATCTTTTTTCTGCCATGAGGCTGCTGCCTTAAAGAACACCGCTGCCTCTCTGATGCATCCAGATAAAAACCTGGTATATTTCCTGAACACAACTCCATGGGTAGCCCATTAACAATCTGAATCCCTGCACTGTAGCCTATGTATTTTTCATAAGGTGCTATAAATTAATTATAATTATGCTACTATAGTTTTGCATCAGCCCCCAGAAAAAATGCATAAGGAAAAGTATTTAATTTTCTTTTAATTACCCTCAGAACAGAGCTCTTAGCAGATACCAGAGATTACTTTATTACATAAAGCTAGGAAATGCAAACACAAACACATTTACAAAGATAGAAAAATCCTATTTTTGCTCTTCAAGAATATTTGTTATAAATCATTTCCTTACTGAAAGGTATCCCTCATTTAAGGCAAATCCAGAGTAAGGTCCTAATCAACAAACACTTATGCACTTAAGTAGTTCCATTGACTCATTAGGACACACAACCACCAGCTGAGGACTTGCCCAAATGGGCTGTATTCCTATTTATAGATGTTCAAGGCTACAGATTGCAAGTACAAATCCATTTTCTAGTGCTTTTACTATTTTGGGGGGGTTGGTAGGACTGCAGAAATTGGTGTGAAGAATTGTAATGAGCAGAGAAATTAATAGCAAAGAAAATATTGGGCTTTCTTTTCCTTTGATTCTTACTAGAAGAATAATAAAAAATTTGCTTCTAGTAGTACAGTGGTATTATTGCGAGTGCAAACAGCATCAGCTAAGCTTAAGGTTGGGTTTCAACTTCAATTCAAATCTACCTTTTTTTGAGATGACCATCACTTTTTCAAAGACATTTTAGAGGACTATAATTTGGGAGCCTCCCTGATTCTGAATGTTTGGTTGTATTACTTACATTGTTTTGATAGTTAAAATGCCTGATGGTATTTTGTCTTGTGATTATCAGCACTTTAAAACTTGGTCCACAAAGGTTTGTTTTCTATCCTGAAAATATTATGGTTGGTCTCAGCCTTTATTCTTCATACTTTTTCTCTCAACCACTGCTTTTCTGGAATGCAGTTCCTTGCAAATAACCTTGACTATGACTGAATAAAATATTAATTGCAAGATTTAATGAAATCTCCTTGTCTGAGTTCACAAAACTGCAATTCAGGAAAAAAAAACTTCACTGTCTTCCATAATTGGCTACTTGTAACTATTTATTTTAGATACATGGCTTGATTTGCTGAATCAAATACCAGAAAAAGAGACTCAACAGGTTTTTTTTTGGTCACTGCTTTTGTCGTAGAGAGCACATAAAATGCAGCCTTTTCCATTAGAGAGAACTCCCCCAGGCTTCTGCTGACTCACCCAACCTCATCAGAACAAATTCTATGCAATGACATTTAAGGAAGCCTGCCTGAGACTCAGAAAAGCACTGTGATAAGCTATCAGTAAATTTTCCTGGACACGTGGTTAGGGCTAAAGGAAACAGTCATAATGTTGCTGATTTTAAAAAAAATTCAGGAACAACAAATTCTAAAGACAGCAAATTTAGATTAATTCTGAGTTTTAGCAGACAACTCTATCTTAAGGGTATAACATATGTATTGCCTGTTTTATACAAGATCAAGTACTTGCCACAAATAATTGACCTAGATGATACACGGTGAGCTAATGGTTACATTTGTCCTGACAGATAACCAAAGATCAGTTGTGTATCAGGTATGAGGAACTGTAAAGAAACATTATATTATAGTTTTTCCATAATGTATCCCCAACAAGCACATTTTGAGGATTTGGGATAGTGGGTAAGAGGACTTAAAAACAAAAACCCCATATTGAATTAGCCAACACTGAAACATGTTGATTTTTCTTTTGTTGAATGACTACTGTAGCCATTTATTTTTCAATAAAACCTTACTGCAAGATAACCTCTCTAGTGTTGATTTTGTACTAAGGATTACAGTGCACACTTCACTATGCATGTCAGAATTCATGAGTTTAATGAAAGTTATAATGTGAACAAAGGGTATCCATTAAACAAGAAGAATTTGGTCCTGGCAAGTGATATTTGCATCAATTTGCTTAATTAGATTGGTACTTTTAAAACAATTTGTAAAGCCAGGATTAAAGGCCTGAATTTCAAAGGATTTAGCTGAAGCCACAATCACTGTTTCAAACAAAACATCTGCAAGGAACTGCATGCTGAAAATAATGTGGCATATGGAAAAAATAATGGAAATCATTGCTAGCCTTGAAGTAGTCATTTCATTATAGTATGGCATGCACTGCAAGCCCTCTACCTTCGATCCCTCCTCCCACAAGTAGGAAACCTGACACAAATTATCCCCATTGTTTTGTTTACAGAGTTAAAGAGAAATTAACCCAGGGTTTAGGATGGTGACTTTTCAACTGAAGTATTTTTTCTTTTACTAAAAATACCCAGGTCCAAATTGTAGTCTCAGTCATATGTGATGACAGGTGTGTGTGTGTTGTTTCCTGGTTGCTGCTCTCTGAACTCTCTTCCTGTTCCAGCAGGGAGGGAAGGGTCCACAGTGTTGGTTGTGTGCAGCTTATACATATCTGCTGTTTGGACAGTTGTATTTTGTTCAGACTGTTGCTGATTGACAACTATCTGGCATGTCTTGCTCAGGATTTTTTGTAGTTTTGGATTATTATTCTGCAGTGTATCACATCTTGGGTATGTCTACACTTGCCCCCTAGTTCGGACTAGGGAGCAAATGAAGCATACTGAAGTTGCTAATGAAGCGCGGGATTTAAATATCCCACGCTTGATTAGCATATTTGCGGCCGGTTGCCATTTTAAAATGCCGGTCACCCGATTTAACTTGCCACGTGTAGGTGGGGTAGTCTGATCCAAAACCCTTCCCTCGAATTAACTGTTACTCCTCATTGCATGACCGGCCGCGAATATGCTAATCAAGTGCGGGATATTTAAATCCCGTGCTTCATTAGCAACTTCGGTATGCTTCATTTGCCTCCCTAGTCTGAACTAGGGGACCAATGTAGACATACCCCATGTCACCACCAAGTGTGCTGATCCACACATTGCAGTGAATAAGATGCCACTTACAGAGGACATCACAAAATTGTGTGAGAATGACTAGGCTGTTCCTTTGTACACAACCGCCTCACAGGAGAAGTCCTGTGCCATTCCCAAATAAATGTCCATAAGGACTGAACAGTTCTTAAAAGGGAACTACTCCCAAGGTTGTCTTTCAAAACCCATCCAGGGAAGAGGCGTGAGAAGGCCCCAGACCTGCTACCTTTTGAAAATGTAAAGAAGGAAGATTCAAACCAGCTATGCCTTTGTTTGCAACAGTCAACCTGCAGTGCACAAAGGCGGAGGAGTCAACCAGTCAGTCAGCACCTGAGACTTCAGTGGCACCTCTGCCACTTCAGTTAAATTGCACTGGAAACTGCCACACTCCTACAACAGTTAGCTATCACTATTATGACACCTCTTTTAGGCGGCCTTCTACTGTGCTCCAAGGAAGGCAAAATCAATCAACCAAAACACCCTGCACTACCAGCTACCAGCATGGGACTTTGAAACACTCACTGGCCTAAACCTAGATCCAATATAGCAGTAAGAAGCAGGAAAAAATAAACTTAGGTGGAACAAAAGAAAAATGGGTGCAACTGACAGTTTGTGTCAGGAGGAGCAATATAAGCAGGGGTAGGTGCTAAAGGTCTCTGCTCTGTCTTAGCCTCAACTGTGCTCTAGGTCCCTGCACTATTACAAGTAGTAGAATGGGTGGCTCTAGGCCTACCCAAATCAAAAGGCTCTTCCCCTCCTTAGAGGGGGAGGAGCCATTAAATCTATGCACCAATCAATTATAGGGAACAATAAAGGAGAAAACAGGAATGGCAGTGGGCTCAAAGCTTGACAATCAGGGAAACAAAGGGGAGCACCGACCAGACAGCCTCCAAAGGTGTCTAAGGAGTCAGTGAACTTTGCCCAGACGACCTTTTCTGGTCATGTTTAAACAAAGGATTGGAAATAGTCACCTGAGTGGAAGAACATTTCCCCCATTCAGCTTTCTCCTTCATGTGTATGCATGAATCAGGAAGTATGTGGAGAAGTAGACTAAGAGGTTCTAGAGGGATGGCAAACTGAAACTTCCTCTGTAGATGTGCACTGAAGTCTTCCGCTTGCTGCAAAAGGGACAGCTATGGGGGAGTTCATGAACCATGTCATGTGCATGCCCATGCTCACGGCTCTAAGAAAGTTTTGCCAACTAATGTCCCCAGTGGGCTGTGAAACCAGAGTGTAATACAAACTGACCCAGCAGGATTTTCTGCACTTCTCAGGTGGCAGCAGTTCTCGTCACTTGGTGTGAAGAGATGAGGATGACGAAATGGGTGGTGTGAACCACGAGCATGTGTAGATGTTCGCTGGGCACAGTTCAGAGCTGGACAGGCTGAATGTCATGCAGCTGGCTCAAGTGATTTATCAGGGCAGATTCATGAGGCAGGGGCTTGATGAAAGGGAGATGGAATAATGTGCATAGTGGAGGTGCCAAGAGCCATTGAACCAAACTGTGAACCCTGTATAAGGTGTAAACTACTCAAACCAAGGGGTGTGGCAGCATCCCTAGCACTTCTGTTTACAGCACCTTTGCTTGACGATAAGGGCCAGAGATGATAGGTGAGCAGGGGGCACCCTCTTGCAAAAGACCCTATGGTGGGGGCAGGCTTCACAATGAGGCTTTTCCCTATGATTAAGACTACAGAAAGTGATGCAGCACAGAGGAGATAAATGAAAAGAAATAACTAGGGACGAGGGAAAGTGACGTGGCACGGTGACAGTGACGTTTAATTTTGCTACGAGACACATTCTATTTTGAAAGCCAGGCACACCCATTTCACAATTCAGTGATTTTCCTCCATTTAATGTAGATGGATGCCATAAAAGCTTGCAGAGTAGAAACTAACAGTTCAAACTTGACTACAGATACTGGAGGAGGATGCTGACCTCATAGATTTTGTATATAATTTGCTAAGCAAATATCAATGTACAACAACATTTTTTCAGCTGTATTATGACTTTACTTTTATAAAAAGCACCATCCATGTGGGTAGCAGTGTTCAACTGTTTTGAGAAATTAAATCTTAATATATTTTGTTAGCAACCAAAATGCATTCTGTCTTATGCAAAGCTTTTGGATTCATATTCTGCATAACTTGAAATCTGCTTTTTTAGAGATAGCCACCCAAGAACCTGACCTACCACTTCAGGAATGATTCCAAAATGGCAGTTGTTATTTTTAAAAAATAAGGCCCACATTCTCAAAGATATTACTGGGAATTAGACACCAAAAAACCTCCAGATATGAGCCTAATATCCTGATGCTGCACTCAACAACCTTTATTCCTGCATAGAAGTGTAATTGTTTTCAATGGGACACTGGTCATAGGATGATGTTTTTATAGGGTTGAGACCTAATGAAGTAGCCAAATCCCTGTGTAAACCCTTTGGGATATAAATCCCTTTAAGATATTTAAGATGATGAAAATGAAAGCTAGTTGCATTTCCAGATTTTATATCTCTATATATATCTCTATATATATCTTCGGGCTCGACAAATCAGTGAATCTACTTGCCCGTGGTGAGTAGATTTCAGCCGGTTGCCCCATTCACTGGTGGCGTGCGCATGTGCAATGTGGGTCTGGCACATGCGTCGTGCCATGCTGGCGAGTGGATTTCGCTGCGGTTTGTCATCCCCTGTGTATATATATATATGTATATATGTGTATGTATATGTATATATATATATATACACATGGTACAATACCTAACAGGCCATAAAAGAGGGGATAAATTAAAAGAAATAACTAGAAATCTTTGAGGTGGAGCAATAAGGGAAATAACAAATCATGAAACATTTGATTTTCCTTGTCAAACCTGCTCTACAAGAAGATATTTTTTCCAAAGTGGCTTGCTAAGAGGTGACTTGATAAACATTTACAAATACCAACCTGGGGAACAAATGCTTAATAATGGGCTCTCTAGTCTAACAGAGAAAGGTACAACATGATCTAGTAGCTGGAAGTTGAAGCTAGACACATTCAGTCTGGAAATAAAATGAAAAATTTTTACAGTGAGAGTAACGCAATAATTTACCAATGTTTATGGTGGATTTTCCACCACAGGCAATTTTTTAAATCAAGACTGGATATTTTACTAAAAGATTGCTCCAGGAATTATTTTGAGGAAGTTCTATTCAGGCTAGATGGTCAAAATGGTCCCTTCTGACTTTGGAATGTATGAAACATTTTTCATTTTATCTTAAATGGAACATCTATTAATCTATTTTTTCCAGTGAAGGCAGATGGTAAGCTACAAAATAAATAGAAAATATCAGTTATTAAGTACTACAGTGATGAACATTATAGAAAGTCTTTCTTTAGAAAGTCATCAAAGGGAGGGAAAATGGAGAGGAAGTGTCAGTGTCTCCATTCAGTATGTCTGTAGAGATACTAACTTGTAGCAGGACTGAATTTTTCAAGAACCTACCTCAGTCCTTCCAGACCACAGATATTAGATCAGAGAATTCCAATTTATAGAGGTACAACTTGTTTCTTTAGTCTATTTATAGAGGCCCACAGTTCTTTAGTCTATTATAAAAGCACATTTCTTTTTCACAAACAAAATCAACATCCCAAGAGGGAAAAAACCCTTTCTTATTTTCCTAAGCCAGCTCAAAGCCAAGGACAGCTTGGAAACCGATACAGTTCATCTTACTAGCAACTTCTTGTGCATGGCTGAGTATTATAGAAAACTATGTGAATCGAGAATGATTCATTTAGCTTTTTTTACATTTTCATTTCATTTACATTTTTTACATTTTTATTTCTGTAATAGGTTGTACCTTTTCTGACTGAGCTGCTGCCTTAACACCAAGTGAAAAGTTTTGCCAACACATGCACCTGCTAATCTAAAGGGCAAACCTATCTCAAACTGCAACATAGCCATACTACTACTTGTTTGTGACAATCTCCCCAGTTATGCACAGGAGGCACATTAAAAGTTACAAATCATGGATAATGAGCTCTCTGTGTTCAAGTTATACTTGTATATAAGTCAAGAAAAAGAGTCCAAATAGTCATTGTGAAATGCATAATCTCTTTTCTGAAGATGTACAATACCTGACCTCAGAATAAACTTTTAGTTATTTCTAAAAGGTGAAAGTCTGAAAACTGCTGCAAAAACAAATATGAGATTCAGGTGTGGATAAGAAAGGAGTTCTATCAACTACACATAAGATCCCTGGGGTCCACTGACTCATTTTCATATTCTCCTTTTCTTCCTTTGACAGTGGTCTGACCTTTCCCCTTCAAAATACTCCAACAAACCCATTTGCTCCTGCAGCTCCTTCAAGAAGATTTATTTAAAAAAGCTGTCTTACTTTTTAGAAGTTTGAAAAACAGCTCCCAGGGTATGGTGTTACTTTTCAGAAGGGAAGTTTATTCTGCCAAACTTTAGAAGAAGTCTGATCTAAAACCTCCCCCCCTCACACATACATACACAAAACTTTCCACACACTTTGAAACCATATGATTAAGTTCATCCTCTGTGGCAGCTTCTCCTTTTGTCTTTTGTGTTCATATTCAAAACTCTTTTACTCTAGTGTACACAGATTTATTTATTGCATGCAGGTTACTTTGCATTTACTTCTTCTTTATGTAAGACTTGTTTCAAAATAGGAACAATGCTTTCTATTATTTTCTAAAGCAGTTTTTGTTTTTCTCTTCTTAAAGTTGAAATTTACCTTCTTTAGGAATTAGAGCAATGTGTGTTCTCTTCATAGGGCACAATTCTTCAAATACCTGTATTGTACACACAAATTCCTAGGGACTACTGACTTAAGACTTCCCACATACACACAAATCCATGGGGACTTCCCACATGCATAGTTCACATATAGATATTTGCAGAATTATGGTCTGTGAAAGTACAAATGGTTTCAAGAATGTTGGTTTTATTACTTAAAGTTAATTAGGGGGCTGCACTCTTTGCTCACTACTCTTACCCTACACCTCTCTCTCCACTGCTTTCACTTTGCGGAGAGAGTCTGTTGATGCTGATGACGTAATAATGTCATTCTGCCGCCTGGCAGGAACATTCTTTCATCTGGAAGGAAAAACTTTTTTATATACATGTAGAGAAAATGCATGTATTTCTGGCTTACACACATTATTCCAGAATGAATGTACTATCATTTTAATGATTGCTTTTGGCACTGTTTTTTACACTACAGCTATTTTAAATGTGGAACTGAAAACCCAAAAGTATACACCATCATATACAGGTAAATGGCAAACTGTGATTCTGCAAAAACTTTAAAAACATCGAATAGTCTAGCAGCACCTTACAGACTAATAAAACATGTAGATGGTATCATGAGCTTTCGTGAGCACAACCCATTTCTGTCATTATTTATGGTGATTCCTGAGACCCATCTGTTTTCCTTTAATTTGTGATATACTTGAGAAATTAATTTAAAATAACAAACAAATATAAATGCCATGCAAATACAAATACTAGTTCTTTCTTTTTCTGAGTAATCTCTCCACAAAAATAAAATAAAAATAATCTATTTTTGTAATTTCTTCAGAATTCACTTCCATTAATGTTTTTTATTTTTTGTAATCCAACCTATTTTGCTGATTTGTTGCTTTTTTGGTAGGCCAAGGAGTCAATAAAGCTTTGTGAATTTTGGTCTGTGACATTTTTATGCAAATGTTGCAACATTGTTTTGAACTTATAGGATCTTGTTTTGACCTTCCCTTACATTATCATCTATCAAATCTTTTGGCACCAATTACTTCAAAATTTCTAACTCTGCCTGAATTTATTCTCTAACCATGAGTTGTTTGTGTGTATGTTTGTGGGAGTGAATGAGAGAGAACAGTTCTTCCTGTGTCTGAACCAGACTTTATGTTCCTTGGAGCATGACACCACATGTTATCTTATATCTGTCTGGGACACATCACATGGCCAGTATTCAGTAACTTGTAATGCCTTCTCTATAATTTTCATGTCATTGGAAAGAAAAATGTTTGTACATCCTTATCTCACCTATCACTGCATACAGTTCTCTAAATTGTATCAAACCATTGCCTGTCTAAGCTTGGCTAATATTTTATAACTTCTTTTAAAATTGTTGCCAAAGACAATAATCAGCCATAATGAATTTAAAATGAATTATTCCTCAGTTAGGGCCTTGCCTATAGGCATTGGACATCTTTCCACTTATTTCAATGGACTTTCCATCAAATCCCTAATGAGGATATTTAAAAAAGAGAATGTAAACAAGTTTTGATATTTGGCCTAAACAAAGATCATGTTAAACTGTCCTGCCTTTTCATAGACTGTGCTTATTAAGAAGACACTCGGATAATCTATTAATATGGCTTCACATGGTCAATCTTTGGCTTTACTCCAAAAATACAAAATGCCTAAGAAAAATTTGTGTCAATTATCTAAACATTTTGTATCCTTGAAGCTGACAGAATAAGAAATCAGAGCTCTGATGTCTACCACATTTCAGATGTTACAAAACTTCCTCCTGTCCCTGCCCGGCTGTTTCCACCACTGGAATATTAGTCACACTGGACTCAGCAACCAAGCTGACTATCATCCCTGAATATGCTGTGTGTGCAGGTGAAATAAAGACAACAGTAATAATTGAAAAAAGGGATTTAGGATAAATCTGGTGAAACTAAAATATTGCTATATGTAAGATAAACATTTTTTCCATAGCTTCCTTATGAATGGAAAAGAGATGGAAAATAGTCTTCAAATTCTAAAACCAGCCCTGCAGATCAATTCACACTGCAAAATTCTAGACCCAGCTGTGGTTTGGAAACTATTCTTTTGCATCATATTGTGTAAACAATGAGTGAAAAATCCTCTCACAGTCCCCCCTGTATGGAGGAACAGCTGCAGGAAAGTGGTTGCCAGTAAGAAGAAGCCCCAGCACAATGTATTTAATAGCCTATCTTAAGCACATTGATAACAAATGTCATCATGTGAGGCCCAGGGTTAGGCTCCTTTAATAGAATTGCTGAAAATATCGTAAGAATATTCCACAAGCACAGATCAGAAAAGAGTATCATGAAATTCCTCAATCACTGAGTCAGCTGAAAGAAGACTGAGCTAAGAAACACAAACATGGCAAACAAGGCTTTTAATCTGTCTTCTAATTTCCTCCCAGATATAAAAGTTATTATTAAATATTTCCAGCAATAGAGGTTTAGAAATAACTGTGAAGGCCAAACTGATTTGAGGAACATTTATTCAGTGTGTGTGTTGTCAAATATACACACCCATTGGCAAACCTCGGGCACTGGGAGACTGAGCAAACTCCCCAGTCTTTGGCATCAAAACTCCTTTAAAAACTAAAGGGGAAACTCTGCCCTGTGATGAGTCGGTATGTTTTGGAGGCAGGGGATAAGAGGACCCAAGGAACACTTTGCATAATGAGATTAATAAAATCTACATTGTTCTGAAATTTAGAAAGCAGCCTTGACTGGAAATGAAACAATAAGACTAGCCTAGGAAATTTATCCTATGGTATCCAAAGCACCTGCCTGCCACATGGAATATTTGCATGAAGTGTTTTGCATTGGGGATGATTAAAAGCTCAGTGTTTGCTTCCACAAAACTTGCTCACTATTCCTTTTTTTGTCAGCCTGGTTACTGTCACAGGATTAATATTATGACCAAGAGATCACTAACTTCATAGTCAGTGGAAATAAGTAAGAAACCCTGTGAGTAATGCAACTGGCAATGACTGACTTTGGTAAGGTCTTAACACGAGGAAGACATCGGTGACAAGGATTAAACATGATCATGTCTCTGCTGACCAAATTCAGGTTGGACTTAAAATCTGTGTCCCCACTAATGAGGGTCAATGGAGCTACATAGTGTGTGTAAATCAGCACAGAATGTGTCCCCAGAACAAACCCTTTGCAATGATAAACAGAAATAAGATTAAAGAGGCTTTCATTGTGAAATGAACACAACAGCTGAGAACCAGGGCATTACAAAATGATTAATTTAGGCAACAAGAACAAAAAAACCCTTATCTTTTAATCCTTAGCAGGTGCTCAGAAGCTACAGTGATGGTGGCCAAAGTGAATAGAAAGAAAGTAACTGAAATTATGGCAAATGTACAAGAGAGGAAGAGCATGTAGTGATATAGAGTAGTAAAGAAAAGAATTGAATGCATCAGAGAAAAATAAGAAAGCAAAAAGAAAGAGGATACATCTTAGTCTAATGAAAATGACTGCCAGCTTCTGAAATGTCTAAGCTGTTATGGAAGAAGGAGGAAGAAGAGAAAAGAAAGCATAGAAATGTAGGCATGGAAGGGACTTCAATAGGTCATATTGTCCAGTCCCCTGCACTGAGGCAGAACTAAGTGTTATCTAGAACACTAATGACAGGTGTTTAACCTGCACCCATTATGGGTGATTTCCACAGACTCCCTGCTGTGTCTAGACTGGCCAGTTTTTCTGGAAAATCAGCTGCTTTTCCGGAAAAACTTGCCAGCTGTCTACATTGGCCGCTTGAATTTCCACAAAAGCACTGACTTCCTACTGTAAGAAATCAGTGCTTCTTGCGGAAATACTATTCTGCTCCCATTCGGGCAAAAGTCCCTTTTGCGCAAAGCTTTTGCGCAAAAGGGCCAGTGTAGACAGCTCAGATTTGTTTTCCACAAAAAAGCCCTGATCGCGAAAATGGCAGTAGGGGCTTTTTTGCGGAAAAGCGCGTCTAGATTGGCACGGACGCTTTTCCGCAAAAAGTGCTTTTGCGGAAAAGTGTCTGTGCCAATCTAGATGCTCTGTTCTGAAAATGCTTTTAACGGAAAACTTTTCCGTTAAAAGCATTTCCGAAAAATCATGCCAATCTAGACGCAGCCCTTAGGTAATTTGTTCTAATGCTTAACCACTCTGACGAGTTAGAAAGTTTTTCCCAATATCTAACCTAAATCTTCCTTGCCGTAATTTAAGCCTATTGCTTCTTGTCCTGTCCTCGGTAGATAAGGAGACAAATATATCATCCTGCTTTTTATAACAACCTTTTGTGTATTTGAAGACTTTTATCACATACCCCTGAGTGTTCTCTTTTCTAGACTAAACAAACTAAGCTTTTTCAATTGATCATCACAGGTCATGTTTTCTAAGACCTTGATTATATTTGTTGCTCTCCTCTGGATTTTCTACATATTTTCTACCTTTTTCCCAGAATGTGGAAGCCAAAAGTGGACATAGCACTTGAGCTGAGGAGGGTTTGTCACTGCTGAGTAAAGTGGAAGAATTACTTCTTGCGTCTTTTTTATGATACTCCTTCTAATACATCCCAGAATGATGTTCATGTTTTTGGAACATTGTTATACTGTTGACTCATATTGAGTTTGTGATCTGCTATAAGCTCCTGATTCTTTTCTTCAGTACTCTTTTCTAGGTACTTTCTACAATTTATTATTCTTTCCTAAGTGTAGCACATTTGACCTTACTGAAGTTCATCCTATTTATTTCCGATCATTTCTCCAGTTTGTCACTATTATTTTAAATTCAAATCCTGTCCTCCAACGTGCTTGCAACCCCGCTCACATTGGTATCACCCACAAACTTTATAAGTGTACTTTCTATGCTATTATTTAAATCACTTATGAAGATGCTAAACAGAAAGGGACACAGAACAGATGCCTGCATCAACCCACTCAATATGCCCTTCCAGTATGAATGTGAATCATTGATAAGTACTCTCAAAATACAGTTTTCCAACTTCATATAGAAGGCATGTTACTTGTCAAAAAATATATATTATATTGGTTTGACCTGGTTTGTTCTTGATATATCCATGGTGACTATTACTTTCCACCTTATTATCTTCCAGGTGCTTACAAATTGGTTGTTTGTTCCACTATCTTTCCAAATATGGAAGTTAAAATAACTCATCTATAATCCTCTTTATTACCATTTTTTACCTTTTCATAGATAGGTATTATATTTGCCCTTTTCCTGTACTCTGTGATTTCTCCTATCCTTCATGAATTCTCAAATTAATTGCTAATTGCTCAGAGATCTCTTCAGCCAGTTACATAAGTATTCTAGGATGGATTTTTCTAAAAACCTGACTCCATGAATTAATCTAATTTACTTATGTTATTCTTAACTTGTTCTCTCTCTATTTAAATCTTTTCTCTTGTCCTATTGACACTGAGGTTCACTACATTAGTCTTCTAGTCACTGCCAACCTTTTTGGTGAAAACTGAAACAGAAACACTATTTAACACTTAAACTATTGCTGCATTTTCTTTGATTGTCTTTCTCTTCCGGCTGAGTAATGAGTTACCCACTGCTTGGTCTTCCCCTTGCTTGTAATGTATTTATAAAACATTTTCTTGTTACCCTTTATTTCTATAGCTAGTTTAATCTCATTTTGTGGCTTGGCCAGGTGGTGATTTAACATAGGCAAAGGAAGGTGTTGCCTTCCCAAAAAGATGGGGTGACTCTCCCATGCTTCGGTCACCTAGGAAAGCTGAGGCCTTAGTTATGCTTCCTGGCTGCTTCAGGGGTCAGAGCTGGGGCCACCTGGTTGCTCCAGGGCCTGGAGCGTGGCTGGGACTGCCCAGCTGCTCTGAGGGATGGAGCAGAGCTGGGAGGGCAGAGCTGGGACTTCCCAATGCTCCAGAGGCCAGGGCAGCTGGGATGGAATGGCTGCCCGCTGTGCCATGGGGCATCTGGGGCAGCCCATTGCTCAGGGGACTAAGAGTGAAGGATCTGCACTTATGGGGCTGTCTGGTACTGGGGAGATCAGGTACTAGCCTGGGCCAGGCACTAGCAGTTATAATGGGGCTGGGATTGGGATGGGCTCCGGTGGGTGCAGAAGGGGTGGGGCCTTAGGCAGAGGGGGCAGGCCAAAAATTTGTCCCACACACTAGCTATGCACCCATCACTCATGGGATCTACATGCTTGTTTTGCTTTTTTATAGATCTATTCGTCCTTCATTATATGGCCCAGCTTCAACTTTTTTGTATGACTCGAGTTTCAACTTGTTGAAGATCACCTTGTTAAACCAGGTTGGTCCCTTACTCTACTTCCACATTCTCCTATGCATTGGGATAGTTTGCTTTTGTCCCCTGAATAATGTCTCTCTGGAAATTTGCCAACTTTCCCAAGTCTTTTTTCATTAGATATGCTTTCTATGGCATCTTACCCACCAATTCTATGAGTTTGCTTGACATCCATTGTCTTTATGACATCCATTCTTCTTGACATCCATTGTCTTTATTCTCCTTTATTTTACAGGCCAGTAAGATGCATTCCAGGAGAAATGGCACCAGCATCTTTTTTCTTCTCAACAGAAAGGTGTTAACAGTCCGTTTCATACTAAATTCATGCCCACATTATCTTCACTAAATATTCAGATAATGTGATAAAGCAACAAAGAGCATTGCCAGGTTGTTGCTTTTCTTCACTAGAGCTTGTCAACAGCAGCTGGGTATGCAAAACTAAGAAATAGTGAGCCCCCAGAGTTTGCATACAGGAACAAGCAAAAGTTTTGGGGTTTTTTTTTCAAGAAGAGGTACTTTGTATACAAGCGACTGT
This sequence comes from Apalone spinifera, assembly GCA_030068395.1. Lineage (NCBI taxonomy): Eukaryota > Metazoa > Chordata > Testudines > Trionychidae > Apalone > Apalone spinifera. Next base: position 61,194,700 of record CM057846.1, on the reverse strand, counting down.
GTGAAATGATCTCTAGAAGAAAAACAATCCTGAATTTGTAAAATAAAGCTTATACTTTCGAAAGAATATGAACCTACGTAGGCTGCTATTAATCCTTGGTCCCTCCAGGCGCAGCACTTCTGGGACTAAGTCCTAATATATTGCACACTATGAAGTGGCTATCAAATCAAATCACGTATGAGTTCAAAAACCGATAAATATCATAGGTGTTGCATGAAAATTCGCTCCATTCACCATTGCGCACATAATAGCAACAACTAAAATGTGACCAAAATCCTGAAGTCTTTTTTGACTCCTTTTCTTTTTTGTCTTTTATTTTTTTGTAAGGAATAAAGTAAATGAAATGCTTCCTCCCTCCTCACATCCTCCACTAATGTGATATAATATACAGTGGTTAAGCACAAAAAGCACCAGGGAATACAAGTGTTACCTTATTTTCATTAACTCAGCCACACCCCTAAACACATACAGCCAGCTACCAACACAAACACTGGGTTTGTACTTTGCCGGTCCAGAGTAATGTTTCTTAGCAACTATCTGATACCAAGGTGTTGCAGCACTTTGAAATAATCTCCTTTTTATAGCTTATAGTACCCAACCCTTTAAATCAGGGCAGGGCAAATACCAGCAGGCCCCCACACCACTATATATATCTGTGCCTTCACAGGTACAGGTGATAGCAGCTCCTTTTGGCCACAGATCACCATTCCCAATCAATGGGAACTGTGATCACTCATACCTGCAGAATCACAGGTAAATAAAGCAGCAGCTGCCCACCAGGAGCTAATCCTAGTGAGACGCTGTTGTTTTATTGCCTATTCCTGCTTTAAATGCACAGCATTGGCTTTTTTCACTTCAGTTTTAGGATTAAGTGCTGGTGGAAAGAACACTGTTATTTTCTGTATGTAATTGCCCCTACAGGCAGACAACACATATATAACCAATGATGGTGTTACACAATTGTTTATGAGACAGCAGTGACTTTTGGTTTCTATTCCTGGCTCTAAGAGCAGATTGTGGTCTATTGGTTATAAATAGCCTAAGTTCAGCAACATCCTTTTTTGGGATAATCGTGGGGACAGATCCAAGGATTTATGGATATAAAAACACAAGTCTATCCCACTTGTGCTAAAGGACCAGATCTCATAGAAAAGGAATAGTAGCAAATGCACAAACCTCTATGGCTATGGCTATGCTGCAATCACAAGGTGTGATAACAGCTGGAGAAGGCACACCCAAGTTAGTTTTATTCTAAGTAGCTCAAGTGCTGCAGCAGGGAGGCCATAGTAGCACGGGGTTATTACTTGCAGGGCTCATTCATGCTGAAGCTCATGTTGCCATGGCTTGGCTCTGCTAATACTGTAACAGAAAACAGTGGTAATAGGATATGTGGCCTCTGGCTTGCAATTCAATGATCCCACCGCTGGTGGACCAGGCATCACACTGGTGTCCCTCTGCTTCCAAAAATCACAGGAAGGCTGCATCTCTCTACAGCTCGCAGCAGTGTCTACAATGACATAAGTTCACAAACAAGTCTCAAGAACTGTCTGGAAATACTGATTTCTATTGGCCCTGGTTTCATAAGGGTTTTTTGCTGACATTTGAGCCACATAATAGTACAAACACAATGTCAATTTGTTTCCTTGATTCTATATAGAAAAAAATACAGATTTTTATCATAAAGAAATTTAAAAAAACAACTTTTGGCTGAGAACCAGCTTGAAAAATGTGAAGTCCCTTCTAGTTCGATGAGTCTATGATTTATTTAATCAAAGACAATAATTTGTTGCTTCCCGTGAGACAGATTGCTCTCTCTCTCCCATCTCTGCATGGATTTGAGATTTGGGGTTAGCTGAACAACTATACGGTACCTTGAGAGGATTTCCTTTTTAAATCTGCCAGTGTCTTTTTAATCTCTTGTGTTTGTGGGCATTTCCTGACCAATTATCCCTGGAGAACAAGAGCATGATCAATATTTGATATTTCAGCTATACCAACACTCACCTCCCCCAACACTGCAAAATTAAGAAACGATACACAGTTCTGTTCCAAAAACTTGCTAAATTTATCATCAAATCAGATTCAGATCAGCAAACTGTGTGTTCATGTGTCTTATTTCAGTGTTTAGGTTGGCACTTGAACTCAAATCTCCCCTGCTTTCAGATGAGCATCCAAACCAACAGGTTATAGGCTGTTCAGTGGTGGATCAATCTCTCGTGCTGAAGCTGTTTAACTTGTATAAATACATGAAATGTATAGTTAAAGGGACAAATTTAGACCTGGCATTTCACCAACTTTTCTGAGGTCTGACTTTGCGCAACAGATTTGAGTGTAACAGATCTTTTTAAAATTAGGGCGAAAATGGAACAAAACAATATAATTATGACAAATATCCAAAAATTACTATGGGGTGATATTTAAGTCGTATCATGTTTAGCAAGTATTGTGTGTTTTATCTTCATCCAATACAACATAAATCACGAAGGGCATCCTGTGGTTTTAAAACAATTATGGAACTATCATGTCATTAGATCAGTAATGCTTGACAAATTAAATATGACTTAAACAAACTCTTAGGAAAAGAAAAGCAAGGATGCATCCAATGTTCAAAAAGAAAAACATAATAAGAAACTGTATGTAAAATTGTTCTTAGGACTTTTCAACACAAACAGTTAGTCCAGGTCTATAGCGTGGAGGGAGAGGGAGAACAGGGCAGGGTGGAACATTGGCTTAAGGTACTCAACTCCAGCTACATAAATAACGTAGCTGGGTCGATGTACTTTAGGCCGAGCTTGGCACCATCTCCACAGCAGGAGGTTGATGGGTGCCCTCAGCATTCAATTTAATGGGTCCTTTACTATACCCATGAAATCAAACCCTAGAAGACTGATTGCCAGAGCGTCAATCCTCCAGTAAGTGGAGATGTGGCCTTAGTTTGCAGCAAGCTGAGGTGCGACTCCCACATTACTAACCTGTTGTTAGATTAACTGTCTGAGTGGACCCTGCTGGAACAGATTAACAATTCATGAACGTCCTTCGACCTTGTTAAAATGGCACTAGATTGAAATGTACTAACATACTATTAATGCACATCAGCAGCATTCACCTGGACAATTAGTCTGAGGCAAGCCAATGTGGGATAGATTCATTGCAAATTCAGTACTTTTATGGACAAGTCCATAGCTGAATTTCAGAACAGCCAGATATTATTCATCAGAAATGTTCTTTAAGGAATAATTTATCATGTGTATGACTATTAAGAAATAATTGGTCACAGGATAGTGACATTCGTGTTGCTCTCATGGGAGGCAATGTGGCCTTGTGAATAGTGTACCGACTTCACCTCTGGGAGCTGATTCTATTTTTGGGTCTTCCACTGGCCTGAGAGGTGACCTGAAGCAAATCATTTCCTCAATATATGCCTCCATTTCCCTATCTGTAAAATGGCAATATTGTTAGTTAACTCATTTGTAAAGATTTTGTGATCTACCGATTAAAAGTGTCATATAAGAGTGAGGGGATAATTATTATTCAGAGGATACTGGTAACACTTTTTACTGTAATTAGTAACTCATTGGCGCTAACACAAAAAATCCAAATAAAAGGAAGACTTTTCTATTTACAGAATGAAACTTTCTATTATAAAGGATCTTTTGAGTCTTATTTATTGAGCAAAACCAAGAATTTAACACAGTTATTATAACACAAGTGGGTTAATTGTTGGTTTTTTTCAGTCTTAGGCTGTATATTATTTAGTGATTTTCAGACAGCCAAACTCTTTCACTATTGGAAGTTGAAAGTTATGGCCTGGCTTCTAAAATCTAGAGGTAAAATTCTGAGCCCATTGACGTGAATGGCAAAATTTGCATTTTACTTTAGTGAGAACAGCATTTCACTCCAGGTACCTTACTTTAAGTTTTAAACCACATGAGGTTAGGAGCCACAAATTAGAAAATGTTGGCTTGACTTATATCTCATTTCAAATGAAATCTTCCCAGAACAGATAACTAACCAGGTGTCAGATTTGACCTTTTATTACCATAAATCATCAACCATTTCATAAAGGTAATGTTAGAGGGAATCAAAGATGCAGTTTGTGTGCATGAACTATAATTAAATTACAAGGATACATTCCATAAACAGAATTCATTAATTTCCATAGATTTAATTTATTTATACTGAATTTATCTTTATCTCAGTCTTTATCTCAGATTTGTTCTGTTCCTGTGACACCTTAATTAGAAGGAGACTGTATGAAACCTTTTCAATAAGACTAAAATTATCACAGGATTCAACTTCTTCCTGAACCTCATCCCAAAGATTTGTGCTACACTGCTGTTCATGAGATGGAAAAAACACAGATTAATTTTCAAATCCCAGGCTAAAACAACAACAAAAAGCCCTGCTTTTTGTTTACAAACTGAGGGGAGTTAACACTGAAATCACAGAGACAAATTAAATATGGACTCTAGAGAGGGCAGAACCTTGCTTTCAAAGTAGACTGAACAAAATATTAGGAAGAGTATTTTAAGCAACAATTTGCATATGTACTGAAATAGATTGGATGACATAGTTTCTAATTACTATAATTATATTACATGCCATAAAAATGTATTAATAGAGCATTGAGACTGCAAAGTTAAGCGCTTATAACTTAGGAGATACCAGAATTTAGACTGGGCTGTGCAACTTTACTTTGGCCTTACTTTGTATGGTGCAAATCTTTAATTTCATGATTACATATTATTTTTTTCCACAGGCCCCTACCACATTCAGTGTACAGGACAGATAGCGCTCACTGGGTAACTATTCATTCAGTCCATTTATCATCATTACTAAAGTGCAAACCAATGCCTTATTTACTTCACACCATTCAAATCCAGAACCGAATACAACATTATTAATTTTGTCATTGGTTTTCTGGTGCTCATTGCGATAATACCTGAAAGCTTCACAAATATTAATAAATTTATCTCTCAACACTCCTGAGAGGTAAGGTGGTGTATTATTGTAATCCCCATTTTATAAATGGGGAATAGAGGCACAGGGAGAATAAAGCCAAAACTGGCAAAAATCTCTAATAATTCTGCATTCCCAACCTGAAATGGTAAGTTTTTTTCAGAGGAGTAGTATTCACACAGCACTCTAAATGGGGTTCATTGGAAAAAATAGCAAATGATCATATAATTACAGACTATATCTTAATAGATATGCACAAAGGACAGAATTACAATCTCATGGGTAACCTTAACTCTTGCGCTTTATAACATCTAACTGTTTGACACTGCAATTGTTTTTTTCTTTATGTTATTCAGTACATTTTTTAAGAAAGAAAACTGAAATAACAGAAACTTCATCATGAAGAACCATATTGCCACCAAAGTTAGATTAATAGCACAGACCTCTAGCATCTGAGTTTCCTGAGTCAGCTGAGATGTTTGCTAATATTTGAAGAATGTTGAGACTCGTGAAATCTGGGTTCAAGCTGAGGTTCTCTGTGTGTGGGTGGGGAGGGGTTATAAATTCCTTCTGGCTCTGTCCTAATCTAGTCTGTCTCCTTTCCCCATCTGCTCTCTAACCACCTCTTCCCCCATTTCTATTCTCGCCTCTGCAAGCCTATTCCAAAACCTTGTCTATTTCCTTCCCTCTGCTCCTATCACCACCCCTTGACAGTTCCTGTTTTTACCACTCCCTTACCCTGTCCTAGCTCTTTATTAATTTCCATTCATGGCAAGTAGCTTCCACATTTGCCCCTTTCTTCTTGGTGCCAACTGCAGGAGAATTGAGACTCAGGGAGAGAGAATATCCTTTGATTTCAGTTCCTGTGCTCAGTGCCACAATGGCCCTCAAGAGTCAGTAGGAACAATTGCAAGAAAAGTCCAGGCCAGCCCCTGAGACCCTTAGATGGAACATGCTCAGTTGCTCTATGAGAATGAAGCATGTGCAGCCTGACTAGCAAACAAAAGTTGTGTGGGTGAGAACACACTCAGTACAGATGAAAACAATATTGACTCTTCATAGTTTTTGCAGATACAGACTAACATGGTACCCTTCTGAGCCAGTATAGATGAAATCTTTAGAAAGTTTAGCTTCTTGCCTCTAGCAAACCTATAGTGATCATGTGCAAACTGAGATTATTTAGAGACCTAGCCTTTTGCTATACAGTAAACTTCCAATAATCCGGCACCTTTAGGACCCAGGGGCTGCCGGATTATCAGGTATGCTGGACTATCAGAAGGGGGGGCTATGAGGGGTCTCGGGTGGGGTGAGTGAGGTGGG
>CM057846.1:61169712-61188321 GCA_030068395.1 Apalone spinifera | reverse complement strand
CCATCAGGAGTGCCGGAGCATTGGATGCCAGACCAATGGAGTTTTACTGTATTAGGATAGACTTTCACAGGAATGGCAAAAAGCTATCTTTGACATCAGAGCAATGTGCCAGCTAAATTTTGAGTCCCTGCTGCAAAACACTAGGGTGTCAGAGCATCTCAACAAATAAATGTACAATTTTCTTTCACATGGGTAAACAATTTCTTTTCCTTTAATCTTATACTGGGATATGGCAGAACTATTTTTTTCTGAAGCTTCCCAGAAAAATTCCACCTGAGGCAAAAATTCAGCATAAAAAAATTCACTCCAACCTATTGAAGACTGGCAAAGTGCTAATTAAGGCTAAGAATATGTCATGTGGAGAAGTAAAAGACTCTGTATCTTGTGACATTTTCCACTTCAGGCCCAGGGGCAGTGGGGCTGCAGCTACCAGCCAGCAGAAGCCCTGGAGGTCTGAATCATTCTGGGTAGCAGAGGCCCCAGCAGCTCCTAACTGCAGTGCCAAGACCCAGAATTCTGGGTCACCATAGGGTAGACCCACAGCTTCCAGCCACCACTGGAGAATGAATCCATAGTTCCAAACTGCTGGTCCCTCCTGCCAAACTGTTGGCCCCTCTGAGGCAGGGGTCTCCTAGAGGTCTTAGATGCCCTGGGATGTCTCAGAGCTCTGAGCCGCTGTCCATGGAGCTTCCTGTCATCAGCCCCAGAGTTCCAAGCTTCCAACCTGGCAGCCCCAAGTCACAGGGAGGGGGGTGGGTGTGGGGTGGACCAGGAGCTCTCAATTGCTGCAACCAATATGGGAACCCAGAGCTCTGAGCCATCACAAGTGACCCTCACATCTCTGAGACACCATGGGCAGCTGGGGGATTCCAGAGCTCCCTGCCACAATGGCAGCAGATGAGGGATCCTTGTGCCACTCACCATCACCTCCTGCAGCAGGGCTAGGGCTCAGCCCCATTTTGTCACAACTGTTTTTAGTAAATGTCCGAGCCAGCTCATGGGCAATAAACAAACATTCATGGAAATCTGTGACCTGTTTCTGACTTTCTAACTAAAAATAACTGAGCTGTTTATGACTTTTATTAAAAATAACTGTGACAAAATCTTAATCTTAGTTAGAAGCAACTGAAAACAGAATCTTATATTGAAAAGTGTCAGGAAACATTCACTCTAGGCAGGTCACTGCCAGTTCTGTCACAAAGATATGATTCTATGTCAGCAGTTATATATTTTGCTAGGATCTTTGTTGTTTGTAATATGAAAAAATTGGAGTGCTTTATTTTAAGATTCCCAAATTATTGCTGCTATTTAGATCTGTGAACTACTGCAAGGAATAGTTTCTAGCATATTTATACTATACTTGGCATATGTATTTAATATGCCACTAGCTATTATTTTTAGTCATGAACTTTTAATACTTTCAGATGCTGCAAATCAATACAGCCTTCATATTTACATTCCAGTGTCCTAAGTTTAGGCTACCTTGAGTTTGGATTGGAAGTATGGTGACTTGCCAGATTCAACAAACCATAGTTCTTTTCACTAACTTCCTGTATGATCTTCAGCAAATTCACCTCTGTGTCCCCAGTGACCTCATTGTAAATTGAGAATAATAATGCTTACCTAAATTTTGGGAGATCTGTGTAAAAAAATAGCTACATAACTGCTTAATGTCATTATATCAGTAGAACACATTTTTCTATTTAACTGTGCACATCTGTACAAAAGGCTAATAGTACATGTTAGGGTACATGATCGGGATTCTTTGAGAGAATTCCCGACTCATTTAGCCAATAGGCTAAAATGATGCAATCTTCACTGTAGCTACCTAGGATTAGGTTTACTGCATACATTTCAATTTCTTTATTAATTTGCTTTTATTCAAAGAAATATTTTGTATAACTTCCTTGTTAAAGCAAATTTCTCTGTCTATCCAGCATTGCCTGCCCAATGCACTGCTGTGAGATAAGAAATAGTTTGGGAATATATGTATTAATTTAATCTAATGCATTTGTACCCAAAACATAGGTTCTAACTAGCTGACTATACCAGATATTCTCTTTTGTTGCTTTTAATTTAAATAGACTCATGCTGCTAAACTGATAGATTGATTGACTGATTGATGGATTGACTGATGTTGTGGCATCTATCTTGGTATTTATTTTACTTTTTTATCAGTTAATTTTATTTTCTCTCTCCAGCTCCTAGACATGTTCTCAATTTCTTTCATAAGTGTAATCCTAGTGACATTAACTGGGCAACATAGTAGTCTGCTATCTCCTCTCCTTTATGTAAAGGCACTGTTGTCTTCTTACAACTAAAAGAAGCCAGGAATGTTGGGAGTAGGCTACTAAATGCATGGCTGGAAAGCTTCAAAGAGAGCAGGCAAATATGTAGTGGATAGGGAATTACTTTGTTTCAATTGATGTGAAACTCATTATTGTCCTCCTATGATCTTTTCCAGTGATAAATCCAGGATGATGAATAGGGTGTTTGGTCAATTAACCAAGCCAAAGCCACACGAACAATGCATTAGCTGTGATATCAACAAGTAACATACAAACTTCAACTCATGATACGAACAGGAGCGGAGTTTTCACATTGTCAAGGATCTGTTTCAACAAAAAGACCCATGTGACTCAGCTATGTGATCACACCCAATGTACTCCCTGTTGAGGATTTGTGACAAGCATAAGAGATAATGCAGAAAGTCATCATGTCATGCAAAGTTCTAGCACATCTGTCTTGGCTTTTTCCCCATCTCAGTGGAACCGACAAAAGCAAGACCCTGTTTGCACTGAGTAACATACACTTCAATTCTGTTTATTTTTCCCATCCACAAATAAATCAATTCTGAGGCAATCCACTAGAGGGAGTGCTTACCACAGCTATAAACAACATTAAAGGCAAAAACTATTTTTAGTGATTTCACACAATGAACATGGGAAATGTGAGCACAGATCAAACACACAGAGAATTACCAATAAAAAATACAGACTCGGTTTTAACAATACATCTGAGGCTAGATTTTTTCAGGCCTTTGGAAGAAAGTGCAGAAGGGTGCAGTGGCATATGCGAGAAATCTCTCTCCCACAGCCCACTGCATTCTCTTGAGAGCAGAAACTGTCACCTTGCTGTTATTTCTTGCGCCACGAGCTGGTCTGCTAATGAAAAGAAATTCCACCTCATCTCCCTAAATGGAAGAGCAACAGGAGCAACTCACATTGTGGAGTTCTGTGAATCATAAAGCCTGGATTGTGAACACTGGAAACTCTTTGGCAGTTGGAGAACTAGAACAGCATAGGAATCAAAAAGTGCAAGATGAACAACAGAGAGGGGTGGAGATTTTTAGCTGTTTAAAAGTTATTTATAACAATTTCCTGTGTGTTTATTCATGCACATTTGCATATATACACACATTTACCTAATGAACACTTGGGAAAAAGAATGTTTTTAATAAAAGTTAAACTCACATCACTTAAGGTCATAATACTTGACACTTAGAAGCCTAAAGAGTTATCCACACCAGCGAAAGAAAACCAAAAAATGGAATTGCTGATATTTCCAAGGTTTAAAAAAAAAAAAGCAGAATTATTTTTGTGTTTTTTTAACTAAAGCTTCTAGAAGAGTCTTTTCAGGCCTTCTTCATACATTACAAATGATAAAAAAGGGTGCAAGCCCATTTTCTTTTTTAAAAGCATGCAGGTTAATTTTAGGTTCAAGGATAAATTAGGGCTGGGTATCAGTTTTATTCAAACAGTGCTGCTATCTAAAGCCATTCACACAAGATTTTTGTCATCTTGAATAGTAGAAATGCCCTGAGACCTGATATCCAAAATTTCTAATGTAAAAAATAAATATACAAACCTTTCTTCCCATTCCAAAGATTTTTTTAAAATAAAGTTAGGCTACTTAATCCTTTTTTATGTATCAGGAAGAAGAAAAAAAAAGGAAAACAGTTTAAGGCTGCGCCTAGATTGGCAAGATTTTGTGCAAATACTTTTAACGGAAAAACTTTTCCGTTAAAAGTATTTGCACAAGAGAGCGTCTATACTGGCATGTGCCTTTGCGCAAAAGATTTGCTTTTGCGCAAAAGCATCCGTGCCCGGTATAGACGTTCTCTTGCGCAAGAAAGCTCCGATGGCTTATCCCTGAGTGGAAGCGTCAAAGTATTTGCACAAGAACTGCTGATTTTGTAGATTACAAAGTCAGTGTTCTTGCACAAATACTAGCGGCCAGTGTAGACAGGTGGCAAGATTCATGCCAGACTAGATGCAGCCTAATTGTTTTTCCTCTTCAGGTCATTTTAAACACTGAATCCTATGCAGAACTTAATCCAGACATTTCCCTTTTGTTCCATCTCTATACAAAACTTCTCTGATTAGTTAATAGTACCTTATTGTTTCATCATATTTTTTCTGTCTCATTATTTTTACAATCCCCTGTTCCCTGTTATATTCCAACTTCTCATGCAGGGCCCTTTGGAAGAGATTTTTCTTCTACCTCTGGTTCCACATGTCTGAGTCCACTGTGTATCTAGTCCTACATGGCTGTTTCTGTAACTTTATTTAGCCTGTGTTTGTAGAAATCACGTGAGGACATTTCTTTTCATTGCCATTATTTAAGATGGCAGAAACCCCATTAGAACATCACAGGAGATTTTTGACACTGTTAAATACAAACCAGAACTATTGTTCTAAATCAGCCTCAAACCTGAATCCCAAACACTACCTTGAACTGAATTCACAGTTACATGCTACATCTTTGTTCCATTTCTGTCAAAACCAGAGACTAATCAGAATAATCCCTTCCCTGTGTTATTTCTGTTTCAAGAAGGTGCAAAGGCCTATGGAATTTGTATGCATTTTGAAATGCCATCTCGTATATGTATTCTTTATGTATTGTAATTCTAGAATACTGTGATATTAGCCCTGGAGAAAAATAAACCCTTCTGCTGAAGAGATTCCAAAACAGGTTTGGAGACTGATGTGAGGATCCATAATGTTGACTGAAATATTGTCCTTATTACTTTTTTCACTTATTAGTGGGATTAGCAATGGATTTGGCTGCATCTTGAGCGAGGATTTCATTTCCTAATTTAGAGAATGGTAAACAAGGGGATGATAAACAGTTCTCCTGGAGCACAGGGTAAAAATGTTTTCACTGTTCTTGGCACTAGTTCTAGTGCTGCTGATATACAGAACGGGGTTGCGTGGGGTGGGGGACAGACAACAGTCAGCAAGGAACAGATGGAATAAACAGCAGCAGGACACTGTAAGCATTTTAGAAGATGATTTACAAAAGTCAGGCAGCCTTTATAGTAGTGTTAGGGGATGGAAGATGGCGGAGGGAACAAGTAGTCTTACTTTGAAATTGTTCAGCAGGTGGCTAACGCTATCCAGTGAACATGTCATGAAAATTACTGAATTAAAGGGAAGGCTGGCATGTGTCTGGAAGGAATTATTCTCAAAAGCAGCCTCTGAGCACACTCTCTTATCCCTCATGTGTTCCAGCCGCAATTTTTGTCCATTCATTAAAGTGGAGCTTCCCAAATTATGCTAGTTACAACTGGCTACACCGGAGGTGCAGATTTCATGTTCATATACAGGATGCCGCTTAGTTACAGATATTTCAATTGGCTAAAGATCAACAAGATAAGGGAATAAAAAGATAGCTCTATTTCTGTGTAAATACTGCTGATATTTATGTCATTTCATATGCCTCTGAGCTGAACGCCCTTGAGCACGAACTGCTTGCAAAAAAGCTTTTGAGTTCAACTACTAGTTAGATATGCTATCAAAATCCCTTTAATAAATGTACTTGTTATTTTTGCTCTGAAGAGGTCTTCATCCAAGAAAAATAAATCCTTATATTTCTGCATGAAATTTTCACTGATCCTCTCAAATACTGTTCCCATAAAAAGTGAAGCATATATAGAATACACAAATGGGCAAAAATGTATATGAATTAAATGACAATTTAAGCTATTTATATCTGAAATATACTGCATTGTCTCCATGTAAAAGGCATGCACTTACAGGCATCTTTTTAAGCAGATTTTAATTGTTTTTAAATAGATTCTAAGTTACAGAGTTTGGGTCCAGGTTTAGAACTGAGCTTCCCTAAAGTTTTGGGTGTTTTCACTTCTGATCCTCTCCCCCTTTGTATTTTTGTTCTCAGTTATTTGCCAAAAAAAAACAAAACAAAACGTAAGACTTTTGAAATCTCATTATTTTTTAGAAATGAACCTTCTGATACTGCAGGGCCACAGAGCAGTGGGAGAGTGCTAGAGGGAAGATAGACAAGCCCTAGACCCTAGGCTAATTAATTCATGTTTTCTTGTAGACTAAGGAAGACTACCTCAGGCTAATTGAGGTACCTCTAACAGATTAAGGCCCTGTGAGGTACCTAATAACTTGTCAGGAACCTAATAACTCCCCTTTCCCATTTCAGACAGATGATGTGGAGTGAGGAAGGAGAGAGGACTGGGGTTTGGAGGTGCGTTGCTGAATTTTGAAAGACCAGCCCCTTGCCAAGAAAAGCATGAGAATCATCATACCAACATTGGACATTTTGTCAAAGATCCTGTCTGATTCCTCCACAATCATTCTCACCTACCCTGAATATGGATGGAGCTTTTACAAAAAAATCTAAACCCAGATTTTTATAACCATTTAAGCATTGCTGCACTCAACGTTGCAACACCTAAATGATTCAGGACCCTCAACTTCATTTTCAAAAGAGATTTAGGCACTCAGAACCCAAATCCCATCAAACAAAGAGTCTAAATCTATTTTTAAATTTAGATTTAAGCTGCAAAATCAGTTAGGTATTGCAGTGCTGAACATAGCAATGCCTAGATGATTTAAAAAATGTGGGATCTAGACACAGTCTTATTTTTATAGGTTGACCCTCTCTAGTCTGACACTGTTTGGCCCAGCAACATCCAGGGTCCAGGATAATTTTAGATAACCAGATGTCCACATATCATGGGTGTGACCAAATTTTCTGCAGTCCCATAACCTTGTTTATAGCCACCAGCCCTCGCTCTCAGTGTTCTATGCTATTATTTAGCTCTAATTTACCCCTAGCATCTTCCAAGAACCCAGTAAGCAGTGGAAGTTTTGGTAATGCACTAGAAAATGTTGGCCTCCCAGGGTTCAGCAAATTCTCTGGTTTGGCACCAGCCAGGTTCCAAACTGGACTTGAGAGGTTCAAACTGTATATGAGCATCAAGACTTTTAAGTCAGAAGTTTTCAAGGACAAGGTAAAGAAAATTTCATACCTAAAAGAAAGCTGCACCTTCAAACTCTAGTTAGGATAACACTTTCACTTATAAACAATATCTGCTTATATTCTGGAATAAGTTGATATTAGTAGTCTACTTCACTTGAAGTGAGCATGCTCTGGTTTGTGAAAGGGTAAAATTTTCAAAAATTCTTAAATGACTTGGATATCTAAGTCCCAATTTCAAAGGTGAGTTAGGAATTTGAAGTAGCAATGAGTGTTCTGAAAAAAAAGTCATTTCAATATGTATGATGGTTTTCATGTACTAAAAATCTTGATTTTCATTCATTTATAGTAATACTTGCAATAGCAGGAACGTGGCTTATATTACATATTGTACAGATAATATGAAATCTTAATTTATTTTCCTCATTTCACCAATGTAGGAAGTCATATGTTCTTATGACAGAGTTATAGCTATAGTTGAAATAGTATTACCTAAAAATGTGTCAGAATTGGTGTAGTTATTCAGGTTTATAAAAATTTGGAGCAAATTCCTATTTAACCCATCCTCAAAAGCCTCAGCTTCTTTATGAACTGTGTATAGCTGGGATAAAGCAGATCTTAAAAAAAGAGCAATCATAGCACACATATTGGCTCATGAGTACACAAAGGGTCAGGCCTCATGATAACAAATTTAAAACCAGGTTCATCCTGGTCCTTAGTTGGGCATAGTCCTTCTGCTCAGAGTCTGTCTCTTCTATCATCCAGGCCCTCTTATTCAGGCCTTCCTTCCTTCCAAGGAGGTTTTGACTGGCAATAGTCTAGCACAGTTTTTGGTCTACAGCCAGGCTTCTCTCCCCCAGTGGGAACTGGAGATCAGCTCCCCCTTCTCAATCAGACACAAACTGATCTGGGCTTTTCTCTTTTAGCTCCACTCTCCAAACCTTACATCTCCTGCTGGTGCAGAAAAGCAGGATTGATTGATTCCACAGGCTTCAGTTAATCCCCTCTTGACCCATGTGGGGTCCCTGCAACCTAACACACCAACCATTATAAATAGTTTGCTTTTAAGAAAAGTGATAGAAGTTAAAATGGTCAAATTTGGATTAGTGGCAAACTTACAGTACAATAATATATTAGCTGGATTTGCTAAGGATAGAAATTGTATACAAAACTGTATGTGCTCCTCTCCAAAACTTCCAATGTCTAAGATCACTGATGGATTAATAATATCACAAAAGGATATAAATAAAATTGTAATAATTCATATCAGATCTGTTCAACCTAGTGTCATCTGTGCAACAAGGAATAAACCATTAAAAAAAAGGTTTTGCATTTTGCAGTGAAGTCTGTCATTTTTTAAAATATGTTGAAAAGTATTGTTTAAAAATACAGGTTGAACCTCCCTGGTCCGATACCCTCAGAACCTGCCCAGACCCAAACCAGGAATTTCCCAGAAAAGAGATGCTCAATGCTGGTCCCTGCATTCCCAGCTGCTGCTGGGAGTCCCTGCACTCTCCCAGAAGGCATCTGCGGCTGATCACTGAGGCACTGGGGCTCTGCTCCCATAGCCTTCTGGAGCTTCACTCTTCCCTAGTCCAGCAGTGCTCCTGGCCTCAGCTCACTAATTTTCCCTGTGGCTATGTCTACACTGCATGCTTGTTTCAAAATAAGCTATTTCAGAATAAAAACTCGGAAATAGCTTATTTCAAAATAGCAATCCATGCTACAAATGCCTATTGAAATAGCGCTAAGCTATTTGGAAATAGAGCTTCTGCTTTGATTGGAACCTCAATCACATTTAAAGACCCGTGGAAGCACTTCAGGCAGGTCAGGACAGCACTCACTTCCTGGAGCTGCTTCCTGAGGCTCATGCTTATAAGGACCCCTCTTCTGTACAGTCGTGTCTCAGGCTCCTCTCCTTTGCCTACCTCCTTGTGGGACAGCAAAGCCTTCTCATTGCCTGCACTGGCTGTGGACACCACAGCACTCCAGACACGGAGCTGGACCTGCCTCCAAGCAGTTAATGCCTCTCAGACCTGATGCCACAGTCTGATTGCAGGCCGCCCTCATGGCCCTGAAGCAACATGACTCCCAGTTCATTGTGGGGCCCCTCCTCTCCTCTCTCCAGCCACTGCTCAAGCAGCATGAACCCTCCCACCCTCTCCTTCACACGATGCACTGTTGCTTCTGGTAACGGGACACCAGTTCCAACTGGTGGGACCACATAATCATGGAGTGGTGGAACGACCAGCAGTGGTTCCAGAACTTCCACAGGCAGAAGGACACTTTCATGGATCTCTGTGAGTGGCTTGCCCCTGCCCTCGGGTGATGGGACACCCACGTGAGACTTGCCTTCCCCCTCCAGAAGCAGGTCACCATTGCACTGTGGAAGCTCGCCATCCTGGACTGCTACCTCTCCCTCAGGAATCAGTTCAGCATGTGGAGATCGACTGCTGGGACTGTGGTCATGCAGGAATGGTGCTCTCATGCTTTTGTCCCAGGAGGGTGGTGAACTGATGGTATTGGGTTCCCTAGGGAAGGGCGGGAAGAGGTGGAAGCTCCATCTCTGCAAGTTTTTTCAGTCCCATCTTTGCAAAGCCCTGCCGGGGGATGGGGTAAGTAGGGGTTGGTGTGTGGGGAGAGGGGGAGGCTGGGCTTGGGGATCTCCTGAGGGCTCTGGCAACCTTGTGATTCCCTGTTTGTCTCCTTCTACATGTGGTGAGGGTCATCAACACCATCCTGCTACGTAGGCACGTATCCTGCGTAGGCAACATGGGTCCCATTGTCTCTGGCTTTGCTGCTATGGGCTTCCCCAACTGCAGAGGGGTCACTGATGGCACCAAATCCCCATCTGGGACCCCGACCACCTGGCATCAGCTTATATCAACTGCAAGGGGTACTTTTCTATGATCCTGCAAGCCCTTGTGAACCACTGAGGCCTGTTCACGAACATTAACGTCCGTTCATCGGGGAAGGCACATGACACCCACATCTTCAGGAACTCTAGCCTCTTCCAGAAGCTGGCACTTTTTTCCCCAACTGCTCCATCAGGGTCTGGGATGTGGACATGTCCATGTGCATCATGGGGGATGCTGCCTACCCTTTGCTCCCCTACACTGGACACCTGGACCCCAACAAGGAATGTTTTAATGCCAGGCTCAGCAGGGCCCACATTGTGGTGGAGGGTGCCTTCAGCCATCCAAAAGGGAGGTTTCACTGCCTCCTCACCTACCTGGATCTCAGTGAACAGAATGGCCCCCAGATGGTGGCAGCCTGCTGTATCCTCCACAATATATGTGAGAACAAGGGGGAGGCATTCCTGCAATAGTGGAGGGCAGAGGCTGAGCAGTTGGCCAGGGCCTATGAACAGCTTCGCATGGCTGCCATCTGGCAAGCCCATTGGGGGCTATGCACATCCAGGAGGCTCTCAGGGAAAGTTTCAGACAAGGACATCTGTGAGACTCTCCCTTGGGCCTCCCAAAAAGCGGCCTGTGCATTTCCCCTCTGTGCCTTTCCTCTCCCACCCCTCCCTTCTCCTGCACTACCTTCCCCACTCCCTCCTCTTCCCCGTTGATAAAATAAACCATATATTTTGTTTTGAACCATATCTATTTTTTGTTTGACTGGGGTAAATATAACTGAGAAGGGACTGGGGAAAGAATTTAAGAGGGAGTGGAGGAAGGTGGAAAGGCAAGGAGCAGGGAGGAAAGGCTCAGGGATGGGGCTGCAACTGGCACCTGCCTTGGGTGGTCCCACTGCCTCATATGTGGGGTCTTTGGCAGCCATGGAGGGGCTAGCGGGAGAAGCCAGACAAACAGGAGCTGGAGCTGGCATGGCAGCAGGAGTGGCAGCAGAATCAGCAGCAGGAGCAGCCACCAGGCACTTGATGGTGGTGGTAAAAGCCGCGTACATAGTCCAGGCCTTCTCCCAGGTGTTGCAGCACAGCTCCAGGTCACCCTCCAGTCTGTGGCCCTGTCAGATCAGAGACCGCCGTAGGACACACAGGCAAGCAATGTGCTTCTGCTGTAGGTCTTCCCGGGGTTTCCTTTGCTTGCAGATCTCACGTGGTCGGGAGGCTGGCACAGGAGGTGTGGCTTCCACCTCACTCACAGCTGGTCCAGCTGTAAAGACAAGTGAGAAGGGCAGTCATCCCAGAAGGCAGGGTGCATGAAGCCCAGCCCTCATCTCTGAGCCAACACCAAAATGTCTCAGGTCAGACGAAGGCGATGTGCTCTGATCAAGGCCACCTGTGGCCTAGACAATGGGCACTTTCCTGCGGGGGCACAGATGTCCTGTGGGGAGCCTCACTATCCCTTCACCTCAGGGACAAGCAGGCATGGGAAGGTGTCAGCCAGGCAGGGCAGGGAGGGGGTGACTCAGCTTCCCTTCATGCTGCACACAACCAGGTCCAGCAGTGGTGTTCTACAGGGAGAGGACTCATATCCCTGCCCTCTGGAGGAGGAGGTGGGAGGTTGGGGGAGGTGTGTGTGCCTAGTCGGGGGTGTTGCTAGGGTCCCCTCCAGTTCTTCCCCCTTGCTCTTCCAGTAGGCTCCCCTAGCAGGGGCTGTGTCCTCCACCTCGCCATGCTGGCTCAGGAAAACATGCTGCCCTGAAAGTGTGTTGTGTGCAGCACTGCTGTGTGTGTGTCCCTGACCCCATCCTCCCTAGTGGTAGCTTGTGGTGGGAAGGTGCCCCACCACAGAATCAGGAGTAACACAGGCCTCTTCAGAAACCCTGGGAGCAGGAGCGTAAGATTCCCGAGTGGCTGCTTCATTGTGGCTGTTTGCTCTGGACTGGTACTCCATGTGCACTCATGTGCACAGGCTGCTGTGTGATCCCCAGGTCAAGAAGGCCGGGCGAGGCATGCCCAGCCCCTCACCACTCATCGTCTTCCCATGCATGTGTCCAAGAAAAGTAATGCAACTCAGCTGATGGTCCTTCCCTGGCCTCATCCAAGCCCTGGGTGACATCCTGGGAGGAGGGTACCGGTTCCAGGGATATGCAGCCCTCCTGTCTGGTGGGCATGGTGTTTATGTTGGCCACGTCCTCCTCGTTGTGCCCTCCGCAAGTATGCCCTCTGGGAGGCTGATGACAGGCATGTCCAGCTGGGTGAAGAAATGGAAGGTATGGAGTGCTGCTTCCGATTGGGAATGTCTTTCCTTGGACTTGGCATAGGCCTGGCAGATTTCTTTTACTTTCATTTGCACCTGGTCCAGAGTGCGTCTCTGCCCCCTCTGGATCAGGCTGTCAGCCATCCAGCTGTAGACGTCTGCATTTCGCCATCTGGTGTGGTGATCCTGGATGTTGGAGTGTCCACCCCAGATCCCAATGAGATCTAGGATCTCAGTCTCAGTCCATGAGGGTGCCCTCTTCTTTCGCCGCTGAACAGGGGCTTAGGAGGTTGCTCCCTGCTCCCCTGTAGCCCTAAGGGGCTTGGAGGGAGCACAGGGATCTGCCATGGCATCAACAAAAGCAGTCAGGGCTCTGCTGCATGGCATGGTGCGTGCTGGGCCTGTGTTGTGCCAAAAGCCCTTTTCCCTGTGCCTGCAGCTTTAAGGGCTGCAGGGGAAGGGAAACTAGAGTTCTGATGAGTGTGGACAGAGTGGCCCCCAGAGCACCTGTGGGAAGCCCTGGAGGCTAGTTATTTTGAAATAACTTCAGCTGCGCTGTCAACACTCATCCTATTTCGAAATTACTATTTCTAAATAGGCATTATTCCTCATAAAATGAGGGTTACAGAAGTCAGAATAAGAAGCCCGTTTATTTCAAAATTATTTGAAATTAAATAATTTAGAAATAATGGGCATGCTGTGCAGATGCTCACTTTGTTATGTTGAAATAATGCTGCTGTGTAGATATGCCCTGTGAGTCCAGACTAAGGAAATCCAGATTACAGAAGTTCAGCCATATATATATATTACAGTTAGGGAGAGGGGTTTTTTCCCCCTGAAAGAATGCTTATTGCTAAGCAATGAGATACACAGTTCTTAGCTGTTCACTGTGATATGTTACAGCTATGGCTGAGAATTCCCATCAGTTAACCAGGTCAATCAGCTTCTGCTATTTTAGAATTCCTTTGGCTGACTGAATGAGCACACAGAATGTCAAAGATGTTCTTTCTTGCTTAGTGTCAAGTAGACAAATATGTCAGGCATTTGGAATTCTTTAAGACACAAAAACAAATCCTTGGGAATTGAAATATCCTAGTGAAATGTGCTACATTAAAGTCAGTGTTCTCAGAATTCTTCCTAGTAAGTGGTAATATGAAAATTCAGAGCCATGTACAGTTCTGCATTACCACCAAGACTTGGAATTCTTTTCAGCCGATTAAGTCATCCCTATCAACTCTGCTATCTATTTTGGAATTATTTTGGCTGACTGACTAAGTGCACTGGCTGTCAAAAATATTCTCTTTTGCTTAGTGTCTAGTGCAGAATATAGAAGCAGCTTGGAATTCTTCCAAATATAAAAATAAATTCTTAAAAAATAAGGGAAAGCTGGAAAAGTCGAGGAATGTTAGCTGCGTAGTGCTCTTACTTGTACCAACATACTCCCGCTATAACAGTTATGGATACATAGGAATTAACAATTTCACTTGCTGTTAGGATCAAGTATGCTTTGTGCTCTTAATACTTCACATCTAGACAACTAGAATGCTAATATTGAGGGGGAAATAGTTATTAATATATTCTGTAGTTGTAAGGTACTGGGTTTCATGAAAAGCATGATTAAAAAGGAAAAAAAGAGACTTTTTAAAATGAAACTTCTTAAATGAAACTTTTTAGATGAAACACTCAAACGCAGACAAAAAACTTTTACAAATTTAAAGATATTGAATTCAATGTTAAATATTATGTTTATAGCTGAAATGATATTAATTATTTCTCTTTCCACTGCATATATTCTTCATGCAACACACCTACTGCCAATTAATATAGAACATCTGGCAATATACATGTAGTTGATTCTTTCCAATCAGAAAGGAATTTTCAAATACAATTTTATTTTTTCCTTGAAAATGGAATTTTATGTGAATTCATGGCTTCTTGTCTTCTCTAGCAGTTGACTTTGTTCATCCTCAATTATACTAGTCATCTCTAAAAAGCTAAATGCTTGCAATGTTGTTGTTACCATGCTGGTCCCAGGATATGAATAGACAAGTTGTGTGAAGTAATATCTTTTACTGGACCAAGTTTATAGAAGTTGCTCCACTTCCAACACCTTGTCTCTCTTATAATTAAATGTCAATTTAAAAATTCAATGTCTTCTTATTCTATCTTTAGTTTTAATCATTAAAACTTTTCCAAACTGTTTTGAATCTATATTACATTCTTCTCCCTTTGTCTATAATTGCTATATCCTACATTGACAATGCACACTTGCACATTAACCTACCTGGAAAATTCCCAAACAAAAAACCTGTCCCAAAGATAGGCAAGGTAGAAAGAATGTAAACACTCACTCCTAAGATGAACCAATTAAAGCTTATTAAAAACAACCTAAATTAAACAAGAAAGAAGCATAGAAGTAAATGTATCTGGTATTCAATGATCTGTACCCTCCAATATCATTGTTTTCCCTCCACTGTCGCACCAATGCTTTTATATCAGCTGCTCAGTCTTGCATGTTTTGATCACTCTGTTTCTCCACAATCTTACAATTTGAAATTCTTTTATAGATTGTGAAAAAAATACATCTTCAGCAATGTTAAAATGTTTCTTAAAGAAGAAACAGTAGCAAAAATACCATGAGAATATAAATGCTGGCTACCCATTAAACTGCAAAGTGAGCTTTTCAGAGTCCAAGATTAACTGTATTTGTTTCTACTCATTCTCTGCGCTTTTTATATTTTCAGTAACTTCTAACATAGCATGAAGCTGTTCTGAACTTTAGAACAACACTACATGACTCTCACATATTCAGCTTAAGACAGTTAGGCTTTGTCTACACTACATGTTTTTGAGGCAGAAAATATGCTAATGAGGGACTCATTAACATGAGTTGTGACATCATTACCATTTTTTCTGCCATTTCTTTTTGCACAAGGGGCTTTTGTGCAAAAAGAAGCAGTGTAGCCACTTCCGTTTTGTGCAAGATCTTTATGCCTGTCCCAGAGAGGCATAAGGATCTTGCAGAAAAAGGGGGTTTTGCATGAAACAGAAGTGGCTACACTGCTTCTTTTTGCACAAAAACCCCTTGCGCAAAAAGAAATGGCAGAAAAAATTGTAATGATGTCACAACTCAAGTTAATGAGTCCCTCATTAGCATATTTTCTGCCTCAAAAACAGGTAGGGTGGACAGAGACTTAGTGTTTTTTTTGGTGACTTATGAAATGCAAGTACCCATCTGCTGCCACTTCTAGGAGACAAGTCAGAAAACAACTATCTGCTAGATTAATTATTGTATTGAAGTTCATATGGAATTTATATTTAATTATTGGTTTTAAGATTCTATTTAGCCACTCTGAAATAAAACTTCATTCAATGGTGTTGATTAATTCCCACTGGAAATTCCTGGAACTCTGGATACAATATTTATATTTTCTCATCCAAATAAGATGTTTTATTTCTTTAGATTTTTAAAATCCACATATGTAAAACCCATATGGATATATAACAAAATGCATGCAACAAACCAAAATAGACTACAAGGAAAACACTATGAACCTTTTTGCTTATGATACAATTCAACTTAGCTAGATTGCTGGCTTTCTCCAAGTATATTTTATTATGGTCACACATAATAAAGAATTTCAGTCATGCTTTCTTGTTTGTGATCTATTTATAAGACACCAGTGGTGTAAAACTACAGAACACCTGGAGGTTTAAAGGTCTTCAACTGGGTGAACTGACATAATTCCATCAACTTTCACTGAGCTCTGATGACTTACATCAGTGTGGGTCTGGAACACAGTTTTACCCAAGTTATCAAGTTATTTATTGTTCTGCTAAAAACTTTTAAAAGAAATCAAATTGATAATTCAGACCTTAACTAATAAAATGTTGAACTAGAGGGCATAAAATAAATCATTTATAATTTCCGATTCTAATTCATCTTTTTTACCCTAACTAAAAGTTGTAAAAAATATTTAGATGTTTCTGTTGTGCAGACATAGAGTTGTTGTTTTTGTAGCAGTATGACAT
Source organism: Apalone spinifera (assembly GCA_030068395.1). NCBI lineage: Eukaryota > Metazoa > Chordata > Testudines > Trionychidae > Apalone > Apalone spinifera. Next base: position 61,171,945 of record CM057846.1, on the reverse strand, counting down.
CTTGTGGACAAGTGACAGTACTGCACAAAAATGAGACGCCGTTCTAATGGCTAAACAATATTATTGGCATCTCATATAAACTACCATATGGACAAAGCTTCTTTTAACACTAACTACACCTTTGTAAAGGTAATTAGCATTTAACTGAGTGAGCTAGTGAGGAAAAGCAATATGTAAGTGTCACCTGCTTTATATAGTTGAGTTGACAGGCTGTGAGCACTACAATGACAAAATGAACTGCTCTAAGTAGGAGTCTTTCATTGTTCATGCTTATCAATGAAAAGGAGCAGTGAATACAACTTCCCTAAATCCATACTTGAGGCTTAGGATTTCTGCTTCCTTCTCTATCCTGCTTCTACAAATTTAGTTTTCCTAGTTGGTTGCCAGGTTCTAGATCAGTTGTCACTAACCAGTAGATTGGGATCTACTGGTAGATCTTGGAGCCTCTGACAGGTGATCCTGACTGATCTGGCTGAGAAGGTATCAATCACTGACACTTCAGTTGCCACTCTACCCACTGTCATGTTGCTCCTGTCCTTTGCTTTGGAGCTGCTCCCCAGGAGCCTCCTGCCTTCTGTGCAGGGTATCGGAGGGGGAAAAGGGAGGTGCTGATGTTAGAGTGTCTCCCCGACCCCACACTCCTGTACTCTATCACCACACAGGAAGAAGGAGATGGAGGGAACTTGGCAATGAAAATCTCAGCCATTCTCACACACTACATGTGTCTCTGTCATTCGCACAATCACACGCTGTCCTTCACTCTCATCTCCCGACTCAACACATATGTGGGGGATTGTTGTTACTTCTTTTACTGTTTGCAAAATGGGTTATTTTTGGTTTCTGACTGGTCTGTGCATTTCATCATTTTAATTTCTGTCTTACGCCTAAATTTAATTCTTTGAGTAGTGAGTTCTAACGTGTCTAAACTGTTGTGGCTGGAGTAATTATCATCATGGTAATTGCTGCTACTGGACGTGGCTGGCATGTCCCTGCAGCCCCTGAGAAAGGCAGAGCAGGGGGTCTCCACACACTGTCCTTGCCTGCAGACACCACTCCTGCAGCTCCCATTGATCAGTACTAGGGAACCATGGCCAGTAGAAGCTGTGGGCTCAGTGCCTGTTGATGAGAGGCAGCACATGGCACCATGGAGCCATTGCTGTACATGCCAGCTGCTTTCAGGAGTGGTGCAGGGCCAGTGCAGGAGTAAGCCTGCTTTAACTCCACTGCTCCACCACCCGGAAGCTGTCCAAGTTAAACGGTGCCCAACCAGAACCTGCTTCCTGAATCCCTCTCCCAGTCCTGAATCCCCCGCCCCCACACCCAACCTCCAGCCCCAGACGTGAGTCCCCCTGCACCCAAACTCCTTCCCAGAGCTTGCACCCTTAAACTCCTCCAGTACCTCAATCCCCTGCCCTGGACTAATCCCAGATCCCCTCCTACACTCTGAACCCTTTGGCCCAAGGCCAGAGCCTGCACCCCAATCCTCTACCCAGCCTGGTGAAAGTGAGTGAGGTTTGGGGAGGAAGGGAGATGGAGTGAGCAGGGTGAGGCCTTGGAGAAGGGATGGAGCAGGGGCAGAGCCTCAAAGAAGGGGTAGGAAGGAAGTGGGGCAAGGGTATTTGGGTTTGAAATAGAACTTGCATTGCACTTAAATTGAAAAAGTGATCTTGCGGTTAAAAAGGTGGGAGACTACTTTTCTAGATGATGCTACTTGTCTGTCATTTGACTTCTACAAGAATATGGTTTTACATATTTTCTATCGATTTTTAATAGAAAATATCACATGTATAGGACGTTCACCAGATTGTCCCATTTATTTTGGTCTTGTGCTAGCTGTTAAAGACTTCTGAGAGTCATGTTGATGGATCTGGCTTCTCACCTCTGCTTTCTGTGTAATATTTCTCTAGGTCAACATCTTTTTTCTCTTTCTGAGACTATGAAACAGTAGAGGGAACCTTCAAGTTGTTATCTTTCTCCAAACACTCACATTTGAAACTCATTCACTTCCCCCTTTCCAAGAGCTACACAAATGTCAAAAAAGGATATAATTGTCTGTTCAAAAGTTATCAGTCTACTTCTAATACAAAGTTTCTGTTAGTACAAACTTTTAATCATTCATCATATTTTCTTTATAACACAATCTGAATTCAAACACCACCCTGCCCAGGACATCCTCCTGCAACCGGGCACTCAGCAGGCTGACCCATAACCAGGAGGAGTACCAGCGGCAGCA
>CM057846.1:61134033-61151123 GCA_030068395.1 Apalone spinifera | reverse complement strand
GGGGGGGGGGGGGAGTAACGAATTCAGAAGATCTTCAAGTAAACCTGAATAATTACCTATATCTTCAGCATTCATGAAAGATAGTATTTAAAAAAATTAGGAAAGTTTCAGCAAGACTCTCCGGTGTTTGTGGAGCTAAAAAGAAGGTGATTTGGAGGGGGGTGTTGAAGAGGTGAGGTGGTAATGTTAAACATCAAGCAGGAATTGAAACTGGGACCTAGGGGAGAATTGTCTTGCCTATTAGCTATGACCTTAGAAAGTTCATCACAGATTACTAGCTTCAGAACTGACAGTAAATATGGAACAGAAACAACACTATGTAATTGGGTGACTAGTCATGGAGTACTATGTACATGAGTAGCCCTGGTATTACTCACATGAACAATAATACTTAGTGTATGAACTACAGGATCAGGCCCACATTTTAGACATAGTCATGCTTAGAAGGCCACAAAGTTCACCGAGCATGAGACAGGATATACATTAGGAATATATTTATATGTATCATCATTTTAATGTGTGCAGTCAAAGAGTGAATGACAAGGTCCCTCCTTCTTTGATTTACTGATGTGTTTTATTTTTGTAGGAAACCAGGACTAAAGCTACATCTGTCAGAAAAGTTTAACGTTTGGGAATGTCTGGGATGATGTTTCATGTTACAATGAGTCCCAGGCAGTCACATAAAATTATTTTAAATGCCATAATCTGAACACTTCATGTCTGATTCAATATGACGCATCATAATGTGACACTTCAGCTGGAAAAAAATCAGAAAAATAGGCCTGTATATTTCACTACCACATTTCTTTAGTTAGCAGCTTATGATTATGAATTAACGCAAATAGAGACATGTTATCCCTCATGGGTAAATCAGATTTTCAGAAAACCAAAAGGCTCTGCAGCTGGGAATTTAAAAGATAATTACTTCAATATATATTTAATAGATAATTGAACACAGTTTAGAGAAACCCATTTTCTGGCAGAATGTGTTGTCCAATTATTCTTTCAAGCAGAAAAGAAGCAAGAAAATGTAAATTAATGAATAACAGATCACGACAAATTATGGAGATTTGATTTCTAGAAGAATGAATGCCGGAGAAGATATCCAGACGAACAGTTATAATGCGAGTTGGATAAACAGCTTGTGAAATACTTGATTTCTAGAATTTATAAACTTCAATAGTATGAACTAGACATTCTTAGTAGATCAGTGGTCATTTCTTCAGATTGGCAGCTGTATGATAGAGAATATAAGCCAGCAAAATAGTGTCTCTTTCTCATAGTGGGCAGAAGACCTGTTCCCAGTGTAAACTAACACACCATATTTGAGGTACCATGAGAAGAAACAGAGTCAAAGAGTACATCTAGACAGTGGGTACTATTTCAAGTGGGTACTATTTCATCTATGTAAAACTCATGCCATGTCGTTTAGAAAAGGTCTGAGAAACAGTTTTCCATTTTGCAAGTTCAAGTGGACTTTAGGTTATATGTTTTCTTTAAATGCTGACGTGTTACAGTACTGCCAAACACTATCCTCCCTGGAAAAAAATGCTTGTAAAGTTGAAATCAGATATACACTTTGTCAGGGGTGGCCCATGGAGGTAGGCAACTTCGGCAATTGCCTAGGGCGCCGCGTTTAACGCGGTGCCCAATGATGACGTCACGCCATTGAGGGCTATGGAGGCGCGGGCGCTGATCGCGCATTCCACCTGGGGCGCCAGCTGCCGGCAGCTCTCCTCGAGCCACTCCTGTGCTTTGTTGATATGATGCATGATCTGCCATGGACTGGCTGACAAGTTAGTCATAGACAGTTTTCTGTCAGCTAACCTAATTTCTTGCAGTCAAGTTCATACACAAACATAGATATATATGAAAAAGGTAAAAGATTTGAATAAAATTTACATAACATTAAAAGCTCAAATCCTGAACAATTTGCATAACACTGAAATACTTTGAAGGTGTCAGCAACGTTGAAGTAGAATTACATAGAGATATTTAAAAGAAGTCATAGGCTCTAATGGCAGAAGGGGCTGCTAAGTGAAGGATTTTAGGCCTTTTACCTGGGGACATAGGTCCCCAGGTCAGGCTCAGGCTACAACCACTACCTAACAGTTCACCAAAGCAGCCAGGGAAGGAATCATTGAAGTTCTAGCTAGCAAAGTCTCTGCCCCCAGAAATCCTGATTAAGTGAAACATCCAGCAACCTTGACTGGCTGAAGAGCTCTATATAAGCCAGAAAGTAACATAGGAAGTTGTCTGAGCAACTAAAGGAATCCCAAACTGTCTGCCATTGTAGATCCCTCCTTTTTATCTGAGACCTGCACCTCCTCCTGTTCTTGTCCTCTTTATCACGGACCTCTGCCTATTCTCAGTTCCTGCTTTACTTCAGGTTTCTGCTCCTGTACCTTAAACCTGACATTGTCTCTGTCTCTGACCCCTAGTTTGGATCCTGACTATGTCTCCAGCTCTGACTTTTCTTGGTAGCTGACACTGTCTCTGGCTCTTACCTTCATCTTAGTGCCTGGTACTGTCTGCAGTTCTGAACTTTAGCTCCAGCCACCAGATCTGACTCCTGCTCTGACTGCTGGGTCTGACAGACTACATCCTAGTCATTGCATACTGTGATCACCTACGTCTATGCTGCCTCTTTTTTGCGGCAGAGGCAATGCAAATGAAGCGCTCATTAGCAACTTCTTGCACTTCATTTCCATAATCTCTTTTGATGCTTTTTGCAGAAGAGGTTTTTGAACAAAATAAAGCAGTGTAGATGGGTCCATTTTGCGCAAAAAAAACGTTTTGCACAAGAATCCTTATTTCTCAAGAAATGAAGTTTACAGGTTCTTGCGCAAAAGGTTTTTTTTTTTGGCACAAAACGGACCCTCTACACTGCTTTTTCTTGCGCAAAAACCTCTTTCACAAAAAGCATTGGAAGAGAATATGCAAATGAAGCACAAGAAGTTGCTAATGAGTGCTTTCATTTGCATTGCCTCTTCCGCAAAAATGAGGCAGTGTAGACATAGCATCTGACCTCCTGTATATCACGGGCCATAGAAATTTAGGGCCATAGAACTTCAATAAAATAATGATCTTTTAAAAAATAACAACCAGTCTAGACTTACAAATTGCGAGGGATGAAGAATGACCACAATCTACAGTACATTATTCCAGGGATTAATGACTCCTCCATTAAAAAAATTACCTATTATTTCCCATCTGACTGTGTCTAGCTTCAGTTTCCAGCCACTGGATCACATTTGCCCTTTGTCTATGACATAAAAGATCCTCTTTTCAAATATGTGCTCCCCAAATAGTTATTTACAGGCTGTGACAAGTCACCCTGATCCTTCTCTTGGATAAACTACATGAACTGAGCTCACTAAACCTATTGCTAAAAGCAGGCTGGTTGTTTAATCCTTATTCATTCCCATGGCTCTTCCCTGAACCCAATCCAATTTACCAGCATTCTGTATTTGTAGACACCTGAACTATATGTAGCATTCCAGCCAGTTTCACTAGTGCAAAATATAGATACAAAATAACCTCTTTATTTTTACTTGAAATTTCCTAGAGCCTCCCATCCTGTAATTAGGACCAACTGGTTTTTTTGTTTTTGTTCCTAGCTAAATACCTTTACATTCAGCCATATTAAAAGATATATGGTTGGTTTGTGCCCAGCTTACCAAGTGATCCAGCTTGCTTTCTATCAGTGATCTGTCCTCCTCAACACTATTCCCCCAAATTTTGTATTGTTAGGAAACTCTGTCAGGGATGATTTGATGTTTTCCTCCAGATCCTTGGGAAAAATGTTAAATAGTATGTCACCAAGAAATGATCACTGGAAACACGAAAACCACATCCACTCTATGATCATTCCCCATTCATCAGTATATTTTAAGATCTATCAATTAGCCAGTTTTTAATCCATGTAATGTGTGCCTGTTGAATTTATATCTTTCTAGGATGTTTTCATCAAGTTGTCACATATTTCCAAATCAAATGCCTAACAGAAGTCTAGGTGTATGACATCAATACTTTAACCTCATCATCGTTAAGCTCATCAAAAATATCAGGTTAGCTTGACATGATCTATTTTCCCTAAATCCATGTTCATTGGCATTAATCGTATCCTTGTCCTTTTATTCTTTATTAAAGGAGTCCTATATGAACTGTTCCATTATCTTGGGATCGGTGTCAGACTGGCAGACCTATAATTGCCCTGATAAGTCTAGATGAGATAGAGTCAAAACAGAACAATTTGTATATCTTGCGTGCAATTTTAACAGACTCTAATTTATGCTGAAGAATTAGAGGGCTTTTAAAATAAAAATGATTAAAGCTACATTATAACACCACCAGGTTTTCTTATATAGGACTATCTATATAGACTCAATCTATAGTTCCGAGAACTGGTAGCTGTTACAAAGCACTAATTTCATATTCAAATGATCATAGGCTATCATGTCCAGTAAAACTAACAGAATCAGACTGCTTTTGTCAGAGTTAATAAATAAAGCCTAACCAAAGCAATCTCCCTGCCACAATCTGAGCCAAATCCATACTGAAATTTTGCAAAGTTGTCTATTATAAACTGGGTAACTGCTGTGTTAATTATTGTAGTTAATAAAATTATAATAATAAGTTTCTTTCAGGCAAGCAATGTTTACCTATTGGTCTGTCTACATGTAAATTGAGTATTGTATGCTTCGCAATTAATGCCTATTTACAGTCTGAGCAAAATGCTAATTGAGTGATTTCAATGTCTCCAGAGGAGATTCTAGACAGGAAAAGACAAGTGGTAAGTGTTTTCCTGTTTGAAAGAGAAGACAATGGATTTTTGGATTATAATTGTAAGGACAGAGGCATACTCTAGATCTTTTCCCTCAGGATACAGCTACACTGCGGAGATATTTCAGGATACTGGAAGTATCCCAAAATAGCTATTCCATGTCTATTGAAGCAGCCCATTATTTGAAAATAGATTTTGAAATAATGGGTAGCTTATTCTGACATCCTAGTAACCGTTGTTCCACGAGAGTTAAGGGGAATTTTGGAATAGTGAGTTATTTGAAAATTTGGCACTGTGTAGACAGAGCTAAATTACAAAATAAGCTATTTCAAAATAGCATTGAAATAAGCTACGCATTTGTGTAGCATAAATTAAGTAGCTTATTTTGAGCTAAGGGTGTAGATGCACCCTTTGGAGTGATGAAGAGTCCTGTGGCACCTTATAGACTAACGAATTTATTGGAGCACACGCTTTCGTGGGCAAAGGTCCACTTTGTCAGATGCATGAAGTGCGTCTTTGCCCATGAAAGCTTATGCTCCAATAAATCCGTTAGTCTATAAGGTGCCACAGAACTCTTCGTCACTTTTGCAGATTCAGACTAACATGGTTACCCCTCTGATACTTGTCCGTTTGGAGTGTGACTTAAAATCATGAAGAAGGGGGTCACAGCTAAGCCTGAGCGTAATATGCTAGAATGATTTGGGGTGAATTTTTGTTCTAGATAACATGACAATGTCCTGTTAGTTAAGGTTAGGCTCTAGGAAGCATTTTGATTTTATCTTGTATGTTAGCCTATATTTCTAATATTTCTACTTGCTAACATTTAAATCCTGGTTCTTTGTTAAATCAACATAGCCTTGCTTTCTCTATAATTCAGTCTAAATGCCATGTGGTTAATGGAGTGGTTTTCTAAGGTGTACATGGTGCGCTGTAGGGTACTGATCCTTCGAGAATCAAGGATCTGGCAATTCTGTGATCTGGCATTCCAGGAGTTCATGGTTTGGAGATGTCAAGTGGATGCTCGGAAGGCTCAAGGGTTGGTGTTTAGCCTTTTGCTAATCTACAGAAAGTGGGTCCAGTGTAGGCTGAAAAGAGAGTGCTTATGCTTCCTGTGATTAATGGACTTGGGTTGCTGATGCCTGGCAGGCCCAGAGAAGGCTTTCTTATGCTAAGGGCCGGTGATAGAATGGTGCCTCTTAATCCTGAACAACCTCAGGTAGTACCTCAGGGCCACACGTGACTCTTTTACTGGAGAAGATATCCCAGCTTTGTCACAATCTTTTTTGTGCCAATTCTTGCTGCTCCTTCCTGTTCCTCTGCTGTCTACTACCAAGAGAATGATTACAGAGTTATTTCTCCTCGCCCTGCAGTCCCCTTCTGCTCCACACTTCCTGCCTTTGTCGCATCAGCGAGCTCCTTCTCCAGCTAGACTTCATCTTAATTAGGCCTGGACTACCTTCCAGATGAAACCAGGTGGGTTAATGGCCCTTATCATCCCTTTCAGAGCCAGGAGAGGGGATACACTCATCCTAGTATGATGGAGGGTCAGTATTCAGGAACATACGTTCTCCGTAGCAAAGCATTTTTACATTTTAATTTTTTTATTGTGAGTGACCTAATGCTTGGTACAAGGCAGTTTCCTCTTTTATTGTCAAAATGGTACAATGCATGACTGCAAATTACTGTTTAGCAGTAGTCATGTCTCCCAACATAAGGACTATTTAGGGATACTTCAGGAATTGGTTGGACTGTGTGTAGAATGATGCTGAAAAAAAAGGGATTTCATATATCGAAAAATTTGCTTTGAATCAAAGAATAGGGAAACAGTTTAGGAGTCAGAATGATGTAGGTTCAAACGCCAATTCTATCAGTGCCTTGGGACCCGTCTCACTTGGGTGCAGTAACTGGGAGTTGGATGATGCTTTTGGTTTCTTTGGTTTTGCTCAAGTCACACGACCTTAGTGATATCTTTAGAAGCACAGCCATCTTTATATAGCACTAGAAGACTTACACAGCATTGCCTGGATCCTTCAAAGCAGCAGGCAGGCAGTGAGGGGAGTGCAGGAGTCAGGGAAGGGACTTGCCAATATGTGGGGGCAGGGCAGGATATTGGAGGCTTGGGGGGGTACAGAAATCAGGGTGGGGGATTGAGAAGGGGCTCAGGACAAGGAGCTAGGGATGTGGGGGGTATAAGAGTGAGGAGTGTGGGGTGGGGTGGGGCTCAGGGCAGCGGGTCCCATCTGGTGGAGCTCTCTCCCCCCACCAACCAGAAGGGGCCTTCTCTTCCCCCTAGTTCCCTTCAGCCAGCAGGGGCCTTTTCTCTCCCCTGTTCAGCAGGGCTTTCTCCCTCCTCCCTTCGGTGTTGTGGCCAAGGCCCCAGGGGCAGGGCAGGAGGGAAAGGGTTTAGGGAAGGGGGCTACTTTCCCTCTCTGATTGCAGGCAAGAAGGAGAGCTCCAACCCCAGCTAGCCAGTCTCTTGTAACTGCCCCCAGTGTTCACTCTCAGGAGTGTCCCTCCTCTCTGCCCTTTCCCTTTCCATGTTATGGAAAACAGTCCCATGTCAATTAATTCCTGTTTTCCTGGCACAACCAAACCCTTGCCTTTCTTTAAGTTATGATACAAGGAAGCTGTATACCAAGTGTAGTGGCCCTAGCTCTTATTGTTTTGCCGGAGTTCTTGAACAGATTTACAGACAAACAAACATATTCTAATTTAGATAGATAGATAGATAGATAGATCACAACATGTAGTGATGTCTCTTCTTAACTTTGCAAAATACTTGACTTACTAATCTTTGTAACATTGAACTCGCTGTTTCTAAAGTGCCAGACGTGTATCTAATCAGTTTTCAATAAGAGCTTTGCTACACAGAAGTTTGCTTTCTCTATTTGTTGTTATACAGCACCACAATGTACCATAGCATCCATGAAACAATTTACCACTTGAGAACCATCCTTAAAGTCAGACTAAGGTCAGAATCAAATCAATGGGTCACCAAAAATATACTGTTTGTTGAGTTAGCAACCATTTGTCTAATATAGTGGTTGATGCCTAATGAAGATTTGTGAATAGTTCTTGAGAACAGATTCCTGGGTTCAATTCTTAAGTTTTAAATTTTCTAATATGGGAATAATATGTTAATTAGAGCTGTTGAAAGTTGGTAGATATATTTATTAGTATACATCAGTTTCCTACAATATTGGATGAGTGTGCTACAGAACCCATGAAGGTGATATGAGTAAAAGAAAAAGAGTTCATGTTTCAGTGGGGTTTTTTTTAACTAAAGACATATAAACAAAGTAGTAAAATTATAAGGCACAAAACCATTTCTACTAGATGAGGATAGCTAATGGAAGGCTATATTTTCCTGAATTATTTATTAAAAATCACCCATTTGATAAATGACTGGGGAATGTATTAAATAGGTGTATTAGTTCTAAGTTATTTAAGCACTCAAACAGCAGTCTTGTACTTCACATCAGTAAACAGTTATTTTAATGGCCAAAATGATGCCATTTCCACAGAGTTATTACACTTATTTTCACACCAGAAGAGAGAGAGAGAGAGAGAGAGAGAGAGAGTGTGTGTGTGTTTGTTTTTAAATCAAGAACGGTAAGTAACTGTGCCATAGTTACGATTGCTACAGACTTTCTGTCTAAAATCTAATTTTCTGATATCTCCAAAGGTAGTGTGGTGCTCTAAAACTGTATGAATTGCACTTTTCCAGCACTAAGTAGCATTACACATATAATTTGTTTTTGTATTAGCATGAGTGTTCATATCTGTGGTAATAATTACACATTTGAACATCCTGGAATAGCCGTCTCTTTCCACTCACATCACTGGGAGTTTTACAGTTGGTTTCACTGGGAACATAATAGGTTATGACAGTGTGATGTTTGCCTTATATGATCTACCTTCATGTACAGAGACAGGAGAGAACTGCATGTTTGCAGGGACGGGGAGGACAATAATTTGGAAGCTAAAGTAGCAAAGTGAACCATTCCTAATTTGAATGTTGGCTGCAACAGGTGAGATACCAGTTAGTCATTTTAAACTTGACTATGACTACCTAAAATGGCTAGTTACTTTCTCCATATTAAGTTCATTGGATGTATTGGGGGGAATTGTCTTGTTTCAGAAGTTGGAGTAAGTAACTAGCCATTTTAGGTAGTCATAGTCAAGTTTAAAATGACTAACAGGTGAAGGCAATTTGAGTGAAAGTGATCATTAAATGATAGATGTCATGATTTTAGGGAAAGGAAGGACTTAAAATGTCAGAATAAGGACAATCAACTTCAAAAAAGGAGCTATTAACAAACTCAGAGAACTGGTAAGTAAGATCCTATAGAAAAAAAATCTAAAGACTGAAAGAGTTCAGGAGACTAGCAGTTTCTCAAGGGGATAATATGAAATGCACAAGAGACAAATAAAGGTCCATGACTTACCAAGGAAAATAGAACTAATACCAAATGACATCAAGAAGAATGAGGTGTTGAATGACTATCTTGTTTCAAAAATGAGGAGTCAAATGGCACCTTACAAAGCATCCACACCACCAAGCCCATTATTTTGAAATAAGGGGCTGGTTATTTTGAAATAATAACTCTTGCTTTCCATGAGGAGTAACACTTATTTCAAAATAGTTATTTCAAAATAGAGGTAGTGTGGACGCTCCACTGCTGTCATTTTGAAATAACTACTCCCCAGAGTCTTTGAAAGTAATTATTCCCCACTGCTTCCTCTCAGGGCACGTCTACACTGCAGTGCTATTTCAGGATACCAGAATATCCTGAAATAGCTATCCCACATCTTCACAGCAAGCCTGTTATTTCCAGCTCGCTATTCCGATGTCCCTTATACACCTCATTCTACGAGGAGTAAGGGATGTTTCAGAATAGCACTATATTTCAAAATTTGGTGCTGTGTAGCACTAAATGACAGAATAAGCTATTTTGAAATAGCATTGAAATAAGATACAGAGTTTGCATAGCTCAAATTGTGTATCTTATTTTGAGTTACAGTGAAGTGTAGACGCACCCTAACTCGAGGTCGTGCATCCACATTAAGGGAGCCTTGGACTAATAGTGTGGACATGCTAATTCAAAATAATTATTTTGGGAGTTATTATTTCAAAATAAGTTATTTGGAAATAATTTCCTAGTGTAGACATGCCCCTAGAGACTAGCAGATTTATTAGGGCATAGGCTTTTGTGGGTAAAACCCTCTTCATCAGATGAATTGGAGAGGAAGTTACAGAAGCAAGAGCATGTATAAGGAGAAGTTGCTTGTGTTAATGAAGTTAATCATGTCAGGGTGGAAGTGGGTCATTTCACAGGGTGGAAGTGGAGACATGACTACCTGACTTGAAGTCATTTTTATCAATCTGATCACTCCTGGTGATATTTGTTTCTTGCTCAGAATGGCCATCAGAGCACATGTGCTTTTTTGAATAGGCTCTTTTTGCGCAAGATACCTCTGCGGAGTGTCCACACATGCCTTTTTGCGCAGGAGCTATAGTGTAAAAAGGAGTTATGCCTCGTAGAAGGAGGTATACCTACACTGCAAAAAGCCATCTGTTCTGTTGATTGACTATAGATTTTCTTGCACAAAAATGCACTTGAGGTGTGGACGCTCCATGGGTTTTTACGCAAAAATAGCGATTTTTGCACAAAACTGTTGTACTGTAGACATAGCCTAAGAAAAAATAGCCTGTTTTATTTTCTTCTGGCATAGCTCCTAGATTCAGCTGACCACTCAGAAGAATGAAGGGATAAGATACAAAGAGATTGAGTACACTATTCTCAGAAGAAGAGCCTGCAGAACAGAGCGATACTAATAAATATGTAAAGAAAGTCATGAGATGTAATAAATGGTACAGACATTCATTGACATATTGTTGCCACCAGAATACTCTTTGAAGAAAACAGATATAACCTTTTTTGATATTAAATATGTGCCTGCTGGCAGTTAAGAGGTAGAAAAAAAGTGAATATATCCACTTGTGATGAGGAGTTTCAAAAGGTTGGAACAGGAAGATCTTATAGGATATATATATCAATATTAGCCACCAATTTAGATGTTTATCCAGACCTGGAGAACTTTCAAAAACTTCCACAATGTATTCTTCCACTTCTTTTCAGGTACCTCTTTCCTCAACCCTATCTGTCTCTCCTTCTCTTGTAATCCAGAACTTACCCCTAGCTGCTTTCTTTGTCTATAGCACCACATGCAACAGAGCATGTATATGTGCCTCCTCCTCCTCTGGACAGCAATTTGCGGACTGTTTGGCAACCAGTGAGGGGAGGAGATGTCATGGGAAAGGTTAAAAGGAGCTCTGGCTACCACTCATGGTGCTTCTTAGTGGTTTTCAGATTAAAAGGCTGTAAAGCATCTCTGGGCAGTCAGCTGTGACATTTAAACTCTGAACCTTCCATATTTAGATTTCCATTTCTTTTCCATGTCATCATACACTCATGACAGCTAGCAGTTTCCCACTAAAATCTCCGATTAGTTCTGAATGTGGGAAAAAGCCACAACCCCAAGTTGGCAGTGTCTTTGATCTCATTACCTGAACATATTTATGAAATATGAAAACACATCAGCTTGTGATGCTGTGTTGCTTCCTGTAAATCCATGTACCAGGTATTTAAGGCTCCTTCTACACTTACAGCAGCCTATAGAGTACAAATATTGCATGTTCCCCATCATGGATATAAACAGCTGTGTAGAAGGTGAAGCACTGCTTAGGCAAGTAGAGTACAGACACAACAGATCATAGAGCAAAATATTAGGGCAATTTCCCTGGCAAGGCACTTTCTAGGGTTCACTATGACTGTACTCCTTGGCCTGGGACTTTGCTAGGATCATCCTGGCCCTTTCCTGGTCCCTGTTGACTTCTTGGGCTGATGGGGATAGGTTTCACTAGGCCTGGGTTACTCACACTGTCTGGGCCAAACCCACTGACACAAAATCCTATGCAAAGCTGCTGGGCATACCCAGGTTTCCATGGTGTTTGACATAGTCTCTAGATATTGTTTGAGTATCAATGTCAGCTGGAGCCAGTAGATGGCCCAAACAGTTGCTGGCAGAGGCACAGGAACTAGCAGTGTGGGGGGTGCTGCAGCACCCCTTGGCTCTCAGCCTACTGCCCAGAATCCCATGAGCCAGGGCCCTGCTAACTGGCCCCACATGCCAGGTTCCATCTACCACCCTGCACAACAGGGACTCTGCTGCCAGTCCCACATACTGGGGTCCTGGTTTGAGCCCCATGTCCCAGGGGCTCTGCTGTCAGCCGTGCGTTTAAGCCCCACATGCTAGGGGCCTCTTCTGCTGACACCATGCCCAGGGTTCCTGCTGCTCGCCCCTTCTGCTGGGGCTTTGCTGCTGGCCTCAGCTAGGGTGGGGATAGACAGGTAAGGGAGTGCAGCATTCCTACTTTTAAAAATGTTCCTGCACCACTGGTTTCTGGTCCATGACCTGGGGTCATGTCCTGGTGAAGTAAGTTTCTGTCTGGAACCAGTGATGTTGGTTTTCAGGGTATAACAGCCCTTTTGCAGCTTCATGAGAATGAGGGATTTGGAAATGATACCTGGTAGTGACTAACACACAGGCAAGAAAAAGTCTGGCTATGGACAATATTACATCTGGTTGTTTGAACATCCATTCTGAAATCGTAATGTTCACAGTTCATCTATTCTCCTACCCTTTATACTCTATCCTCAAACAGTCACGAGAGCAGGATTTTGTTCAAATGTGTGGGGAGTAGCTTTTCTCTTTATTTGCGCACAAGCAAGGGCATTTGTGCATGAACAAGATAATTTGTCAGTCTATTTTTTTGCAATTTTTAGAAACTTTCCCTCCTCTGATCTCTAAGAATAAGCAACATGATAAAACTTAAGTAAGCAACCAGACACCATGAGTAACAAGTAACTGACATGAGACATGTAAGAAACCCCAAGCAGCTGAAAATCAATTGTATAAACTATTCAGTGAATGCTGTTCTTACAAAACAGACATGTTCACAGAAATCAGAATCAGTGTGCAAGCAGAAAAACAGTCATAAGATGCTTTATTTACAACAAATAATTTTATCAGCTTTTTTCAGTTGCTAGAAGTAAGTCTCTTGTCACAGTCTCCTTTTAAGAGGAAGGAGTAGGTTTTAAGTTCATTTTCTATTTTCTCCTCTAATAGCCTATGATTCTGTGGACACCTGTGGCTTGTCTATCTTAACTTTTAGTTTTCAGCAAGCTGGAGTATGAATCTATGCTGCATTGTGTGGACCCTGCTGTGGTGTGTACTAATAGTTGGTTAGTTTGTTTTAATCTATTCCCATTTCAAGGCAGGATAGAAGAAAGTGCACTAATGAATTGCTAGTACATGTCAGCAGGGTCTACTAAGTTAGGTCAAACCTTTGCTTGCTGTGAACTAAATGTTCATGTAGAGAAGTGTTTAGGAGCACTTGAATAGGCTAAGTTCATGCCAACATTTCTAGGAATTTAAATCACAGAAAGCACACACCAAAAGATAAGGGATAGAATTTTTAAAAGCATCCATATCACATTTTCAGATTTTAGTCATTTATGGGAATTTAAGTTCCTGAATCCCTAAGTCACTTTTGAAAACATCTGCCTTTCTTAGACATTAGAAAATGTTGCCCGAGAGCTGGATTTCCAGAAGAAGAGAGCACTCATGTCTCCAGGCAAGTCAACAGGAGCTGCAGAAGCTTGCCACTTCTGAATCAGGGACCAGTATTTGGACAGAAAAAGTAACACTATGTAAAGGCTTTTCATATATGATATGGGCACTGGCAAGGAAATTTTAAAGTGCTGGATAATCAATTTTCTTTTTCATTTTGTAAACAATTATGCTGAAGGAAATGAGGAAGAGCTCCCAGCTATATTTTGGGGGAGAGGGGCAGCTGGAGGCTGGGGTGTATTAGTGTGTGTTTAAGTTTATAAATTAATAGTTAAGTCTAACAAACTCTATGAAGAGGACCCCAGTTCCCATGACCAAGAAATGGGGACAAGTTTTCCTGAGATTAGCCCTTACTTACCCTGGGTATGTCTACACTAGCCCCTTAGTTCAAACTAGGGAAGCTAATGTAGGCATTCGTACTTGCAAATGAAGCCCAGGATTTAAATATCCCGGGCTTTATTTGCATGTTCTGTCCAGTCACCATTTTTAAATCCCACTAGTCCGAACTAACTGCCCACGGCTACACGTGGCAGTCAAACATTAATTCGAACTAAATCCGAATGAATGGAATGAGGTGTAACAGATAATTCGAACTAAGGACTTAGTTCGAATTAACGTTTGACTTTCGCATGTAGCCGCGGGCAGTTAATTTGGACTAGTGGGATTTAAGAATGGGATTTAAAAATGGGCTGGAACATGCAAATAAAGCCCGGGATATTTAAATCCTGGGCTTCATTTGCAACTTCGAATGCCTACATTAGCCTCCCTAGTTCGAACTAGGGAGCTAGTGTAGACATACCCCCTGGGTTCATGGCCTACTTCACAGCTCTTGACAAACATCACATGGGCCACAGCAACCAGAACAGTCCAGCAGACAAGATGAGACCTTTATCCAAGATAAAATGCTCTCTTATGTCACTAATCTGTACTTGGCAGGCTGGACCTCTTAGGCTATGTACAGACAGCGGCGCTATTTCGGGATATTGGAAGTATCCTGAAATAGCTATTCCGCATCTTTAAATGCACCCGTTATTTTGAAATATATTTCAAAATAACAGGTGCACTATTCTGGCGTCCCTGTAAACCTCATCCCATGAGGATTAAGGGACTTGTTGGAATAGCGCTTTCTTTCAAAATTACTTCAAAATAAGCTACCCAATTGTGTAGCTTATTTCGAAGTAAGGGTGCAGTGCAGACTCACCCTTACTGTCATTCACACTGAAAACTGATTTTTCCACAGTTAGCTTAGAAACAGTATTGTCCCAAATCTTTCAAAATGCCTAATCATCAAATGGGTGCTGGGAGCATTGCATTATCTTTTAGGGGATTCCTTTAACTAGGCAATAGATTATTGCCCCCTCTCTCCTTAGATAGTTGCAAGTAAAGAAAGCCATCAATCTTCAGTTTGCTTGATGGTATTTGGCAGTCCAAATATATATGTTATGTGTGTGACACCAGTTGAGTTCACACCACATCGGAATGCAGGTTTCTTTTTCCAGGATGGTGGGGGTTATTGAAGAATGGGAAAATTAGGTCCTGCAGGGGAAGGGTCTGCATTCAGGTCTGCCCTGTGGGAAGGCTGGCAAAAGGGGCTGTTTGCTTTGGGACCCCCATTTGAGAGATCCCCAAACCAAATGGTCTTGCGACCTGGAACACAAGGTCACAACACCATTCATGTTTGTCACTTCCACCCGCCCACCTCCAGCTGCAGAGGAGCAGATGGGCCAAATCTGAGTAGCACTGCATCCCACTTCAACTACTTGAAATGTCAGGAGGTACGTCAGGAGGAGACACTGACCAATTGGGTATCTGCAGCGCAATTAGAAAAAGGCATGCCCATTGAAGGGTTGGGTAAGACTGGGACAGAGGAGCAGTGCCCAGAGTTAGCTCAGATCCCCTAGGCCAGGTCAAACACTACAACCGAGTATTTGCCAACTAAGTTGATTTCTGTGTTTGTTATTTTTATTTAACTGTGTAGAGATTGACATCATACTTAACACACTGCCATCTGCTCCAGGCAAGCAACCAAAACATGCGAAGGCAGGGAGAGCCTGCAGTACTAAGCTTGGTCCTGAAAGGCACTCTACAGAGGGGCTTCCTCAGTGTCAGTGCCTAGCAAGCATCTGATTCCTTTAGGATGGCAATGAGGGTATCAAACAGTCCCTTGGGTTGCACTCCTGTGTGTTCCCGGATTGCAGAGTTTTCACCATAAGGCTGAAGATGCCCCTGTAGAGACTTCACCATGCCATAAAGGGCCATTTCTAGAGAAGCATGGGGCCTGGGACAACCCTTCCTGAGTGTCCCAGGTTCAGGGCCCAGACCAAAACAATGCCCCTACTGTAGGACCCATGATGTCTTTCCTTCATTCTGACCTGCCCCGGCTCCATCCTTGTGGGATTTGGGGCGGGGGAACGGGGTTGTATGCCAATGTGAAGCAAACAGGTATCCAAATTAGCCTTCTGAGAAACTACTGATACTATAAAAATGTCTTCTCCCCTCAAACACCGCTGCTACTGCATCTGCTGTAGATCACCTCACTTTCTTGTATTGGGAACTTAAGTCATCATTTGAGAATGGTTTAAGTTTGGGCTTTCAACTAAAGAGAATAAAAAGCACAAGACATAATTCACCATGGTGACTAAGTGATTGCTGAAATGTTTGAATTGCCGGTAAATATTTTACAGTAGAGTTCTATGCTTTCTCCTACTGATGTGGCAAATCTGGACCAATGTGAGGGGAGTGACTGTAGATGAAGTGACGGTAGTTTTGTTCACATGATTTGAACTGTAACAAAAAAATTTTCATTGCAGGCAAAAACCACAGAAACATCATATTTTCATGGATTTGTAAGATATCATTACCACATTTTGATCCTTGCCTCCAGAAATTTGCTTACATTAAGTTTGTTTCTGACAGGCAGAAAATCATTTTTGTACATGGGTGCTCATTAAGAGAAAGAACAGTATTTCAACAGTTTTATTCACACGGCTTACTTAACCTCAGTCAGCAAGCTCAGTAATCATCCTCGCTACATAAATAAATCAAAGAGAGGATTATTAACTTTGTTTGTCTCTCTGTTTGCTTGTGAAATAGAAGAGTTGGTAGGCTATTTATATCAATTCCACAATGGTGCTCCTTCATTCAGAGAGTGCTTCATAGAATCACAATGTTTTTTTCTAAAAGATATGGTCTAGGAATTATTTTATGGAAATTTTACGACCTGTGTGTTACTGGAGGTCAGATTAGATCATCATAATCATTTTTGGTTTTGTCTACACTGCCACTTAAATGACAAAATGTTTGTATTCTAAGGTGCTTAAAAAGCCCTCCCGACCTCAAAAGACAAAAATTTTGCTGCAAGAGGAAGTGTTAATGGCTTGCTGTTGGCAAGAGCACTCTCCTGTCAACAATATGAACCCTGCTCTCATAAAGTATAGAGGTATTTTGTTGGCAAAAATGCCAGCAAACAGCATTCACACTGTCAGCAAACAGCATTCACACTGGTTGTGTCAAAACGGTCTGTTGCTGAAAGCTGTGTATTGTAGACAAAGCCTTAGAATCTGTGAATCCATGAATACACCAAAATTAGGATCTTAACATAAGAAGC
>CM057846.1:61123199-61133933 GCA_030068395.1 Apalone spinifera | reverse complement strand
GGAGCATCATAGTTCTTGCACAAGAAGCACTGATTTCACACATTAGAACACCAGTGTTCTTGCGCAAGAACTCGTGGCCAGTGTAGACAGGGAGCAAGTTTTGGCGCAAAAGCAGCCGCTTTTGCACAAGATCGCACCAATGTACACACAGCCATGGTGTACCTTGCTCTAGTTTGCTCCTGTTCTGTTGCATTTCTGCTTCCTGAGAATGGTAGAGTCCACTTGCTTCTCCCTCCTAAATGAATATCTAGTCCATTTTAGGATCAATGGGCCATTCATTTTTGCTCTTCGGGTTAATGGTAGGTCTTATCTTCTTGCACACAGGTCATTTCATATTATACTCAGTATCTAACGTATAGTATCTTTATTTAGTGGTTCAGTGAATAAATGAATACACTGTCCCAATGTGCTTTAAAAGAATTAAGGAACAACCAGCTTCAAGAAGAAACTAAAGTTTAATTCCAAAAAAGAGCAGATTGAAATTGAGAAGGGATTCTATTTAGGAATCAGGCATAAAAATAAAAGGTATGACTCCTAATCAAGGATATTGGATTTGCAAATACTTAGCCATCCTTACAGCAATAATAATTTCCCCTCAATTAAAATAAAGAACAGAAAAGGTAAGTGAGTAATACCCCAAAGTGTTCTCACTAATCTTAGGTGGCAGGCACACAATGTCACTTGCTTTTGAATGATTATTTTTTAATAAAACAGGCTTTACCATCACTTGCTTGTAGGATGGATGTTTGACACAGCTCTTTGAACCCATGTGTGCTGTCACCTATCTCATCATGGGACTTGAGTTCCTCACATGAGATCTTTTCTCATTCTAGAGCTCTTTCATAAACTACACATGATGTTCACCAAGCATACCTCAGAAAGAAGAAAGAGTTTCCATTCCCCTGAAGAGCTTATTTGGGCTTGTTCAAAGTATGGATGATCCCAGCCACATATAGGTTGTGATGGACTTGTATTTGGCTGCCATAGCATTTCTGTCAAGCCATTAGACCATTAGCAATTGCTCTTTTTCCACAGACCAGCCATCACAAGACATCTGCATCTTGAACACCCAGGTTAATCAGAATGTTGGAATCCAAATGGTACTTCTCCTTTCCAGGTGTCCCAAATACATTAACTTCAGGGTTACCTGAACATTTTTATGTTAAGTACCATTTTCCCAGCCATTATGTATTTTCTGATGTATTTTGTTGTTCTGGACTACCATTTATCTGAAGGCTCCATGAAGTGTTAACAATACTAACTCCTTACTCCTTATTCTTTTATATTAAATATCATTTTGTGGCAGTCCTCTTTAAGGCAATGTCATAGTATGACATCTCCCAGGTGTCCCCTCTATGCCTCAAAGTGGCCCTGTAAGTGGCTCCCTGCCTTAATTTCCCTCTCCAAAAGGTTTCTTGAATAACTCAACAATCATTCCATTTATTCGTAGCCCTTTCTGGATTCTGTCTTATTAAATTAACTCACATTCAGAATAAAGAAGCTTCAGGGGGTAGCCGAGTTAGTCTGTACAGAAAAAAACAACAAATGGTCTGGTAGCACTTTATAGACTAACAAAACATGTAGATGGCATCATGAGCTTTCGTGGGCACAGCCCACTTGTTTTATTCAGAATAAAGTTCTGCAACCCATTTCTTTACCCACTTGGATCACTCTCTAACCTTTCCTGCCTAGGTCTTACTCCCCAAATTGCTCTGAGGGATCCTGCTCACTTTCAGCAGCCTCTGCACTCCACCCTGAAAACCTCCCTGAAAAATCACTGCTCTTCACACTGCTCTTTATAGGGGAATCAGCTGATCCCTGATTAGGTGTGTCTCTTTAATAGTTAGGGTTGACTGCCCCCAGGCTTCTAGACGTGTGGGGCACAAGTCACCCTGTTACATTTA
This sequence comes from Apalone spinifera, assembly GCA_030068395.1. Lineage (NCBI taxonomy): Eukaryota > Metazoa > Chordata > Testudines > Trionychidae > Apalone > Apalone spinifera. The sequence goes on along the minus strand of CM057846.1, from coordinate 61,132,029 downwards.
GATTAAACCCAACCTAAGAAATCTCAGCATCTCTCTTGGAATTTGTGTTCTGAAATTAACCATCTATGTGCATGTTTGCCTTAAAGAATATATTTTAGCCCTCATTTCACTTCCATCTTTAATTTATCAATATAATCAACCACAATATACCATTTCATTGTATAGTAGTTGGCACATTAAAATATCAATAGTTTTATCCAAAGTTAAAATACGGTGATATAAGAGAGATCGTATTTCCTTTCTTAAGTGTTGACTAAATGCAGTTATTACTGTGTGTTCACTGTAATGTACTGTTTAATGTTGAATGGCACGCAGTAAGTGTTGATGGCATGACAATCAGAAAACTCTATTGCCGCGTTTGAGTTGTCTTCATCAACCATCCATGAACAGAGTTTCTCCGGGACTGAACAACATTTGGCTTGTATTCTCATTTCTTGAAACATTGCACTACTTTTGATTAGATGGGAGAAACACACACAAAAAATCAGATTTCCATGACCCCAAATTGAAGGACTGAACAAATCCAAAGTTTTGCATTAGGCCTATCTATGATATTAATCCCAAAGAAAATGCCTTCACTTGTTATGTATCATAAAGAAAGGCAGTCTCAAGAAAAGTATTCAGATACATTATCAGCATTCCACAATTCAGGAGTGTTCAGATCCAGCATTTTCATTTGGATGAAAATAAACAAGGGAATATTTAAAACAATTTAGATTCAGGGTTGGATTTCAAAATACATTTAAGTTATGCATTGTTCAGAAGTAGGTTTGGTTCAGGTTTTATAACACTGTTGTAGGGAAACAGAATTTCATACCATTTTTTCAGTGGATTTCAGTTACAAAATAATATGACAAGATATATTCATTTCTATCAGAATTTTCCCACATGTCTTTTGATGTAGTTACTTTGTAAAAATATCTGCAAATGATCTGTCACTTTTGCTGATCTCTCCAATTTGTCTTGTGGCTAATTCATATCCTCTGCTGAGAAAAATGGGAATCCTTGTTTGTGCTATGCTGGAGGTTTCCTACATCAGTCATCAATTCTCTGAAGTTTGCTTTAATTGAAATGTGGGTTGTACCTTCTGCCTCTTATTGATTTCAGGTTCCACACACCCTGTGCTGAAACAGGCATTCTATTTTTGTGTAAATTATCTCTGTCATGCCAAGATGAATACAAGAGCTATAAATCAGAGAATCTGATAGGTAATACAATACAAAACAGCTTTTAGGCTTAAACGTTCATGGTCATTCAAAAGTTAACTATTCAACTCTTACTGGAAAAAGTTGGGATTGTTTTTAAAAAGCTTCACTGGCTTAGTACAACATAAACAACAAAAGTGAACATAGATCAATCAAAAAACAAAACAAAATTGAGTCACGCACAAAAGAAATAAGAAGGCCCTCTCCTAAGTAGCTGGAGGTGAGTGCAGAGAAGGGTAAGGGGTTACCAAGAAAAGTATTTATAAAACAATTACAGCAAAAGCACATTAGATCCTCAAAAACTTTTACCATGATCGTGCTGACAATTGAAACCACTGATAAAGCTGTGAGATTTTTTTAAAAAGGGAAGAAAATTGCTCTTTGATACTACCGCTATTATCCCAAAAGAGACGGAATCTCTCCTGCCACCCCAGCAGTGGCAACACAGATTGATTTATGTGGGGAGGGCCCACTCCTCAACAGTAGTTTATTGAAGAGGTAATACGTATTGATTTATTGTAAGAGTGGCCCAATTTTAATTGATTTGGGGGCGTTAGAGTGCAGCTTTAATTGAGGTCTTTGATTTCAAGATTTGGATCTTGGAGCCCTTGTAAAGGAAAGTACCCACCCGGCAAGTCTCTGAAAGAGTTGCTTTGATCCCTGCCCTATTAAGGGTAACATTCCTGCGCCACTATGCCATCAAGGGTATTGCTACACACAGGTGAACTGCATAAAGGCCAGGACTGAAGCCACAGTCTTCCAAAAGACCCTCCTTTGTTTCCCTGGTCACCCTCAGCAGTGAGATACCTTCCAGGGTGAACACAACCTGTGGAAGTAATGATTATGCGTCTCCTCTCCCCTCTCACCCTTCCCCGCCCTTCCCTGGAGTGTTGACTCTCCCCAAGACACAGTAAAGCCCTGGGATAATGAATTCCCCTTCCCTGTGGCTACTCATCATGTTGGGGATCCTGTGGCTTGTGTGCGCTCACTTTGGGACAGCCAATTTGTAATAGGTATGAGAATGGTGCTTGTGTTTAAAAGCAGTCACTGCCTGAAGACATCCCCAACCCTTATAGTCCTGCTCTGTGCCCCTCTAATATCCCTGGTCTCTGGGTATTCAAATTCAACCTTCAGGTACAACTCCAGTCTCAGCAGTCCATCCCTTCCCCTCACAAATATTGTGGCGGGTACACAGTGCAATCACTATGCACTTCTCCACCGGCAGGGCAGCTCTCATTCTTGTGTCTTGGTGCCTCAGGGTGGGGGTGAGCTCATCATACTGTCCCAGGAAGGTAGCTTTCCTCATCTGAAAGTTCTGCAGCCACTGCTCATCATCCCAGGCTTGCCTGACAATGTGATCCCACCACTCAGTTTCCCGCGCCCAGCGTAAGAAGAGGAAGAGATACTCTCTGGGAAAGCTGCCCACAGTGCACTGCCCTGCATGCCACTGCAAGTTCACAAGTGTGACCTGCAGTGTTTTGCTCATAACAGTTCTGTTAATGCATCCCAGAATCAGGTTTGCTTTTTTTGCAACAGCATCACACTGCTGACTCATATTTAGCTTGTGGTCCACTATGACCCCTAGATCCCTTTTCTGCAATACTCCTTCCTAGAGAATCGCTTCCCATTCTGTATGTGTGAGACTGATTGTTCCTTCCTAAGTGAAGTACTTTGCATTTGTCCTTATTCATCCTATTTACCTCAAACCATTTCTCTAGTTTGTCCAGTTTATTTTGAATTTTGACCCTTGCCTCCAAAAAACTTGCAACCCTTCCCAGCTTGGCATCATCTGCAGGCTTCATAAGTGTACTCTCTATGCCAATATCCAAATCGTTGATGAAGATATTGAACAGAATCACTCCCAAAACAGGCCCCTGCAGAAATCCACTTGTTATGGCATTTCAGCATGACTGTGAACCATTAATATCTACCCTCTGAGAATGGTTATCCAGCCAGTTATGCATCCACCTTACAGTTGCCCCATCTAGGTTGTATTTCCCTAGTTTATTGATAAGAAGATCGTGCAAGGCCATATCAAATGCTTTACTAACAGTGAGGTATACTACATCTACTGTTTCTCCCTTATCCACAACATTTGTTATTCTGTCAAAGACAGCTATCAGATTAGTTTGACATGATTTGCTCTTTAGAAATCCATGCTCTTTCCTATCACCTTATTATCTTCCAGATGTTTGCAGATGAATTCTTTAATTATTTGCTCCATTATCTTCCCTTGCACAGAAGTTAAACTGACAGGTCTTTAGTCTCCTGGATTGTTCTTGTTTCCCTTTTTATAGCTGGGCACTATATTTGCCCTTTTCCAGTCTTCTGGAATCTCTCCCAACTTCCACAATTTTTCGAAGATGATAGCTAAAGACTCAGATACCTCCTCTATGAGCTCCTTGAGTATCCTAGGATGCAGTTCATTAGGCCCTGGTGGCTTGCAGACATCTAACATTTCTAAGTAATTTTTAACTTTTTTAAAAAAAATTTAACTTCTAAACTTTTCACTAGCATTCAGTATATTAGATACCCCATCACCATCAATATTCTTGACAAAAACTGAAACAAAGAAGTCAGTTAGCACCTCTGCCATTTCCAAGTATCCTGTTATTGTTTCTCCCTCTTCACTAGCATAGGGTTATCCTTGGTCTTTCTGTTGCTTCTAATATATTTGTAGAAAGTCTTCATTACCCTTTATGTCTCTAGCTAGATTGTGCTCATTTTGTGCCTTTGCTTTTCTAATCTTGCCCCCTGCATACTTGCATTATTTGCATATATTCATCCTTTGTACTTTGGCCCAGTTTCCACTTTTTATGACTCCTTTTTGATTTTTAGATCATGTAAGATCTCCTGGTTAAGCCAAGGTGGTCTCTTGCCATACTTTCTATCTTTCCTATGCTTTGGAATAGTTTGCTTTTGGACCCTTAATAATGTCCCTTTGAAAAACTGCTAACTCTTGACAGTGGTTTTTTTCTCTTAGTCTTGCTTCCCATGGAACCTTACCTACCAACTCTCTGAGTTAACTAAAATCTGCCTTCCTGAAATCCATTGTCTCTATTTTGCTGCTCTCCCTTCTATCATTCTTTAGAATCATGAACTCTATGATTTCATGATCACTTTCACCCAAGCTGCCTTCTACTTTCAAATTTTCAACTAGTTTCTCCCTATTTGTTAAAATCAAATATAGAACAACTTCTCCCCAGTAGCATTCTCAACCTTCTGAAATAAAAAATTGTCTCCAATTCAGTCAAAGAATTTATTGAATAATCTGTGTTCTGCTATGTTAGTTTCCTAACAGATGTCTGGATAATTGAAGTCCCCCATCACCACCAAATCCTGCACTTGATTTGTGAGTTGTTTAAAAAAAAGCCTCATTCATCTCTTCTGCCTGGGTAGGTGGTCTGTAGTAGACCCCTGATATGACATCACCCTTGTTTTTTACTCCTTTTAACCTAACCCAGAGACTCTCAACAAGTATGTCTCCTATGTTCATCTCCACTTCAGTGCAAGTGTATACTTTTTTAATATATAAGGCAACACCTCCTCCTTTTTCCCCCTCCTATCTTCCCTGAGTAAGCTGTATCCTTCTACACCAATATTCCAAGCATGTGTATTATCCCACCAGATCTCTGTGATACCAACTATGTCATAGTTGTGTTTATTTATTAGGACTTCAAGTTCTTCCTACTTATTTCCCATATTTCTTGCATTTGTATACAGACATCTAAGATACTGATTTGATCTCCCCTCCCCCCCCCCCAGTTCTGCCTTGTTCATTCTTTATCTCTGTTATTATAATGCATGCTCCCTCCCATTTCTGATCCATCTCCGAGGTGTCCATGGTTTTTTTTACTTACCCGTGGGCTTTGGTCACCTGCTTCCATCAAACCTAGTATCGCAGGTGGTCAATTTTCAATTTTAGCTAAAGATGCTGACAGACATTGTAATCTAAATAAATCAAAGACTGTTTTTAATATTAAAATGTATGTTTACTTGGCAAGAGTACCATTCATTTGTAATTGAAAGATATTATAGAGAAGAATTTTAGTTATGATTATTTCCTAAAATGTACAGCTTCTTTCTTATTGTTACAAACAGCATTCATTAGCAATATATTGATTTAGTATTGTGTCATGAGATGATGAAGCTAGTTCAAGGAAACATGTGGAGGCTTCTGTATCCTTAACTTATGTAACCTGCTTTAGGAAGATAATCTCACTTTTGTTAAATTCTTGACCTTGACTAATTGACTTACTTAGGCTAGATTTAATTAAATATAAACACAATTTTCTTTATCTGTTCTCTCTTCTGTCCAGCACAGAAGGTTGCTAATCTCATCAAAGTGTGGATTAGTGCAGGTATCTATTTTCTTCTTAAGAGGTTGTCATGCGTTTTGATTCATCTCTTACATCATATCTCTTCTGGTAGTAGCAGCCTCATTCAAATAATGCAGTAGCTCTCAAATGATTGCCCATACCAAAATCATCATGGACAAAAAGTTTCCTTTAAAAAGTGTTTAAAATACAACATGGCATGGTACTTTGAGTGTTCTTGGAACCCATTAGTTAGCTTTGTTTTTAAGAAATAAAATTCAATAACTTCTTTCAGAAATAAAATTGCCTTTTTGGTTGCTTGACATCCCATCCTACATCTGAAAAAGGAACACCATAATTCAAGGGTGCCATTTTATGCATAACAAAATAACTGACCAACATTTTAGTCATATGGCTGATTTAGCCAAAGAGTAGCATTGTGTGATTAGGAAAATGATCCTTTCAAAGGGATCAGGTTTGGTGAGAATCAGAGAAAAGATTGAAGGCAAATCTCATCTAGAATGACTTTGCTAAAGCCACACCTAAATGAATGAGTATTTCTGCAACATTTTTGATGAGCAAGCCAAATGTTTATCTTAAAGAATTCAAATAACCCGATTGTTGAAATGTTTATTGGCTAGTCTTAATTCAATTCCAACCCAAATTAGATAATTCTTTTGACTAGAAGTCGTTTATAGCAAAGACCATTTTATGTGCTTGTACAATATCCCTGTGCAGTACTACAATAACAGTCAAATAATATTAATAATAAAACATGAGGGAAGAAGATCTGTAACCTAAAAAGGCTGATTTCAATGCCTTTCACCCCTACTGTCGTATACCAGGCATTTAATTGGTGCCAGTGCAGGGGTTACAGAATTTCTACCATAAAACCAGAAACTCAGAGTAGACCCTCCTCATCCCACTGCAAAACTCAGGGCATTCTGAATCTTACTACCATCCCCTCACAAGGGGACCGAAGGGTCAGAAATATGTGGACACTGGTCAACGAGGAGCATAAGGTCAGACTTTATCTCATGAACCCGAGACCCATTGCCAACACTGAATCAACAACCTAATCAAGTGACTTAGATCAATAACAACTGCATTCCTCCATTGTGGCTTGCATACTTTGTAAGGATAGTAAGAAACTAACTGGTCCTCTGCCAATTGTACTTTGGGGGGGAAATTCATGACGGATCAAATCAGAAGCACAGTTTGTGACTGGTTGGGGAGCCTAACTTCAATAATAAACACCAATTTTGGAAGTATCTGCTCTCCTTTTTGCAGCCTGCTCTGACATTGGCATTTTCAGTGAGTATTCCAGGTCACAGACAATCTCCAATATCTGTTCACTTGTTACTTGTATATCTTGTAGTAATGTAGCCACTGGCTGATTGTGCTCTGTGTAAAGAAGTACGGTACAAGCTTTGTTATCTGGCACTTTAATATCTGGAAAACTCTGTTAACCGGCATCTATCATAGTTGGCAATACAATTCCTCCTTCAGTTAAGTGGAAAAATTCCAATAGCCACCCAGCATAATTTTTAGACATTAAAAGTTAGTAAAGTCTATAGTAAAGCAGTAAAGATTGTGCCATGCTTCTCTGCATATTACCATTATCAGATATTATCTTATTCATCCTGCAACTATGGCTAGTGTAGGGTGAAAAATTAATGAGCCATCATTATAAAGCGGCATATTTGATTAACCGGAAATCTCCCATGAATGCTGGATAACAAAGCTTGTACTGTACTTCCTTATTTTTGTTTTAAATCTGTTGTCTATTCATTTAATCAAATAGCAATTCCATATTTGTTTTCTTCACACCATTCATAATTTTATGGAAACCTCCTGTGTCCCTGCTCAGCTGTCTTTTTCCCAAGATGAACAGTCAGTCTTTTTAATCTCTCCTCACATGAAAGCTATTCAATATCCCAGCCTTTTTTGTTGCCTTTTTCTGTTCTTTTTCCTATTCTAGTATGTCTTTTTGAATGGGGCAACCAGAATTGCACACAGCATTTGAGGTGTGGGACTACCATAGATTTGTATGCTACCATTATGATATTTTCTGTCTTGTTATCTATTCTTTTCCTAATCGTTCCTAACATTGTATTAGCTTTTCCATCCACTCATAGAATACTAGAACTAGAAAGGACCTCAGGAGGTCATCAAGTCCAGTCCCCTTCCCTCACAGGTGTATGTCTAACCTACTCTTAAAATCTCCAATCATGGAGCCTCTATAACTTCCCGAGGCAATTTATTTCAGTGCTTAACCACCCTAACAGTTATGATTTTTTTCCCTAATAACCAGCCTAAACCTCCCATGCTGCAATTTAAGACCACTGCTTTTTGACTGCCATAACACATTTAACAGATGGTTTCAGATCCCATCATTTTGTGTGTATAGTTAGGATTATGTTTTCCAATATGCTTTAATTGACTGGCACAACACATTTAGCAGATGGTTTCAGAGAACTAGCCACAATGACTTGAAGGCCTGAATGGAAACAGAAATCAGATCCCATTGTTGTGTATGTATAGTTAGAATTATGTTTTCCAACATACCTTATTTGAATTGATCAGTATTGTATTTCATCTGCCATGTTGTTGCCAAGACTCCCAGTTTTGTGAGAGCCCTTTTTAGCTCTTCACAGTCATCTTTCTTCTTGAGTAATTTAGTAGTGTCTGCAAACTTTGCCACTTCACTGTTTACTCTCTTTTAAAGATCATTTGATGACACTGAGCAACACAGGTCCCAGTACAAATATTTGGGGGGGGGGGTTTCTATTGTGAAAACAGACTGTTAACTCCTACCATTTGTTTCCTACCTTTTAATCAGTTACTAATCCATAAGAGGTCTCCTTTCTTATCCTATGGATCCTTACTTTGCTTACGAGCCTTTGGTGAGAGACATTGTTGAAAGCATTCTGAAAATCCATGCACATAAGCATAAAAAGAGCCTCTATCCATCCTCTCTGTACTTGCATCAGCTCATCATTTCTTAGGATGCATTACTACTCCCGTCCCCTTCAATTATCTTTGTTACTTTTGATGAGAGTACCTAGGAACCTGCTGTAAGATCAGACACCTATTGTTCTGGGCATTGTCAAAAATAGAGAAAATTAGATTGTAAACTTCTCTCAGTGGGGACCCTAGTCAGCAGCATGGATATAGGGCAGGGTAAGCGGGGCGGCTATCCCAGGCCCCACACTTCAATAGGGCCCCGTGCCAGCGCTGGTGTTTTTTACAGGGGCGGACTGGGCTCGGTGGGATACCGGGAATTTCCTGGTGGGCCAGCCGCCAAAG
>CM057846.1:61084880-61104817 GCA_030068395.1 Apalone spinifera | reverse complement strand
TACTCCGATCAACAGCTGTTTCGAAAGTGAAAGTACGCACTGGGACGCGTTAGTTTGAACCAAACCCATTGGTTCATTTTTTGAGGAGTAACATTAGTTCAAACCAAAGGGTTTGATTCGAACTAATGCATCCCAGCGCGCACTTTCACTTTCAAAACAGCTGTTGATCAGATTAACGTGCCGGCAAGATCATGCTAATGAAGCGTGGGATATTTAAATCCCTACTTCTTTGACTATTTTGAATGCCTACATTTGCATCCGCAGTTCAAAGTAGGGTGCAAGTGTAGATATACCCTTACTGATTTAAGGTGGGATTTCTCAAAAGGACTCAGCTGGCCTAACTTTATTCTAATTTTAATCAATGGGAGAAAAATTAGACTAAGCATTCTTGAAAATTCCAATTTATGACCCTTAAAAATTCTAAGTAAAAGCTAAAGATATACGGGCACTTGCAAAAGTGAGATTGTACTGTGCATGCCATCTTTGGATGTATACCTCCTCCAAAGCATTTTATGGTTGGTTTATATACACCACTTCTGTCACTGCGTATATACAATAATTGCACACAAACTTCTTATTGGACTCAAATAGCTAGAATCAGCAATAAATGTGCCAGGAGTTTATTTAATTGGTTCCTAATGATTTGTCATTACACTTATTGATGAATTATAACTTTTTTTTTGCTCTTTAGTACCAGCTATGGAGAATTAAGTTTTTGATTTTCCTCATTTTCATCAGTGTTTGGGGTCTACTCACTTCTCTATTTGATAATGACGTCAATAAATTAGATATCCCATTTGCTTTTGTGGATGCCAGATTCATCCAGCTAAGTTATGAAAGGAATTATCTGAAAGCTTGCCAACTGTCTATCATGGTTTTCCTTGTGATACATGGATTCTTTTTAGATCGGACAGTAAACTCCACATGTGACAGGCTTTCCCATGACTACATGTTCTGTTTTTCCAGTGCTTGCTGGATTTTGCTGCTTTGAGTCGTCCCATTCCAAACTGCTCTACTGTTTATTAGATTCCTAAATTTTAATAGTTTGGAAAACAAAAAACAAACAGGGTCTGTATTTATGATTTCAGAAGTTCTATAGAAATAAATGGAGAAAGCATATGGTATCAGTTTGTATTTTACTGTTTCACTAGGCCCACATTGTATGGCTCTGGGCTGGTTAAGGTTACCTGTGCAAGGATAGAAGCTGAATCCACAGTGTTACGTGGACAAGAGGGGAGAGAGAATGGGCTGGGCATTGTTTCCTTCCAACTGAAGCTATACTGTGGAGAGTGAGAGAGAGAGAGAGAGAGTGTGCCCGCACGCATGCATGTGTATTCAGGAAGGTGGGGGCAGGGCCGGGGAAACACACACTGCAGAAGGTACAGGGTGGTGAAGGGCACAATCTCACTTCAAAGCAGAAGCAAAATGGGAAGTAGATGAGGAATGATTCTCAGTCTGAAGATAGGCAGTGTAACTACATTCTCACTCAGACCTTGGTCTTTCAGCAAAGCCACATTTGACCCCTTAAACAAATGTTTCTTACTCTGCCCCTCCCAACACTGTAGAGTAGGAATGGGTGGCTGAGGGCCACATCAGCCACAGAAGTTGTATGAAGGGCCAGGTTGGGAAGGCTGGGGGAGGCAATGCTTCTCCAAACAGCCAGGCATAGCCCAGCCCTCACTTCCGCCCCCTTTCTGTGCCCTCCCAGACTCCCACCCTCAATTCACCCCATTCCTTGCCCTTTGACTGCCCCTGGGACTCCTGTCCCCTCTCCAACCCCCCACTCTATGCCCTCTGACCATGTCACCCAGCACACTGGAGTAGGTGGTGCTTCAGCCATGGTGCCTAGCTGGAGCTGCAGCCACACTTCCTGCAGCATTGGAGCTAGCAGCACAGCGACCGCACCACCCAGGCACTGAGGGAGCTGAAACTGTGAGAACAGAAACAGACTGGGAGGAGCCTCTGCTGTGTTCAGGAGTTGAGTTGGCTCTTCCTGGCAAAGCTGTCCTGACCCACTCCCTGGCAGGAGCTTGGAGGTTAGACTGAAGAGTCCAGCATGTCAGATGTGGCCCATGGGCCATAGTTTGCCCCCCTCTGCCATGGAGGCATATCACCCTGCCTTTCCCATGGAATAGGAAGCCAAGGATCAAACTGTGATTGAGTCATAGTTCATTCCCTGGTTTGCTCTAGGAGCAGTGTAGCTATATGCTGATCCTTACTTAGGGCTTATGGCACTGAGAACTTTCACCCTTAGAAGAGTACAGGCTGAACCTCTGTAAACCAGGACTCTCTTGTCTAGTAATATCCATGGTCCAGAAGGACCATGAATGTTCCAGGACCAGAGAGTCCTGGAGGTGAGCTCGCGGCTGGGCTCCCTACAGCTGGGCTGCTAGGCATGATCCAGCTGGGCTGCCTGGCAGGCCTGTAGTCTGGTGCGCAGCAGTGGGGCTGCAGGACTGGGAGCCCGGCACGCACCAGCTGATCTGCATGGTGGAACTGGGAGCCCAACACACTATAGCATGGTTGCCCAGAGGGACCATAGCCCAATGCACATCAACTGAGCTGCTCAGTGTGACCGGGAGTCCAACATGCCCCAGCGGGGCTGCCTTGTGGGGCTGGGAGCCTAGTGCACTGGGAATTGGGCTGACCGGCTTAGCAGGGAATGGGGGAGAACTGGCAGGGCAGTGTGGCTAGTGGCAGTGGGGGGAGCTGGCCAGGACTCTGGAGGCCAGTCCAGGGTTGGGGGGGGAGGGGGAGGTAGTAGCAGGAGGGCCAGATATAACCTTATCTGATCTGACAAAATCCCTCATCAAGGACCAGTCAGGTCCCGAGGATACTGGACCAGAGAGGTCCAATCTGTAATTGCTTCCAGAGAAGCAACACAGTCTACTGCTAGAATACTGGTCTGGAGTATGGATAGCTGTACTGGATCCTAGCTCTGACAATGACTTGTGTGCCACTAGGCTAAGCCTTTAACCTCCTTGTGTCATAGAGAAACATAGAGAAAATACCTGACATAGGGGTATTAGATATTTATTCAGTTAGTCTTGTGAATCACTTCAAAAGTACCCGGTGGAAAGTATCACATAGGGCTAAATGTTAATATATTTTACACAATTGCACATACAATCATTGAACTACTATTTCTAGTCAAATTAACGAAATGTTCATTTTCTCCTTTTTTTTTTTTTTTGCAAATTAAAAGAGATTATTGACTTGTAACTCAAAAAAACAGCTTTTAGTCTAGCTCAGTTGTGTAGAAATACTGCATCTATATTATAAATATAGCTCAGGAATAATCATTGGCAGAAATATATTTGGCACTCCGACACCATAACGGACTTGACATTTCCAAATGGATTCTGAACATGCCACTCAGTGCTGTTTAACAAGCAAGAGCCTAAAAAATAAAAATCAGTCTACCATCCTAGTAACACAAGTGACAGAAGCAGTGTTCAGTTATTGTGCCTGGCACAGTATTTTTATTCTGAATTTCCAATTTTTACCTGTCAATGACTAATTTCCTGTAAATATTAGAAGACTATTTGTTTCCATTCTGAGTGCATTGATGAAAGCAAAGATTGATTAATTCAGCTATTTGGTTGGTGTGCTCTTAGCTTACTATGGTCTCAAGTTGCAGTGGGGGAGGACTTGGATATTAGGAAAAACTATTTCACTAAGAGGGTGGTGAAGCACTGGAATGGGCTACCTAGGGAGGTGGTGGAATCTCCATCTGAAGAGGTTTTAAGTCCCAGCTTGACAAAGGCTTGGCTGGGATGATTTACTTGGGATTGGTCCTGCTTTGGATAGGGGATTGGACTCAATGACTTCCCTGGCATTGCCTGTTGCTATTACAAGTTGGTATAAATTTTCATCTGTTGGTAACAGGGTGAAACTAAATTCACAAGTGATCATCAACACATACATTTGCTATGCAAACTCATTATCTCTTTAAGTTGGAATGGGAACTTGTGGTAATATCAGTCAGATTTTTACAAAGAATACAAAGAGATAAAAGAATGTAGGGCCTACCAAATTCATGGCCATGAAAAATGCCTCATAGACCATGAAATCTGCCCCCCTCCACTCCAGCCACCTGACCATGAAATCTTGTATTTTGAGTGCTTTTATCCTGTACAGTACCGATGTTATGGAGTTCACAAATATTTCCCAAACTGGGCAGCCTGACTCAAAAGAGAATTGTAGGGAGGGTCAGAAGGTTATTTTAGGGGTGGTGCAGTACTGCCAACCTTATTTCTGCAATGCCTTCAAAGTTGGGAGCTGTTGGTAGAGGTTGTGGATCGGGTGCCTAGCTCTGAAGGCAGCACTCCTCCACCAAAATTGCAACATTGCAGAAATAAGGGTGGCATTACCATACCATGCCATCCTTACTTCTTCACTGTAGTGGTGGCTGTGCCTTCAAAGCTGGGATCCTAGTCAGCAGCCACCACCCTCCATCTGCCCAGCTCACAAGGCAGCACCAATGCCTGCAGCAGCACAGAAATAAGGGTAGCAGTACTACATCCGCCACCCACTACACTAACCTTGTAATCCCCCCAACATACAACTCCAGTATTTCTGTGAATTGTTTAGAGAGTTAAGACTGAACAGCCTTAGAACAGAGGTTATTTTCAAGTGTCTGTAACTTCATGTCCAGGATAGTATTTAAGCCCTCTGAAAATAAAGTTATCTTTTAAATATTTGAGTGGAAAATAAAAAAGGCCCATCTTATTCATACTGGTTATAGTCATTGTTTCATTCGTTGATTACATAAAAAGTGACCAAAGAGAATTTTGGAAAATTGTGTCTGTATCTGTCTCCTGGAGGGAAGGCTGGGTTGCAGCCGTGGGAAAGGCAAAAGAACTTAAACTCTGTGTTGAAGACCAACTCTTAACTCAAAAGGGAGGATAAATTTAAGTTAAAAAAAACCACTTCCTTATAAGAGATGTGCCTTCTCAATTATAGTATTGTGTACTGATGTGATATGAGACTCAGATAATCTAATCTAAGCAAAATTGTAATACCTCTTGGTATCCAAGCAGCAGCATTTTATGCACATGGGGGGAAAGACAACAGCATTAATATGGAAGGTGAAATGTATTTTTAAATAACAAACTGTATGATTTGTAGTTGGACACTATGAATGTTCACGTATGAAGGATGTGACAGAGTACTGCATCCATGTTGTCCAATAAAGCAATAAGACTCAGTTTAGAAATATTAAGACTTATTTTAAATAATAATAATTTTTTAAAACACCTTCCATAACATAACTCTAGCAAATTCCTCCACCTGACATTTACGTCTTCAACTCTGACTCTCCGCTAGGAACTAGGAAATCTAATAGAGTTTTGTACCCAGAATCCTTTTCAGGGAAGAACAATCTCTCCTCTGTCTAACTGAGGGTACATCTACACAGCAGGGCTAACGTTGAATTAAGTTACGCAACTTCAGCTACGTCAGTTTAAGTCGATATTGCCTAACTCGACTTTAGGTGCTGTCTTCAGAGTAGGAAGTCCACTCTTCCTTCAACTTCCCTTACTCTTTGTAAAATGAGGGTTACAGGAGTTGGACTAAGAAATCCTCCAACTCAACATTATTTTGAAGGCTTGTAATGTAGATGCGCACTATGTTATTTCGGAATAACGTTAGTTATTTTGAAGTAACACTGCTGTGTAGACATACCCTCGGTGTCCTTTAATTCACAGCTCATGTCTATATTCCTGCTACTGAAAACATGTAAATGCCATTTTACCCTTACTAGTCTATTTTAACATGTTTGTCATCAACCATTTACTACTATCTGGAGGATTTTTCATTCACAAACCGGGTCTGTTTAATGCAAATCCAGTGGGATCATTTATAAAATGTTGTACTTTGGCGGCAAGCAGCAATTTTTTCATATAGTCTGATCATTTTCACATTGGGGCATTAAGAGTTTTATATTTAAATGACATGGTTCATCAGCAAATTATCCCTCAGATTGTATTTAATGTGATGGATATTTTACAATAGAACAGCAATGGTAAAATTCTATGAAAAAAGCTTTCAGTTTCAGAAATATAAATACATATGGGTGCATGTGAAATGCAATGAACTACTGAATCCTAAAAGACCGTGAAGCAGGTAATACAAATTAGTACTGTAAAGACTAGATTCCCTCTATACAACATCTATTCTGGGAATTACTCTTTTGCTGTTCCCAATTTCATGGTGCTGTCATCAGTTTCAAAGTACAAGTGTTAAATGAGAACTGGCTAATTTTGGAAGAGGGGGATGCAGTTACACTTTCATTTAGAGAGCATTTACTTATTTCTATCTATTTTAGGGTTTTATATTACATTCAGCACTAGAGCTGGTTGGGACATTTTCAAGAAAATGCTATTTAAAATCATGGAGATGGATCAGTTTCAATGAAGTTTTCAGCCAGAAAATGTTTTGAGAGAAAGACTCTTCTACTTTATATCCAGGTGATTAGGGCACTGGTCTCAGATGTGGGAGACCCATATGCATATCCCTTACTCTGCCTGAGTTTTTAAATCCCCAGTCACTCTGAATCAGATATGGACTTGAACCTGGGTTTCTCACATTCTAGGTCAGTGCCCAGATGAACACATTTTGCCCCAGAATTTGACAATTCTACACAGTTCTGTTGTCACAAAAAATGGTTAAAAGTTTTTTTCCCCCTTCCAATACATTATTAGAAAAATGCAAGTGTCATCTTTTGGCTGGTTCTACTCACCACTAAAGAGCTGAAATCAATGTGAATTAAGCACCTTGGTGGATATGAAAATCTCAGCAGCCACTTTATTTGGAGGCTTAAAGATAAAAATCCAGGCCCAGACATGTCTACAGATAACTATGGTTCTGAAGCAGTGTGGAAATATGCCCATCCCATTATGGAGCCATTCAGCACAAACATGAGCCTACACATTGCAGCTGCCTTCAGACACTATCATAGAATCCTAGGGTTGGAAGAGACCTCAGGAGATCATTGAGTCCAACCCCCTGCTAAATGCAGGACCAATCCCAACTAAGTCATCCCGGACAGGGCTTTGTCAAGCCAGAACTTAAAAACCTCGAGGGATGGAGATTCCACCACCTCCTTAGGTATCCCATTCCAGTGCTTCACCACCATCCTAGTGAAATAGTTTTTCCTAATATCCAATTTAGATCTCCCCCACTGCAACTTGAGACTATAGTAAGCTAAGAGCACACCAACCAAATAGCTGAAGGCATCAATCTTTACTTTCATCAGTGTAAGCCAGGACTTAATATGCTGTTAGCCTTCTTGGCTACAAGAGCACATTGTTGATTCATATCCAGTCTCTCATGCACTATAAACCCCAGGTCCTTTTCTGCCAAACTGCTGCTTAGCCAATGGATTTGCACAGTGAACTCCACTAATTCAGTCTGGAGATGTTGAATGTGTAAATTGCTGTTACAAGCACCTTGGGTAGGGAGGAAGGAGCAAATTTCCTAGTATGACAGAGGAGGAAGATGACATTTGTATCAGTAATACAACATGATGTCATGCCATCTCGTTGTGAAAAGTTTTTTTTTTTATTTGTGAAAAGAGCAGTTGTGCTTTCCCACTCTCAAGGTTCCCGTTGGATGAGAATGATTGGTCTCGTTGTAATCCTGCACAGTCTTCTCTCGCAATGTGATGGAATGCATCAAAATGAAACACCCTCTTGCCTGGTGGTAAACCCTTTTCACAAAGTGATGGCTCTATAGCTGACTTCTCAGTCTTCATCCTCAAAGGAAACCTGCACAACAATTTGTAAAAATGAACCTTGGGGCTTAAATTCATCACACTGCCACATACTATAAATTATGAACTGAATGGAGATAGGATTTATGGATTCATGACTTGTATCAATAATCTGTATCCCACTGATCCCCTCTTTTTGTCCTATGACTGAAGGGGTTTTAGTAGTCCACTCTATGTAAAGGTTCCTTTAGAATATGTTCTAACTACTTAGCAAGCATGAAGTCTCCCAGTGACTATTGGCTAGCACATGGAGAATTGTTTGTAGATTTGGTGTCCCTGAACCCAAGTGATTCCTGGCTACACTAATAGCCTTTCAGGCCTCGTGGAGATTGATGCCGTTTAAAGAAGCTGTTGCCTTACTTCAACTAGTGTTGGGGGGAGTCTGGGAGGGGAACAGGCTAGTGCAGAGCAGGTCAGTGAAGGGCAAAGGACATCCTTGTGTCTTTTTGATAACAGATGAGAATCTGGATCACTTTATTTAAGGCAGGTGTGGGCAGTAAGTGGCCTGTGGATCAGACATGGTTCACCAGGATTAGCTCCTGCAGCTCCCATTGGTTGGGAACAGAAAACTACACAAATGGGAGCTGCGAGCAGCTGTACCTGTGGACAATGAGGTAAATAAAGCAGCTGGTGGCCTCCAGATGCATTTGACCTGTGCACTGCATATTGCCCACCCCTGATTTAAGGTCTTAATATTGTCAGTCTTGTAGATTTCTCATTTAATCAAATTAAGCTCAGCAAAGGTTGTGTGGACATACTAAGCAAAAATGGATCGCTTGCTCGCCAACTGGGCTTTTCCAATTTCTTGCAATGCTAACTGTATCATCTGTTTGCAAATCATAAATGTACTAATCAAAAATTTTACCATTATAAACTCTTATCTCATAGCTCAATGCTCTCAAGTAACCTTTGATTATTTTTCCAGACACTGTTTGTCTTCTTCAGCTTTTGCAAAAATTGAGAGTCAGAGCATCCCACAACAATAATCCTGAGATTTGACTTAAGTCATGTAGTTAAAAGATTCTCTGAAACAAAGAGAGAGAGAGAGAGAGAGGTGTTAGGGGCTCAAACTGTTGACAGAAATGCAAGTCCAGATGCAGTATCAGAATCACAGTCAAGTCTGGAGGGGTGAATGTTTTTGGAAGATATGGGGGCAGAATCTGGCTCATAAGCATTATAAATATAAAAGATCCCAGTGTTATTAGTCCCTCTTCCTTCCATTTAGGATTTTTTCTGCAATATATTTTTTCTAATGATTTGCGCTGTCCACTTTTAAATGTTCAACATGAAGTGGTTTCCACTTCACTTCTTGGAAGATTTTTTTCCATCAAGATCTTATTGCAATTGACATGTTTCTGATTTCAGCAACAGCCGTGGTCCTCCTGGAGTCCCGGTTGAGAGAAGTTCAACCTGTATTGCAATTATTTTCCTCCATGTAAGAAAAATAAAAGCAAATTGGTTTTGAAACATAACAAAACGTCCCCCTTTCTTTTATGCTGCTCACTTGTTCCAAGAGAAAATATTCACTGTAATATCTTTAATCCTTTAAAGTTTTAGGAAAATCTACAGTAATGATGCAGTTTTGTATCCTGGCAATGATAAGTAAGACAATCTTAATTCACAGATTTGTTCTAAATGCCTGAAAAAGAAAAGGAAAAAAAAAAGTAGGCAACTATTATATATATATATCATTTTGAGACACAATTCAGCATATGTATCCAAATGATTACTGTTTTGGTCTTTACATATTTTAGTAATTTTGATTTCATGTGCTTTTCTCCTGGCCCCAGCCATGCTGTTAAAATAGATTCAAAACCATTAGCCCGTGACTCAAACTTTAGCTTAAAACAAAATTAACAAAATTGTTAACAAAATTGTAAGTACTGAGCAATTGGGGTAAAAATTATTCTCTGCCTGAAATAAGATAAATTCCATTCAGCTTCCTTGATGATATCTTCAGTTTAAAACAATATAGAATGTTTTAAAGTAAGACAATCATTTGTGCTCTTAATTATCTACATGTTGGCTAAGTGGATCACAAGCCAAATATGAGTGAGCACTGTAATATTATTTCAAAAAAGCAAACATTATTCTGGGATGTATTAGCAGGTGTGTTGTAATCAAAATGTAAGAAGTAATTATTCCACACTACTCCACGCTGAGTAGGCCTCAGCTGAAATTCTGTGTCCAGTTCTGGGAGCCACATTTTAGGAAAAACTGAAGAAAGTCCAGAGGAGAGCAACAAAAAATTTAAAGGTCCCAAAAACACGACTTATGGGGCAAGACTGAAAAATCTGGGTTTGCTTAGACTGAGAAAGAGAAGACCAAGAGGCTACATGATAACAGTTTTCAAATACGTAAAAGTTATTACAAGGAGGAGGGAAAAATTATTCTCCTTAAGCTCTGATCATAGGACAAGAAGCAATGGTCTTAAATTACAACCAGGATGGTTTAACCTAGACATTTGGAAATACCTCCTACCTGTCAGAGTGGTTAAGCACTGGAATAAATTGCCTAGAGAGGTTGTGAAATCTCCATCATTGGAGGTTTTTAAAAGCAATTTGACAAATACCTGTCAGGGATAATCTAGGTGGTGCTTTGTCCTGCCTTGAATGCAGAGCACTAGACTAGATAATCTCTTGAAGTCCCTTCCAGTTCTGGACAAGGCTCTCTTAGTGCTCATGTATACAAGTATGCAAGCAAGAGCACTTCTTTTCGCTGATGCATTCCTGGAACAACTTTCTTGCCTCTGAGAGTGAGCTGATCACTCAGAAAAAGCCCTTAATACAGAAAAGGGCACAAAGCTCAAAATACTGACGTATTTCAAGAAGAATGAAAACTTTTTTTCAATTTTTCTTCTCTCTTTAGAGACTCAGGGAGCCAGATCCTCAGCTGGAGCAAATACGAATCAATAGATCTGTGATTAACATCAGATTTTGGCCCAAAACATCTAGTCTAATCACACATGGTCTTATTTTAGATTGGTTTGTCCCTAAGCTTTGGGAAGTTGGAGATGAGAAATGATGTTACAGGTTGAACCTCTCTCATCTGGAACCCTCTGGACCTGACCAGTTCTGAACGAGAGAATTTTCTGGATGATGGGAAGTCAATATCATCTAGCAGCATTACCAACACTTCCACTGCTTAATGGGCTCTTAGAAGACATTTAGGTATAAATTAGAGCTAAATAACAGCATAAAACACTAAGAGCCAGGAGTGGTGGCTGTAAACAAACTTTATGGAACCGCAGGAAACTTGGCCCCACTCATGAAAAGTAGACATCCAGCTAACTAAAATCATTCTGATTGACGAATGTTTCTGGATGGGAGAGTTCTGGATTAGAGAGGTTCAACCTGTAGTGTTAAGTCTTCTTTGTGCTCTTTGTATTTTTGGTCCCTGGTGCAAGTCTGCTTCAATTTAAGATGTGCTTCTCAGTCCCAAACTGGCTTAGGAGCAGAATATGGCCATGGTAAAGGGCACTCTGGTCACATTTCAAATATGCCCCTAAAATATGGGTCACTTCAGGTGTGAGGCCTTTCTACATTGACCATATAGGCACCCTACATGAGGAGCAGTCTCAAGGAATTGTTATCATTCACTATGAGGCCTTAGTGTAACTGAGAATCAGATCACCAAGTTCTGAGCTTACCAAAGGTGAGGTTCATCCCTGACAGCATGCTCAGAAGAAGTTATAAAGTGCCATTAATGGCTCTACAGTTACCTCTTTTAACCATGTGAAATATTTGTTCAAATGTCTTAAATTGTTTGGTCATGTGAACACAGAGTTTTCATAAGGTATTTTCTTTAGAACTGATGTATCCCTAACATGGCTTTACAAAAATGGAAATAAGTATCAAATTATAAAATATAGTACAGACTGAGGGTATGTCTACACTGCAGGCTAAAGTCGAGTTAAGCTATGCAACTTCAGCTACGTTAATTGCATAGCTGAAGTTGAAGTAGCTTAACTTGGCTTTTGGCATTGTCTATACAGCAGAAAGTTGAGGGAAGAACACTCTCCCTTCGACTTCCCTTACTCCTCATGAAATGAGAGTTACAGAAGTCAGAGTAAGAAGGCCATTATTTCAAAATTATTTCAAAATAACGGGCCTGTTGCTGCACTGTTATTTTGAAATAACAGCAGTTATTTCGAAATAAGTATGCAGTGTAGACATAGCCTGAGAGACTAAAGTTATTTCAGATATTGGAGATAAGAGCAAGAAGTCCTTGACCTCTGTTAAATTTCAGAGAAATGAACACAAACAATAATATAGTTTTGTAGGAGACTCCAGCTATGTCAAAATCAAGTCTGGCATCTGCTGAGGGAGGGCAAGACAATTTTTCTCATGAAGTAAGTTATATATCTTTCCAGGAATGGTTAATGGTATCAGTAATCAATTGTGAAATATGCAAAGTGCAGACATGTTCTGACTACAGTGGGTGCTGTCAGATGCCTGAACACTTGACAGACTTAGCAACCTAATCTTAGGCCCTCACTTTTAAAATTGTGGCTGATAGCCACTGATCATAATGGTGAAATCCTCAAGACCTATTGATACCATCAAAAACTGTTAGTGTGTCAAAGTCTGTGTATTTATATGGTGTCTGTTGATTTGGTGTGATTTACAGAATGAATTGGAATGGTCAAGTGCTTTCTTAGAGTTCTTGTGGATTTTCATCTGCATTTCAGACACAGGAAACAGGATCACCATCCCACCACAGGTTTTGTACGCTCTTAGTGTGTCTAGACTTCAGGGTTTTGTCGACAAAAGTGGACTTTTGTCGACAAAACTATACCTGCATCTACACTGCAATTGAATTCTGTCGACATAAAGTCAACAGAACTCTGCAGTTTTGTCAATGGCGGTAAACCTCATTCTACAAGGAATAACGCCTTTTGTCGACAGAGTTCTGTCGACAGAAGGCGTTATTGCATCTACACTGTCCTTTGTGTCTACACTTCATGTCGACAAAGCGGCTTGCTTTGTCAACAGAACTGGATGTAGTCTAGATGCTCTTTGTCGACAGAAGCTTTGTTGACAGTATGTGTTGACAAAATTTCTATTGACAAAAGCCTGTAATCTAGACGTACCCTTAGAGTATGATGTATGTTGGGTCAGCTCTCAGCAGTGAACTTAAGGTATCTGTCATCTAACTCAGTAGCTCCATAGGCTGACAGAGAATATTTGACTTCGAAGAATAAAAATGTGCAGAAAGGAGGAATGAATTTTCCTTGATTTAGACCGTAATACAATCTTTGGTGCCTCGTGGCCTCCTGATCACCTCTTGTGATCCCCTGGGAATTGTGACCCAGCAGCTGAGAAACAATGATCTGTACAAGTTCTTGTCTGGTAGTAAATGCTAGTACATTACATGTACAATGTAATGGATTCTTGCTATTAATTCATGTACAATGTTTAATTCATGTACAATGTTTGGATTCATGTACAATGTTTGGATTCTTGACTGATGATCTTGCACTGATGATCAGCACAGTTTTCAGAATTTTTGCCATGTGTGATATACTGGATTTAAAGACTTTCCTGTCTATTCTTTTTTTCCAGCATTTGCTCTTGCCCATGAGAGCTGGAATTGTGGAAGGAGTTTTATATGAGGCATACACCAGTGAACATGAGAACCCCAGAGCTGCTTAAGGCACTGGGTTGTAATGTGGTTAAAAGCAGGATGTAAGAATAATGGTTTATTTAGCTCCTTGTAACACATTCATCACTGTGGTGTCTGAATGACATTCACTAGTGTGTTAAATGAGTGACTAACATCTGTCATGTGGTTTTTTTTCTTCCTTTCCATCTCATCAAAGGGAAAACTTGTGTGTATTTTTAAATCCATTTTAACACTAATGTCTGTGGTTAGGTGGGAGAACACCAGTGAGTGCCCTATTTTACTCATCGGGCCCAATCCCAGAAGTCGGAATTGAACTGAGGCCTCACAAATCCCCCTGGGTGCTCTAATTGCTGAGCTAAAAGTTTAAAAAAAACACCTTCTCCCCTGGTGGCACTGTCTTGTAAAGCAACTCATCTAATCAGGTGGCTCTTGACAACACTTATCAGATTGGGCTCCCTGATAAGATAGGCAGGAGCACACCTTAGTTTGAGCATCCCACTGAGATAGGCACCCAGGTGCTTAGACTAAAGCAATTTCACTCATGCTTACTGGCCGAACCTTAGGCATCTAGAGACTAAAAGCACCTATAGGTTTAAATGGGTTCGGAGCAGGGATTTTGAAGATCTTAGTGGTACTTAAATGCTGGCCTTAGATACCTAAATTGGCAATTGTCCCCTTTGTGAATATTTTCCTGACTGTCTGTGTACCTTAGATGGTACTTCTAACAGGGGTGGTGAGGATAAATATAGCGAAGACTGTGAGACAGTCAGCTGTACAGTAATGGAAACCATGAGAGCTCCCAAGATACACAGAGGATGGAAGAACTCTATCAGAGAATAAATATGGGGGGGGGGGGAACAATATTAACTCAAAGGATGCTGACCTGTAGTCATTGCTTAATTTGAACCCCAATAACTCTAGGCTTTGCCATTCATGGCCCTGGTACTTCTGGAATTGCTGCATCAGTTATGAATGTAAAAAGATTGCTTGAGCCCAACACCTCATTGTTTGAGCCCCAGTACCTCCTTCATTAGACATTATATAGTGTAGTGAGGCAGAATGGCCTCTCTCCAAAGTGGTTAGTGAGGAACTACTGCTCTCTCACAGCTAGGAAGAACCAACCCTGCCCCATCTTGCTAACTGGAAGTTCCAAGATGGAACAGGAAGTATAAAAGGAACAGCCTTGAACTCAGTTTGTCCTGGAGCAGACATCTCTTCCTGGGAGCTGTAGAATCCCAGATCAGCCCCAAGCCACAGTTGGTGGTTATAATAAACTGCCAGCCCACTGCTGGACGACTGGACCAGTGTGCTTCCTCCTTTCCCAAGAAACCTGCCGCCTCCTCCATGGTCCCAGCTGCAAACCGCATCCCTCTTCCTGTGGACTGGACTAGGAGGAGTGATGCAGAGAACCAGCGGCTCAGCAGGGATGGGAGGTCTTCAGGCAGGAGGAGCTGGCACTTGGCGAGGCTGCTGGCCAGTTGGCCCAATGCTGGGGCTGGCCCAGTGCTCGGAGGTGGAGGAGGAGCAGCACCATAGCCCCGCACTGGGGTCAGTCTGGTGATTGAGAGTGGGGGTGTGACTCAGTGCAGAATTGAGGCCGGTCCTGTGCTTGGAAGGGCCCCAGGACTGGGGCCATCTCAATTCTGGTGGCATTCGGCCAGTCTGGTGCTTGGGGAGGCTCCTGACTCAGCCACTTGCTGGGATTGGCCCAGTGCTCAAGGGCCAGAGGAACAGAGTCTCAGTCTGGTGCTGGCAGAGGAGCCACCAGAGGTGGTGACTCACCCTGATGTAGTTGGGGCAAGCAGTCCAGCAATCCTCCATGGCTTTTCCTTTAAGAGTTGGAAGGGTGAATTCAGGGCTCTGGCATGTAGGTGGTGGGGCCTTGGGTGGAAGGGGTGAGACTGGCAGGGGTGCCTCTCCAAAGCAGGGGTTCACTTGCCTCCGAGCCCTGAGCCAACCAGCACATTACTGAATGAAGAGACAGAGTATGCCGAGGAGTGACTAAAGTACCCATTACCTAACCGCAAAGTGCTGAGATGGAGCCCCCATTCGATGGAGCAACATGAACTACGTGGGACAAGAAGCAGCCCAGGGGAGCAAGAGTTTAGTCCAGCTGTGCTGCCAGCAGTGAGAAAACATATTTCAATGATTTCCCCACTGACCCTATGGCAGGACCACCCGCCAATGATAGGGCCCTGGTCTGGGACTCAGTGAAGTAGAGAAACCCAAAACTCTCTAGTCCCTGCTGACACCTCCTGGGGTGGTGGTCTACTCACCTGAAGCCAGAAGGCCTAGCTATAGACCTTGATGAAGAAGTGGGTTGTACCCACGAAAGCTCATGATACCATCCACATGTTTTGTCTTTAAGGTGCTGCTATACTATTTGTTGTTTTTTAAGTTTTTCCTATAGACTGTTATACTGCCATAAGCCCTATTCAGAAGACTTGGACTAAGATTGCTCATTGCTTGGCCCTGCCAAAGAACTAGTGCTCTAGACTATTGCTTTGCTGTCAGTCCTAGTCAGGAGATTCAGGCTGAACAATGTTTATTCTGTGTTGCCCAAGGGTAAAGGGGATGGTCAGAGTCCCAGACTGTTACTAGTGGTTTGGACTGTGAACCATAGAGCATGGGTGCAAAGTGGCTTCCCTCCCCATTGGACACTAAGGGCACATCAAGACAGAAACATTATTTTGAAATAACTTGTGTTATTTCAAAATAACAAAGTGTGCATCTACACAGCAAGCCTGTTATTTTGAAATGATTTGAAATAATGGCTTTCTTATTCAACAATCTGTAACTCTCATTTTATGAGGAATAATGCCTATTCCAAAATAGTTATTTTGAAATAGGGTTTGTGTAGACAGCACAGTTGTGGTTATTTCGAAATAATGGCCTCCAGGGCTTCTCACGGGTGCCCTGGTGGCTACTCTGCCCACACTCATCAGGACTCTATAGTTCTCCTTCCCCTGCGGGCTTTAAAGGTGCAGCCTCAGGGGAAACAGTGTGTGGCACACAGCAGGCCCAGCTCACACCGTTCCACACAGCAGCACCCAGATCTGCCTACCCTGCTGCCATAGCAGACAACAGCACTACACCTGAGCCCTCATGGCTGCCAGCACAGCTGCAGATAGCTCCCAAGCAGGGAGCAGAGGAGGTGGTCCCCACCCTGGACTGGAGCGGAGATCCTGGATCTCATTGAGATCTGGGGAGAGGAGGCTAACCTCCAGGATCTCCATACCAGATATAGGAATGCTGATATCTATGGCCAAATGGCTGACAATCTGGGGCAGAGGGGACACATCCACACCCAGGAGTAGGTGTGGATGAAGGTTAAAGAACTCAGACAGGTCTATACTAAGGCCAGGGATCACAACTTCCACTCAGGGCAGCATCCCAGAGCTGCCAGTATTATGAATAGCTCCACCGTATTCTGGGAGAGAGGGTCATTCCCCTTCTGGGTTATGGACTCTGGGTGGGAGACACCCATTGTCACCCTCCCGAAGGGCAGGCTACAGCGGAGGAGGAGAAGGAGAAGGAGGAGGAGCAGGCAGTGGGATCCATGATGCCTGCTAGCCAGGATCTCACACTGTCTTTGGAGCCATTGCCACCCTCCCAGGATGTCATCCAGGGATTGGAAGATGCAGGGGAAGGCCCATAAGGTGAGCTCTGTGACTGTCCCGAGACAACACGGGGGGGGGGGAAGCGGCTGGTGGCAAGGCCTGGGCTTTGTGCAGCAGCTTGTGCATGCGTGTGCACATGGAACACCAGTCTGGAGCACTTAGCCCCAAGACACTGCCATAGAAGGCCCTTGTGATCCTGCTCATAGGGTTCCTGCACAAGCCTGCCTCGGTCCTGACCCAATGGTGGGACATCTTCCCACCAGAAGCCACCACTAAGGAGGGTGGGGGTCCTGGACACACACATATACACAGCAGTGCTGCACATTGCACATGATCAGGGCCACACTTTTGGGGCAGCATCCACTCCCGGGGATAGTGCGGCAAGGCGGAGGACACCGAGCCCCTACCAGGGGAGCCTGCTGGGAGGGGAAGGAAGTGGAGGGGACCCCAGTAGCACTCTCCCCAGCAAGTGGCATCTGCCACTCACACACACCTCCCCCTAACATCTTTCCCCCCTCCAGCAGGCAGGGATAGAATTCATCCCTCTCCCTGTGGAATGCCACCACTGCCAGTCCTGATGTTTGCATGGCACAGAGGGAAGCCCAGCCACGCCATTGCCCCCTCACACCTGCAGGCTCATGGCCTGGCTGGCACATTCCCATGCTACTTACCCCGGGATATGGAGGTAGCGAGGCTCCCCCCAGGGACATCTGTGCCCCTGCAGGAAGGGGCCCACTCTCTAGGCCACCGGTGGCCTTCCTCCAAGCACATCGCCTTCATCTGACTGAAACCTTTTGGTGTTGCCTCAGAGATGAGAGCTAGGCTTCATGCACCCTGGCTCCAGGAATAACTGCCCTTCTCTATGTTCTTCACAGCTGGACCACTTGTGAGTGAGGCCTCTGCAACACCTCCTGCGCCAGCCTCCCGACCCTGTGGGAGCTGTCACCACAGACAAGCCTGTGAGGACCTGGAGCAGGAGCACATTGCATTCAGGCACCACTGCAGGACACACAGAGAGGCGGATACAAAGCTGCACTGCACCACCTCACAGGAGTTCTTGCAGCAGGCCTGGACCATGTGCATGGCTTACACCGCTGCCATTGACCACCTGCTGGCTGCTACTGCCCCAGCTCCTGCCCCTCTGGCTTTTCCACCAGCCATTAAGGGCCATGCACATAAGGCAGTGGAACCACCTGAGGCAGGTCCCATTCCCAGCCTAATCCCTGAGCCTCTCCTACCCCTCCTCCCTCTTTCTCCCACTTCTCTCCCCTTCCAGGTTCTTTCCCCAGTTACATTTACCCCAATTAAAAAAAAACAGTTTATTGTTTCAAAAACAAAAGGTCTACTTTATTGTATCAAGAGGAAAAGGAGAGGAAGAAGGGGGAAGGGAGGGCAGAGGAAGGGAGGAGTGTGGGAGGAAAGGCACAAAGGGGCAATGTGGAGGCTTCTTGTGGGGATGCCAGGGGAGAGTGTCACTGGGGTCCTTGTGTGAAATTCTCTCTCAGGGCCTCTTGTATGTGCACACCCCCCTGATGGGCCTGCTGGATGGCAGCCATGCACAGTTGTTCAAAGGCCCTGGCCAACTGCTCGGACTCTGCCCCTCCCCCCGGCCCCGCCTTGGCAGGTACATTTCCCCCTTGTTCTCACATATATTGTGCAGGATACAACAGGCCGCCACCACTTGAGGAACATTCCTCTTGCCAAGGTGAAGATGGGTGAGGAGGCAGCAGAACCTCCCTTTTAGATGGCCAGTGGTGCCCTTCATAACCATGTGGGCACTACTGAGCTTGGCAGTGAAACATTCCTTGCTTTGGTCATGGTGTCCCCTGTAGGGCTTCAGAATCCAGGGAAGCAGCGGATAGGCTGTGTCCCCCACGATACATATTGGAATGTCCACGTCCCTGACCCTTGAGGTCCATTTAGGCTGTAATCCTTTCTCTACCTGGGTGCAGCATGACTTCTATGTTGCGAGCAGGAGCCATCAGGCTCAAGTCAGCTCCATATGGTGAGTCCAGGGAGCAAGTGCCACCTTCACCCTGATTCACCTCAGCAGGCCACCCAGGGTCAGCGCAACCAAAAATTATGACTCAGCGGTGGAGGGGGGGGCTCAGCTCAAAAATTTTGAAAACAGCTGCTCGGGGTGCAGTGAGGGGGACAGCTCAAGGTGTAGAAAGAGGAGTGACTAGGGGCTATGACCAGGCAGAGAGTAGCCCAGGCAAGTGGTAGCAAGGGGCTGTGTGTTGCCAGGGAGTAGCTCAGGGAAAAGCCATCCCTAGGGAGAGGAGGAAACTGGGGCAACCCTTCTTGTCCCCATTGCAAACCCTAGCCTGCCTCTGTTCCACCTCACCCCCCTCCACGCCTTCCCCACGCCCCACTCCTGCTCTGCCCCTCCCCCCCAGCTCCCTTTCTCAGGCAACGTAGCCCAGGGAATTACTGGGCCTGGCACAGACTGGCAACCGGGGTGGCCCTCCCCAAACTCACCACAGTAATGGGAATCCAGGGCAGCCCACCAGCCTGCTCCACCCCACCTCACCACTCTCCCAGCCTGCTGCATCCTGCTTCTCCATGGCAACATGAAGCGGAGCACCATAGAGCTAGGACACACGACTTGCCATTGCCACAGAGAAGCGGAGTGCTACTGACCAGGCTGCCAGGTGGCTCTGGATCCCACAGCTGCAATGAGTGTGGAGGGGTGACCTCTGCTACCACCCTTCAGCAGGCCCTGTAATCCCCTAAGTCCTTCCCATCCATTGGACAGTTGAGGCAGCCACTGAGGGCCACCGCCCAAAGCATGAGGTTTGGGGAGCAGCTGCCCTGATCCATCCTATGGACAGGATGGCTCTGAGTCTAGCCCAGGGATGGCTGTGTGAGTGTCAGTTGACGGTCAGGGCAGTGTGTGTGTGTGTGTGTGTGTGTGT
>CM057846.1:61073815-61084780 GCA_030068395.1 Apalone spinifera | reverse complement strand
GGACAGGGGGTAGCTCAGGGGACAGGAACGGGGTAACTAGACACTGTGTGTGAGGAGAGGTCTCCTGTGGTCCCTGTTCTCTGAAGATTCTGCCAGGCATGGAGCTGGGTTTCTCACCGTTGCAGCTCTTATAGGTTGTGTGAGAAAAGGGGGCTGGGAGCTTAGGGGCAGCAGCAGCCGCAGCAGGAGAAGCAGTAACAATACCCTGCCTGTGCATGGCACCAGCCAGAAGAGGAGAAGGAGAGGAAGAAGGGGGAAGGGAGGGCACTGCCTCACACTGCTCAGCTTCAGCTTGCTGCCTCCAAACTGGTCAGGGAGCAGGGAGAGAGGAGGGCTGGGTCTGTCACAGAGACTGCCCCATACTTCCACTGAAGTTCGGAGGGCAACATCCCCATCTACCTCTGCCCATGAGCTTGGGTGATTCTGCTTCACGGGGATCACCAAGAATCTGGGATTCAGCCCTGCCACTCCACAGCTTCAGTTTGGGAGAAGGGGAAGCAGGGAGAAGGACTTCTGCCCCTAGGCTCCTGCTTTCAGCCCTGCAGAGCTTGCCAGGGCTTGGGCCTTCAGCCCTTGGGGAAGGGGAGCATGTTGGGGATCAGGGCTTCAGACCAGGAGGGAGGGCATGCTGGGATCAGGGTTTCAACCTGGAGGGATGCTGGAATTCAGGGGGGAGTGCCAGGATTGTGGGGGCTGTAAGGGAGCAGGGCTTCAGTGTGGGAGGGGTCGCTAGGGATCGAGATTTCAGCCCCGCAGCAAATGACGCAGTCTGGGAAGACTGGCAGACACTCCCTCCCTGTTGAAAAACCCTGCTTTTGGGTGCACATGGGGCAGGTGATACACCCCGCTTACCCTTACCCTTCTGTCACAAATAGGGCTGCCTCTCCTCCTATTGGCTTTGTGTCTTTCTGCCTTTGAACCCTGCCACCACCTGCCCACATTCGCCAGCCAGCCCCAAACTAGAGTCAGCTGTGCTGACTGTGACTGAACAGCAGGGTGAGGGCCGGTACAGAGAATATCAGACAATTTGCCTTTTTTTTTAAAGGCAGGATGCCTGCAAGAGGACTTAAATAAGGGACTGCCCCGTTAACAGTGGGATGGATGATCACCCTGTTTACAACCAACTGAATATTGTACTCGGTGTTTTTTATCCTTTCTGGAAGAACATTTCTATTGTCTCCCCTATAGGAAGAAAAATTGAAACAACTTTTCTTACATAATAATAGAGTTAGAAGTGACCACAAGGGTCATCTAGTCTAATTCCTTGCTGAGATGCAGGATTTGTTCTGCCTAAATCATCCAGGACAGATGGTTACCAAGCTTCTTTTTAAAAGCCTCTCGTGAAAGATCTTTTCTATACATATTCATATGCATATTGACAATGTTAAACCAGAAATTCCAATACACCACTAATATAATAAACCAGCTGATCACATTTTGCTTTTAAAGATGAGTGAAAAGGAAGTTAACATGGGTATGTACAAAACCAAAAATCAAATGCTGAATCATTGATCTACACGTCAATTAAAATATCTCATTGTGCTGCCAGTAGTGCCATTTGAGAGCAGTTATAGACTTACAATTAGATTACAGTCCTTTGAGCTAAAAGACAATCTAGAGTAGTTTAAGACAGATCAATTTGTCATGTTATTCCCTACAGCTGATTCTGGTCATAATTACAATGTGAAATAAAACACATCCTGCAGACATATCAGTTCATTCATATTGAAGATATTGTTAGAAAGTAAATATTTTTGAACTCAGAGAAGCAAGCATTGGAAAGCCAGCGCTGCTAAAATGCAGAACTGATCATCTGGAGAAATTGAAAGGACTGGCTTTTTTTTTTTTTAAGGGAGCGCATATGATGTAAACACAGATTAATGTCTCATGGTTTTAAAGACCATGGAATCCACCAGGTGTCAGCAAAGTTTAGGGCTGAATTTTTTGCATACAAAAGCTATGTGCTATAATAAAATTAACCAGATGGTTGGGCAGCAGCCACCTGAATCAGCTGTACTTGGCCCCCACAAAAAAATAGCATAAGGTCTCATCATTCAACTGTGCTGGGGTGTTAAAGGAACCAAAATAATTTTGCTATGATTCTCATGTCTTATATGCTGATTTTCCAGCTAACTGTTCATAGGATTCCACTTTAACCTAAGTAAGTCCCTATTCAAACATTTCCCATAAGTTGGTTCCCATTTTACTGGTTGTTCTGTACTTATCAATACTATTATAGTATAGCAAAATATTATCTAATGAAACTGTTTCTAGTAAAGAACTTTTCACTTAGTGGAAAGATAAATCAAAGGTCTAGCTCTTTATTTTCTTATTTGTTTGCCTCCGAGTGTTTAGTGGTGCTGAAAAAACACTCTAGAGATGCTGTAACCAGTTAGGGTGCGTTTACACAGCACCCTAAACTCAAAATAAGATACACAATTTGTGCTACGCAAATTGCGTATCTTATTTCAAAACTATTTCAAAATAGCTTGTTTTGAAATTTGACATCTACATAGAGCCAAATTTCAAAATAGCATGCTATTTTTAGCCATCCCTTATCCCTCATGCAATGAGGTTTACTGTGATGGAGAAATAGTGCACCTGGTATTTTGAAAAATATTTCAAAATACCGGGCAGCTTGTGTCGACGTGGGGTAGCTATTTCGGGATACTTACGGTAATCCAAAGTAGCTAAGCAGTGTGAATGAACCCTTACAAAATATCACTACTGTCTGAAACTGGAGCAACTCTCTCCAGAACACTGAATTAAACCAGGAAACCTGGACTCTATTAAAGCAGAGCTTTAGGGAAGACGACAAAAAGAACATGGGACTGAAAGAGACCATTCATTTATAGTGGTACATTTGCTAGTACACATACAAAAGGTCTGTTACACACTAATTAAGCCTGTGTGGCCAGTATTTTAAGCTTCCTATTAGAATGACTAGTGCACCATCATAGCAATCCTGTGCCTTCTTAGTGATGTAAAATACACTGTTCCTTCCAGCACAACTTCCATCTTTTGATATCCCTGTCCTGAGCAGGCATAGAATGCATATCATCTAGGCTGCCGTTTGCTATTGTTCACTAATCTAATGGCATGTACTGCAAATATATTACCAATTTTTAGAGCTGTCAAATGATTTTTAAAAATCGTGATGAATCACATGATTAAAAATTAATTGTGATTAATCATCTGACTAATGACACTATTAAATAGTAATAGAATATAATTTATTAAATAGGTGGCTATTTTTCTACATTTTTAAATTTATTTATTTCAATTACAACACAGAATGCAAAATGTACAATGATCACTTTATATTCTTTTGATTACAATTATTTGCACTGTAAAAAGTTTCCAGTTCATCTAATAATAGTATTGTAGTGCAATCTCTTGATCATGAAAGTTGGACTTACATTTGTGGAATTATGTACAAAAAACTACACACAGAAATAAAACAGAGTAAAACTTTACTGCCTACAAGTTCGCTCAGTCTTACTTCTTATTTAGCAAATTCCCATAACAAAAAATTGTATTTTCATTTATGAAGATGATGCTGTGGCCCACTTCTTATTTGCAATGTCACCTCAAAGTGAGAACAGGCATTTGCATGGCACTGTTGTAGCTGACATCTCAAGACACTTACATGTCAGATGCTCTAAAGATTCATATGCGTCTTAATGCTTCAAACAACATTCCAGAAAACTTGAGTCCATGCTAATGACAGGTTCTGCTCAATAACAATCCAAAGCAATATGGACCCATGCATGTTCATTTTCATCATTTCAGTCAGATGCCACCAGAAGAAGGTTGATTTTCTTTTTCAGTTATTCATGTTCTGTAGTTTCCACATTAAAGCATTGCTCTTATAAGACTTCTGAAAACATGTTCCACATCTGATCCCTCTCAGTTTTTGGAAAGCACTTCAGATTCTTAACCTTGTGTCGAATGCTGAAGCTGTCTTGGAAAGCTCACATATGTACCTTCTTTTGTTTTGTCAAATCTATAGTGAAAGTGTTCTGAAAAATGAACAACATATGTTGGGTCATCATCCAAGACTGCTGTAATATGAAATATATGTCATAAGGCAAGTAAAACACGGAACAGGAGACATACAATTCTTTCTCACAGAATTTAGTCAAATTCAATTAAAATATCTAACAAGAGTTATCAACATGGAATCTGCCCTCTGGAATGGTGGCTGAAGCATGAAGGGGCATAGAAATGTTTAGCATATATTGAACGTAAATGGCTTGCAACAAAGTCTACACAATGACATTTTAAAAGCGGCAGCATTATCCCCTGTAAATGTAAACAAACTTGTTTGCTTTAGTAATTGTCTGAACAAGAAGGACTGAGTGGACTTGTAGTCTTTACAATTTTATATTGCTTTTGGTTTTGAGTGCAGTTATGTAACAAACAAAAAATCTACACTTGCAAAAATCTACATTTGAAAGTTGCAATTTTACAATAAAAGAGTTTGTTCCACAGTCCTTGGACAAGGTGAACAAAAAATCCTATTTATAAAATAATTGGTACAATGCAAATATTTGTAATAAAAAATAAAATGAGCACTGTACACTTTGTATTCTGGGTTGTTGTTGAGATCAACATATTTGAAAATGTAGAAAAACAGCCAAAATATTTAATTGCAATTGGTATTCTATTATTGTTTAATAATGTGATTAAAGCTGCAGTTAATCACAATTAATTTTTTAAATCACGATTAATTTTTTGAATTCATCATGTGAATTAACTGTAATTAATGGACAGCCCTACTATTTTTGTCTTGTAACATTGTTTTTTACTTCATATCAAAGTATTCAGTGCAAGATTAGATCAATTGTTATACTCTTGAGGTAGGCCTGGCCCGTTTTGGTTGATGCTAGCATATGGCACTAATGCAGAATATCTAAACCAGAAATCCTAATTCTAGAAGCTTTACCACACACAGATGGTATGTAGAATAGCTATATAAACAGGGTATAATTGTGTAATCTGAATGCATGCAATCATTAATGTACCCCTTGTCAATACAGAAACATTGCTCTTGTTAATTTATGAATTGACAATGTATCTTTTATAAAATACTAGATGATTTACCCAGCGTTGCCCAGTTCCTTCAGGGCAGGAAGCTGGGGGCATGGAAGAAGTAAGACTTTGGGCAGGGCCTTGTGGATGTGAGGGAAAGAAGTGTAGGAGGCTGAGAGTGGGGAGGAAGAGTGAGGATTGGGAAGTGAGGAGGGGCTCAGGGCAGGGGGTTTCAGCTGCATGTGCCTTTTTTATCTCCCTTCATTCATCCAGAATTTAGGCGAAGAAGCAGCTTCATATCAAATTTGGTGGTCTTAGCTCTTACCATTTAGGAGGAGTTCTTGAACCAATGGACTCACAGACAGACACACAGATGTATGAATCTCATATGATTAGATAGATAGATAGATAGATTCTACAGTCAGGGTTCAGAGATCAGGCGTAACATGTAAAATGTGTATTTGTGACCTATAATGTATTTAGGACTGATAGATAAATTGGGGGATTTTAGGGCTCTTGGTCTACACTGTAAACTCTTTGAAGTGTTCCCTAGTGTGCTTTGACATGATACTGTCTCAAACAGTGCTGTATTAAAGCACACTAGGGAAATATCAATGCTGCAGCAGTGGGGTCTACTCAGCAACTCATTAGTGTGCTTTAGAAAAGACACCCTAATAGTGCCTATTTCTGATCCATGTAGACAAGCCATAGGATTTTCTGATTTTGGGGGGGGAGGGTTAGTGGGTAAATATTTGTTGGTTTGGTTTCATGAACTGGGATGTTTTATCAATTTTTTTTCTCGGTTAACACCTAAAATCAGAAATCCAATATATACCAAAGTGTGTTTTGTCATGGTGACTCATAAGAACCTATTTTGGCTAAAGTGTGACGGGGAATACATATCTGTGTGGTTCAAACTTTCCATAACATCCTACTTTAAAGCACATATGTTCCAGCTTCTCTGTGTCTGCATGGTGAACAGATGTGACTAAAAGACAGCTTCAACACATGTGGTTTGTTATTGCCATATTCTTTTTCCTCCACAATATTTTGTATTGGTCTCTCTATTTCTCCTCTCGCTCTCTCTTTTTAAGAATTAGGGCAAAATTGTCCCTTGCTGTCGTAAGTTTCTCATAAGCTTATCCTTCCTTGTATCATTATAACAATGATGTTTTAAACCAACTGTTCCTTGCCATGATTTAGATTTCATGATAGTATGGGGCATATCGCTAGGCAACCCAGGCTAATGAGTGAGCCACAGGAGCAGCCCTCCTTCATCTCAATGGGCTGCAAGAGTATTGTAAACAAGACAGTCTCCCGGGACAAGGTAGTTTTGCTAACTGCGCTTGCGTACCTAGAATTTGCAGTGTGTGTCAATTGAACTGTAACGGCGCTTTGGTGGGATGCAGAGGGAGCACACGGCTCTCACAGTCAATGTTGGATATAATGATCAAGTACCTCACTTCACCTGGCCTTGCTCTCTGTGCATGCCACTTTAGTAATAGCAGTAAGGAAAACAAAAACCTACATGGATGGAAAACAGCAGAATCTGGCAACCCCCTCCCACTGGTCCAGAGACTCATGCTTGGACACATGTAGTGAGATCTAGACTGGTCAAAACAAAGGGACAGAATATCAGATCACCAGAATCTGACACACAGGAGGTATGACTGTCATTATAATGTAATCTAAGACTGTTTGAACTAGTCCAGACATTAATGAAACCCTTATGTAGAAGCAGTTTAGTAAGAATGTATACAGAGCTAAATCTCTGATAACCAAAGGCTCTGTAAAATACCTTTGGCTCCTCCCTTAAACAGCCATTTTTGTTCTGGACAGCAGAAAAAGATGTTTATTGTGACACTAAAGTGGCATATATTTATTTACTTATTACATTTGCAATATAAGTATTGTCAGAGGATCTTTCATGTAGATGCACCTGTGGCCAAGTCCTGTGAACAGCTGCCTAGGGTGGCTCACACACATGAGTGCCAGCCTCCGAGCAAACTGTTAAGAAACAGGACACAAACACCAAATAGGCATTGTGTTCAATAACTAGATTTTATCAGCCACTTATCAAGTGTCAATCCCTTAAGCATTTGAACAGCCTTAACGTGGAATCACAATCCTCTTAGTTCTCCTGACTATCTTGCCAGCCGGACAGATCTGTCTTGGGTGATGGATAGTCCCTTACACCGAAAATAATAACACTATTCCGGTTACTCACAGTCCCAAAGGACCAATCATGTACCCCACGCCCAATACACCTCAAATTTCCAACCAAATACTATTTGTTATAGGCTATAAGCATTAAATGAAGATTCATTAACTAAGCAGAAGCTGGTAAACATACACACAAGTGAATTACAGTTTAGGTTTCAAAAAATAGGAGGTGCTGTAATATGCAAGATATATATATGGCTTTTAAGGCTAACCCAAGCTAAATAGCTGAGCATCTCCTGCTTATAGTTAGAAGTTTTGTTCTCTTCCTGATGTCTAAGCAGCATAAGGTCAACAATTCCTTCATGACAGGAATTTTGTATTTTCTTTCTCCAGGTCCAGCTGTGATGGGATGAGGATTTGCACAAATCCCCTCTTTATGGATGAGATGGGAGCAATCAACAAAGTCTTTCATCCTGTTCAGTCAGCAGCTTACACTGGCTTCTTGTGCCATTGCCTGGTTTTGATCCTCAACTAGTTGAGTATTATGTTACAGGAGGCAGTCCCAGACGTTTTCAAAGTTCAGACCGCAGCTCAGTAGAGGTATTTTCTTTTGCAGTATTTCCCTCTCTTTAGCAATGTGGGCTATGTCACTCACACTTATGTAACATTACTCATGGTAAATTAATATTAGGAACATACTGATATATTTCAGCTTTAAAATAAGCATTAAGTAATCTATTCTTTATGGGGGGAAGTATGCTACCCTGTCTGTTTTTGTCTTTTATTTAATCTCCCTCTCATCTGCTATGTCTGCAGTCAACAAGCAGGAAAGTCTGTACCACACCAGCAGCTATTAAGCACTGGAGTCATCACTTAAAGCTATGTCTATACTAGGGAGTTATCTCAAAATAAGTTATTTTGAAATAATAACTCCTGAAATAAGTTCTTCTTCGTTGCAAGCAGGAATTATTATTTCGAAATAACAAGCTCTTTTGGGTGTGTCTACACTGCACCATACTGAGCTACACAAATTGAGTATCTTATTTCGATTCTATTTCAAAAGAGCATATTTCTTCATTTGGCGTTGTCTACACAATACCAAATTTTGAAATAAAGCATTATTCCAAAACACCCCTTACTTCTCGTAGAAAGAGGTTTACAGGAATGTCAGAATAGTGAGCCGGAAATAATATGCTTGCTGTGTAGATGCGGGATAGCTATTTTGGGATATTCCAGTATCCTGAAATAGTGTTGCAGTGTAGACGTACCCTTATTTTGAAATAACGGGCTTGGTAGTATGGATACTCACCTTGTTATTTCGAAATAACTCCCCAGTGTAGACATGTCCTTACTGAGTTGGTCGTATATTTCATGGGAGATGGGATTTTATGTCACTTAAGTGGATTGTCCTGTCTACCTGCTGTAGAAGTAGTTGTTGGCCTTGATGTAGGGGCAAAATACAGATGGCATTAATCCATTTCAATATAGTGGATAAAAGCAGGGAAAAGTGGCAGTGCATTGGTGGGTTCATAGAGCTAGCAGCTCCAGTTAAAATGATGGTTGTATATTTGAATAGAAATAATCTAAAAACAATGTGTAACTCTGAATGAAATCCCAGTTATGGGGTTAGGTTTGGATTTAACACAATTGCTATGTATAAGGGAGGTGTAAATCTAGAAACACTTTCCCCATCTGGGAAAACAGTACCTAGGTCTGAGGGACAGGCAAAAACTGGTTCAAAAATGAGTTCTGCTATCTCATTGATCTGAAGAAATGCACAGGAGACAGAATGACTCTCATATACCAGTGAGTGGAAGATTTCACCTTCATATATTTACTAGAAGACTTACCCAGCATTACTTGGGTCCTTCAAGATTCTTGTGTGTGGGTGCAAGAGTCAGGACAGGCTTTGGGGGAGCTCAAGGCAAGATTCCAGGCATGGGGTGGGAGGTTTAGGCCAGGGGATTCACGGCATGGGGCTGGGAGGTCTGGGGGCATTGACTGGGGTCACCCATGGTGGCGAGGATGATGCTGCAGTTGCCAACCTGCACTGGCTCCTCTGTAGAGGGAGAGGGGTAAGGCTTGTGGTACCTGGACTGCCTGCTGGCTGTGGGGGAGGGGGCCATGGCTGTGTGGCCCAGCCTTGTCCTGCCAGGTTCTCAGGGGCATGGGGAGGATGGTGCTGTGCAACCTGGTCCTGGTCGCAGCAAGCCCTCGGGAGGGTTGGGAGGCAGGAGCTGTGGGGAGAGGGCCATGGTTGCATGTTTGCAGAAAATGGTTCCTGAAAAATGTTTCTAACCCGCTCTACCCACAACACTGACCCCACTCTGTTCACAATTACTATGCACTAATGTCAGTTGTCCACTAGTTTCATTGAGAGAGCAACAGCAAAGCTAAGACTCAGAAGTGACCATTAGATCACAGAGTCTGACCAGCTCTATCATGAGCCTTTAAATTTCACCCACTGGTTTTTTTTTTGGCTAAAGCATGTCTTCCAAAAAGGCACCTAGGCTTGATCTGAAGACATCAAGAGATGGAGAATCCATTACTTCCCTCGTTAGCTGGTTCCAAACATTAATCACATTCACTTAAAAAAAATCAATGCCTTATTTTTCTACTTTTCAACTTCCAGACTCTGGTTTTCATTATGCCTGTCTTAGCTAGATTAAAAAGCTCTTTAATACCCAGTATCTCCTCTTCTTGAAGGTACCTAGACCTTAATCAAGTTACCTTTCAATCTGCTTTTTGATTAAACTAAACAGATTGAGTGATGAGTCCCTCACAATAAGTTATTTTTTCTTCTTCTTTTCTGCACCTGCTCCAATTGTATAACATCCTTTTAAAAACACAGACACCAGAATTGTATGCAACATATTCTGAAGTTAAAAATCACCTGACTTACCTATACTCTTCTGTTTTTATAGCTCAGACTCACATTAGCCTTTTTTGCCACAGTGCTGCACTGCAAAAGCGGAGAGGAGTCCTGTTTTTTTGTTTTTTGTTTTTGTTTTTTTGCCATAGTGCTGTACTGGGAGCTCCTATTTGAATTCCATTACAGTATGACCCCGAATTTCTTTTCAGAGTTCCTGTTTTCCAGGTGTGCTCTGCATTCCTTGTTCATCATGGTTTTGGGAATGACTGTTTGAACAGTCGATGTCAGAGAGGTTAAATTAAAGAGAAGGCTGTATACTAGGTCTTGTCCTGACAGAGAGGGCTGAATTCACCCATCCCATCATTGTATTGCCTAGTGCAGTGTTTCCCAATTTTATTTGGCCACGGAACCCCTAGAGTTGCCTTTATTAAAAAAAAAAAAAAAAAGGCCCCTGCCGAGTTTCGTTGAGCAAAAAAAAAGCCCTCGCCATGGCTCTGTCTCTTTAACAGGGGGCGGGGGACTGCCGGCTTTTCGCGGAACCCTTGCTTTCGCTTCGCGGATCCCCAGGGTTCCCCAGAGCACCAATTGGGAAACACTAGCCTAGTGGGACAAAGCAGAAAGAATCAGAAGCCTTCACTCTGCCAACTTCAGGGCATCAGAGATGTCTGAAAATTGTGATAGCAGGCAAGGCATATGCTGAGACAATGGCTGCTGTGTGGAGTGTCTAGACACCTCTGTGGAACTTGTGAGACAGTGCATCTTTAAGCAGATTCTCTGAGGCAAGCGAACAGAGGCATGGCTTGCTTTCCTGCCTCTGCGTGTGTTTCTTTAAGAAGTCAGCTAACACCAGTTGAGTGAATCCGATCCAGTTGTTTTAAATAATCAGGTCTTATGCC
>CM057846.1:61045490-61058290 GCA_030068395.1 Apalone spinifera | reverse complement strand
TCGTCAATCTATCCAACTACACACTCAGCCCGGCAGAAGAGTCTGTCCTATCTCGGGAACTCTGTTTTTGCCCCACCACTCCCACAAACATGATACAGTTCTATGGTGATCTGGAAGCCTACTTTCACCCTCTCCGTCTCAAGGAATACTTTCAACCCAACACTGAACAGCACACAGATACCCTCCTATCAACAGTACAAGAAGAAGAATTCTGTATGGACTCCTCCTGACAGTCGAAACGACAGACTGGACCTATTCATAGAATGCATCCGCCAACATGCACAGGCAGAAATTGTGGAAAAGCAGCATCGCTTGCCCCATAACATCAGCTGTGCAGAACCTCCACAGCCTCAGAAACAACCTGACATTATGATCAAAGAGTCTGATAAAAGAGGTGCTGTTGTCATCAGGAATAGGTCAGACTACCAAAGGAAGGATGACAGACAACTCTCCAATTCCCATTCTACAGGCCACTATCCTCTGATCCTATTGAGGAGTATACAAAGAAACTACACCATCTGCTCAAGACACTCCCTACAAAAGCACAGGAACAAATCTACACAGACACACCCCTAGAGCCCCAACCAGGGTTATTCTATCTACTACCCAAGATCCATAAACCTGGAAATCCTGGATGCCCCATCATCTTGGGCATTGTCACTCTCATTGCAGGACTATCTGGATATGTGGGCTCTCTACTGAGTCCCTATACCACCAGCACTCCCAGCTATCTTCGAGACACCACTGACTTCCTGAGAAAACTACAATGCACTGGTGATTTTCCAGAAAACACCGTCCTAGCCACCACAGATATAGGGGCTCTCTACACCAACATCCCACATGTAGATGGAATACAAGCTGTCAGGAACAGTATCCCTGATGATGCCACGGCACAACTGGTGGCCGAGCTCTGTGACTTTATCCTCACCCATAACTATTGCAGATTTGGGGACAATTTATCTCTTCAAACCAGTGGCACTGCAATTGGCACCCACATGGCCCCACAATATGCCAACACTTTTATGGCTGACCTGGAAGAACGCTTCCTCAGCTCTCATCCACTAGCACCCCTCTTTACTTACACTACCTTGATGACATCTTCATCATCTGCACCCATGGAAAGGAGGATCTGGAAGAATTCCACTGTGATTTCAACAGTTTCCACCCCAGCATCAACTTCAGCCTGGACGAGTCTACACAAGAGCTCCACTTCGTGGACACTACAGCGCAAATAAGTGATGGTCACATAAATACCACCGTATACTGAAAACCTCCTGACAGCTATGCTTACCTACATGCCTCCAGCTTCCATCCTAGATACACCACATGATACATTGTCTACAGCCAAGCACTAAGGTACAACCGCATTTGCTCCATCCCCTCAGACAGAGACAAACACCTACAAGATCTTCACAAGCATTCTTAAAATTACAATACCCACGCAAGGAAGTGAGGAAAACAGACTGATGGAGGAGATGTGTACCCAGAAGCCTCCTGCTACAAGACAGGCCCAACAAAGAAAATAACAAACACCACTGGCCATCACCTACAGTCCCCAGCTAAAACCTCTCCATCACATCATCAGTGATCTACAATCCATCTTGGACAATGATCCCTCACTTTCACAGACCTTGGGAGGCAGGCGAGTCCTCGCCTACAGACAGCCTGCCAATCTGAAGCAAATTCTCACCAGCAACTATACACCACACCACAGTAACTCTAACTCTGGAACCAATCCCTGCAAATAACCTTGGTGCCAACTTTGCCCACATATCTACACCAGTAACACCATCACAGGATCTAACCAGATCATTCACTTGCACATCTACCAATGTAATATATGCCATCTTGTTCCAGCAATGCCCCTCTGCCCTAAACATTGGCCAAATTGGACAGTCCCTATGTAAAAGAATAAATGAACACAAACCAGATATCAGAAATGGTATCATACAAAAACCTGTAGGAGAACACTTCAATCTCCCTGGACACACAGTAGCAAATTTAAAAGTACCCATCCTGAAAAGAAAAAAAAACCCCACACCTTCAAAAACAGACTCCACAGAGAAACTGCAGAGCTACAATTCATTTGCAAATTTGACACTATCAATATAGGATTAAACAAAGACTGTGATTGGCTAGCCAACTACAAAAGCTGTTTCTCTTCTCTTGGGCTGTGTCTAGACTGGCAAGTTTTTGTGCAAAAGCACCTGCTTTTGCGCAAAAAACTTGCCAGGTGTATACACTGGCCGCTTGAATTTGCGCAAGAGCACTGACTTTGTAATGTACAAAATCAGTGCTTCTTGCGTAAATACAATGATGCTCCCATTCGGGCAAAAGCCCTCTTGTGCAAATGTATTTGCACAAGAGGGCCAGTGTAGACAGCTAAAAAGTGTTTTGCGCAAAAAAGCCCCGATGGCAAAAATGGCAATACGGGCTTTCTTGCGCAAAACCGTGTCTCGATTGGCACGGATGCTTTTCCGCAAAAAGTGCTTTTGTGCAAAAGCGCCCGTGCCAATCTAGACGCTCTTTTCCACAAATGCTTTTAATGGAAAAACGTTTCCGTTAAAAGCATTTGTGGAAAATCATGCTAGTCTAGACGTAGCCTCGGTGTTCACACTTCCACATCAGCTGCTAGAAGTGGGCCACATCCTCCCTGACTGAATTGACCTCGTTATCTCTGGCCTTCCTCTTGATTAGTACTCCTTTCTGTTCATGTGCCTGTATATGTATACCTGTCTCTGGAATTTCCACTACATGCATCTGATAAAGTGGGTCTTTGCCCACGAAAGCTTATGCTCCAATAACTCTGTTAGACTTTAAGCTGCCACAGGACTTCTCATTGTTTATGCAGATTCAGACTAACACAGCTACGCCTCTGATACTTTTATTAAAATTGATTAGTCAAGAATTATATTAAATAGCCCAGCCCAGGCTTATTGAACCTGAAAATAAAAACTAATACATGGGATTTTCTTTTAAATTGTGTGAAAATACTTGTTTGAAGTGATCTCAGCTAGTATGCATTGACCTGGGCTTTTGCAAGTGACACTTCCTATTCACTGCTCTGATACAAAAACCTCATGTCTGGGAGACTGTCTTTTTTCTTCTGCTCTCATTGCTTTCGGCCATATGGAGCCATTGAAAAGAAGAAAGAGGCAGCCTATAGCAAGGAAGTAAACAGAACAGAATGGATACACAGAAGTTCTGCAGGAACTGGCTGGAGTGGGGAAAGTATTCCCAATAAGCCTCTGATACTCCCCTATTCTCTGACCCCAGAACTCTGGGAACACCCAGTTTTCCTCCTTCGCCACTCCTAGGAAAACTAGGAGATCACCATCCAATTTCAGTTTGGGGCAGTCTTTCTGCTACTAGTGAAAGTGTGTGCAAAGAAGCAAGCTCATCCATGACACTGAAATGGCTCAGGAGAAAGTGCCTAGAATTTCATAGTCCAATTTTTTTTTAATATAAATATTGTCTCCATTATA
The DNA here is from genome assembly GCA_030068395.1 of Apalone spinifera. Taxonomy (NCBI): domain Eukaryota; kingdom Metazoa; phylum Chordata; order Testudines; family Trionychidae; genus Apalone; species Apalone spinifera. The sequence continues at coordinate 61,054,805 of CM057846.1, read as the reverse complement.
TATGAAGTCAGGGCTGGAGCTCTTCTTTGCTTTGAGAAAAGTGGGCTATCATGAGAGAAAGTTTGGGAAGCAATAATAATATGAATTTATAAAGAAAAAGCAAATGTTACCTTAATTGCTAGAGCAGCTCAATCATTAAAGAAAAATGTAGTAGAGAGTTTTTAAAAATATGTATTTGAACTTGTCTTACTCTTCAAAGTCTTATGTCCAAGAGGTTTCAGAGCAGCAGCAGAAGCATATATATGCCGTTCAGTATACAGTGTGAAATATAAATCTTGCTTTTCCAGTGCAGGATGGCATATTGAATTGGCCTAGTGCACAGTCCTTATTGCAGCTTGGTGGTTGCTAGCTGGGTTTGTTCCTTCCAAGCATGCTCCTTGCAGTACAATCATTTTCAGCTTTGGCATTACTTTTGTGAAAGTATTTCTACTATCATGGGCTGTATTAGTCTTTAGCCTTGTGCCTTATTCACTGTGCATCATAGATGCATTCTGTACTCACATTTATGTCCTTAATCCATGGCAGACTAAACACATGGGCAAAAATTAGCTTTTAGGAAACAAATTTTGTAAAAATTATATCCAGTGTTCCTTGTAAGCTGGGCACTTGTGCGGCCACTCGGGAGAGATTCATATGCTACTCAGATGATTAGCAGAGTGCCCACTGTTAGGGTTTTTGTTTCTAATGATGGTGCAAATATGTACATACCTCAGTGCATATAAAATATTTATTCTGCACATGGATGGAAAAAACATGCTCATGGATGGAAAAGATTAGAGGGAACATTGGTCCTATCCTAAGTATAATCAAGCGTTAAATACCTTAACAGGATGCTAGTTCATATTCTCCAGCAGTACATTAGTGTTCTGTTACATCTGAAGTATTTTACCTCTGTAGTAAGTTCCAACTCCATTAAATGAGTCAATAACAATAAATTAGAAACAGGTTATTTTTATATTCTTTATTCCACCAAAACTGCATTGCAGTCTTCCAGTCTTTTATAGTATTTACATTATTTGCAACTCTTTCCATAAGTGCCAGTACAAATGTAACTGATGATAATCCAGAATAGCTATACAAATGTTCCTGAAAGCAAGGTGCATTTCTGGGCATTATTTTCTTATGCGCAATAATAATAATAATAATTTATATATATATATATATATATATATGTATATATATATATATATATATATATATATAAATTAACAAAGCTTCATAATATACAATATCTTCCATTGAAAGTAGAACTTCCCACTTACAGCTTATTCAGATTTCAGTTACATAGACTTGCATTTCAAGTTAGTGCAAATAATGAAAGTAAGAGCCTGAGCAAAATGGTGTAAATACATTGGAACAAGATAATCAACAGCAAAAACTAATCAACCTCTCTGCATATGATAATATTTAATTTGTATATTATTATTCTTTATATACAACAAATTTAAATAATTGGCTTATTTGAGCTATAGGCAACAAATTTACAAATTAAAATAAAATAATGTTTCCTTCACAAATATGGAATGTCCAACATATGAAAATAAAATGCATCTAGTAACAAAACAATGCTGCAAATCAAAAAGATAAATGATATCTTCTCTATAATCTTGAGGAAGATTTCAAGGCACTTTCTTGGCAAATCAGAGTTCTCTCAAAGTAGAAAGGTCTGCAAGAAGAACAAACATGCCATTATGTACCTAGTTTCAGAACTGCACAACACTGATGTGATTGGCTTAATACAAATCTATTTACAAATTACAATTTTGTGTGAATTGAAGTAACCTCTAGATTTGAAGAAACCTTTAGATTTCTCTGTGATGCTGGTGGGTCTTCCCTTCCTGCTCTGAGCACTAATGAGTTTTGAATCTGCAAATCCTGACTAATGGTGTTACAAGGTTTAAATGCATGCTTATAACTTTCAGGAAAGTTTCTCATGCATACAATAAAAATTCATTTCTATACAGTAGGTGTCATTAAAATCTTTATTATTGCCACTTCCAAGTACTGCTGTGTATTCCCTATTCTGCAACAGGCCACAGTAACTTAAATTAGACAAAACTCTAAAGATTGTAATGGCAACCACATGAGCATCCTTCATATAAACTATATCCCTAAATGCCTTCCAGTATTGTCATTTTGTGACCAAGCAAGCAGCTCACCTAAGCAAGATACACACATTGTATCACATCAGTAGAATTCTCCATGGTCCTGAAATGAAAGCAGAGGAAACCTTTGTCAACCCTCCGGGAATGGTTGGTGTAATACACATTTGGAAGGAAAGGTTGGGATTTTCAAAAGAGAGCTTGAACCAATGTATAATGTATAAATACCATTCCACCCCTTTTTTCTGAGGCATATAAATTGGGGGAAGGGGGAGAATAAGCTTATGCTCCTTTGTATTGTAGCTGCTGGTTTTCTTAAAATGATTATGATGGTCACTTACATCATAAAATTGGCATATTTTTAATATTAGGAAGGGGAAAGTACTCATATATTCGAGGCCAGGTTAGGGCCCTCTGGGTTCGGCTGTTGGTGCCATGAAGGGAACCCAAAGGGCTCTATCAGGTATAACAATAAAGAGGAGGCCCTACATGGGAGACAAGAATGATCCTGTCAGCTTCTGCAGGAAGCATTGCCTGTGATCTTATGAGAGGCAGAAGGAGGGGAAAAAAATCACATCAATTAAATCCTCAACTAATGGGGTAAGGAAGCATCAGTCCTGCCCGCTGAAGCCAAGACAGATGGTGAGAAAGCAAGCAAAACGCTCTACACTGCATGTTGGGTAGCAGAGGAAGTTAGGACAAACTTATCCTTTATCCTCCAAGGAAAAAAGCCTCAGCTGCTGTAAGATACTGAGGTTGGGAAAGGGGAAGCATAGAGCACCCCTGCAGCAGAATAGAACCTGGAAGAAGAGAGGAAGGCATGAAAGACTCAGACTTCTGATTTTATCTTCCTGTTATACTTTTTTCCCCTCTAACCTTTACTTAACTAGCCAATAGCCCATCATAAGATGGGATTTTCGGGTTTCTCCTCCACATCTCTCTCTCTCTGCTCCTTCTACTGCCTCCCCCTCTCTCTCTCTCAGCTCTCCTCCGCCACCTGCCTCTCTCTCCATCTCTCTCTTTCTTGTCTCCTCCCCCTCCTGCCTATCACTCTCTCTTTCTCTTCTCCTGTCCCTCCTGCCTCTCACTCGGGGGACTGCAGAGCCCAACTGGCTGCTTGCGCCACTTGCTCCCCCATGGTGGCCCGGCTGAGCGGCGCAGAAGTCAGCTGAGCACCACGGCGGGAGGAGAAGCGGGGCAGGGCAGTGACGTGAGGCATGACAGTGGCTCCAGGCCGTACCCCCCTTCGCCTCCTGCTGTGGCACTCGGCTGACATCTGTGCCGCTCAGCCGAGCCGCCACGGGGGAGCCCAAAGGGCCGCTTGCTCCTCTTGTTCCCCCGTGGTGACCCGGCTGAGCGGTGTAGAATTCAGCCGAGCGCCACGGCGGGTGGCAAAGGGGGGGCACGGCCTGGAGCCACTGTCACACCTCACGTCACTGCCCCGCACTCCTTCGCCTCCCACCATGGCGCTCGGCTGACTTCTGCACCGCTCATCTGGGCTACTGCGGGGGAGTAAGCAGAGCAAGTGGCCGTTTGGGCTCCCCCCGCAGTGGCCTGGCTGAGCGGAGCAGAAGTCAGCCGAGCACCATAGCGGGACGCAACAGCGCTGCCCAGAGGGAATAACCAGTGTTTCAGCATTACAGAGTCACAGACATTGGGCTACTATATATATATGATGAGCCCAACTGCTCATTAAAGAGAGCATGAGGAGTGGGAAACTGTTCACATTGCCTCTCCTTCCAACTTCCAAATCAGCTCTTTGGATTCACTTTCTGTCCATTTGGCAAGTCAATTAGGACAGTTGGGTCATAAATCAGGTGCCACTTTGGATCTCCTTACTTTTCAAGAGTAAAGCAGGTGGTCAAACTTCTGGAGAAAAAGCCTGCACTGAGACTATAGCCAACATCCTCATCTCTTCTACTTGGAAGAGCATAAGAAGAGAAGAATGAGAACACCGAACTATCAGTTGGATAGTCCTTCAGAGAGAGCTGGGGGGCGGTAATAAAAAGATGTAGATGAGGAAAGAAGAGCTAGAGAAGAGGAAGAAGAGACAGAGAGAGAGAGAGAGAGAAAGAAGGGAGTCAATAGACCAGTCAGATATAATGTAAGAGTCAGACAAGAACAGGAAACAACAACAAAAAAATAGAATCAAGTAAGTTGGAAGATAAATACTGTAGAAACACACAGTAAGAAAATGAAAATAAAAAGATACAAAGAAAACAGATTTTAGAAAATATACATTTTTTTTGTCTAAGTGAAGAGACAATGACTAGAAACACTGGTGTGCTGTGGCAATGGCACAGAGCATCCTGAGTTAGCAATGATCTGGTTTAAACCAGGACAATAATGCAGGGACAGAAGTAAGAGCTTCTCATGTCTTCCAACACTAGGATATTGCCATATTTTTCTAAGCTTTTCACCCTTGAACCCTTATATCTTCCCATCTTCACTTAGGAATCAGCAAAGGTAGCTCTTCTTTCCTTGTTTCCTTTCCATTTGCTTCCTAAATCTTACGGCTATCACTGCATATTTAAAGGGAGATGATTTTTTAAATCATTCTACCTTGTGGAACTGCTTTGCAAGCATTGTTTGGGTGTAATAAGAAGTGAACACCAGTAGAAGATATTTAAATAAACATATATATCAGATTTTGTTATTTATTGAATATAACTAGCCAATTAGCCCTTCATAAGATGGGATTTTCAGGTCTTTCCTCCACGTCGGTCTTCTCTCCTGAGCCTCCAATCTCACTCTCCCCTCTCCCCCCCCCTCCTCCTCCTACCTCCCCCTTTCTCAGCTCTCCTCTGCCTCCTGCCTCTCTCTCTGTCTCTCTCTTTCTCTTCTCCTCCCCATCCTGCCTCTCACTCAGGGGACCACAGAGCCCAAATGGCCATTTGGAATCCGCTCCCCGTGCTGTATGGGGAGCGCAAAGCCCAAACGGTCGCTAGTGCCAATTGTTCCCCCGTGACAGCATGACCGAGCAGCGCAGAAGTCAGTCAAGTGCCACTGCGGGAGGCGAAGGGGGGCAGGGCGGTAATGTTCACGGCCAGGAGGCGGGGCCTAGAGCCAATGTCACACCGCACATCACTGCCCTGCCCCGCTTCGCCTCCCGCCATGGTGCTCGGATGACTTCTACGCCGCTCAGCTGAACAAGCAGCCGTTTGGGCTCCCCCGCAGTGACCCGGCTGACTGGCACAGAAATCAGCCAAGTGCCACGGTGGGAGGTGAATATAATGAGAGTATTTTTTAACAATCAGCATGAAAATATGAACATTTTTAACAGTCTTCTGAGAATCTAGGTGCTGGAGAGACATTATTTCAGAAATCTGTGTTGTTTTCTTCCAATTTGTAACACTGTGTTCCATAATTAGCCATAAAGATGGCAATGGATTGGTACTCAGAAAGATTGCTGTCTAAGAGTTAATAAAGCCTTAAGCTCTACCATGTTTTCAGTGTTCCCCCAATATCACCATGTCCATGAATTCAAACCCTCCTTCATGCTGATTTCTGGGGTAAGCTTTGGAGTTTTAGACAACCCAGGATCTGGTGCAAAGGTGAAGGACATATTGCACTATGCCTCTAAGGAAGGGGTGGGCAAATACCGTCCCATGAGCTGGATCAAGTCTGCCAGGATTAGCCCCTGGCATGCCGCTACTGCTATATTTACCTGTGCCTCTGCAGGTATGGGCAATTGCAGCTCCTGTTGGCTGCACATTGCAGTTCCTGGATGATGGGAACAGGAGATGCTGGTAAATATAGCAATGATGGCCCTCCAGGCAGGGGCGGGAGGTATAATAGGTTTGGGAAGGCAATGCCTTCCCCGCCAACAGCCTGGCTCCACCCATACTCAGCTCCCACAATGCCTACTGTAGACATACCTGTGGGGAAGCATTGCTGGCCATGAGTACTCACCGTTCCCATGCTCTGGTGAAGGTGGGAAGCGACGGACGCATGCCTTCCACTCTCCCCATGCTCTGGGGTGGCTGACATGGGTGCCCATGCACTGCTCACCCTTCCCATGGTCTGGTGCTCAGGAGGCTGGGGCCACCCACCCTCCCTGTGCTCCAGGGCCAGGGCAGCTGGGGCCATGTGCCATCCCACATGGTGCTGTGGGGGCGTGGCTTCTGTGGGGGGTGAGGCTTGGGCAGAAGGGGCAGGGCAAGGGTTTTGCTTCCCCCAGCCCGACCTTCACCCACCACCCATGCCACCAGGAACTAACCCTGGCAAACCAATGTAATTTAATAGCCCACCCCTGCTCTAAGGGATTCTGCCCCCACCTGGGATCCGTACAGATGCCAGGGGTACTAGATGTGGATTTGGGAACCTGACTTCCTCTTTTGTTTTCCATGGAGGAGCAACTGCCATATGAATGAAAGAATCTGGAGGAAATATTGTGAGTGAGTTTCAGATTCCCCACCCTCCTCAGCTTTTCCAGGTTCTCTCTCAGATATTTCCATGTAAGTGGATCATCTCAGCTATAATTATTTTGTGCCAAAAACATCATACAGAACCATGAGCTAATGTATGAATGTTACATCGGAGCATGTAGAAGAGATGCAACACAGGTCTGTACATTAATTTGCAATAGAGAACACTAATACCAAAGCAGCGGGTTATAAATGCTACCACATTTGTTTGTTTTATAGATAACAAGTGAAAGGTATAGAGAAAATTACCAGGTCATAGAAAAAATAAGGATCAGGTGAAGAAAAAGGATACTTACATAGCAAACTTTTTATGGTTGTGTACACAAAGGGCTCATTGCCAACCTTGTTAGTAATCTTGCACACCTTTTGTAATCTATAAAGTAAAACCATCCAAAATAATAATGAATCATCAAATTACCATGTATTCTGGGTGAATAACATTAATATTCAGAGTGGGAACCAGGCTTATGTGAACTGTACAATGACATTTATATTGGAAATACAAGAAATTATTTATGCTGGTTGAAAAATGATAACAGTAGCTTATTACAACTTTGTGGTTCATCACACATCTATGATACACCATTGTGTTAAACAATAGGGGACATTGTATGAGAACCAAAGATGCAATCTATGTAACATGAAGGAATCACATGACTCTGTGGATCCAAATAATTGTATTTAATAAACATATAACACCCAGGGCCATATATAAATTCCTGTTCACAGAAAATATGAGGTCACAAACTAACTAAAAGGATATCACTCAAGTTTCCTGTAGTATATAGAAGAGGAAGTAATTATATTACAATTAACAAAATTATTTATTCTTTATGACTTCAGACCTGGATTTCTATGTTCCTAATTCTACTTAGCATACGGGTTGGAGAGACCAAGGGCCTTGTATTACTCAATAAAGTTAAGACTTGGCTGCTCTGATAGCGAGGTTCTGTGAAGCACTAATGGTTGATGATTTCCTAAGTCTGCAAGCATGAGGTTTTGCATGACTAATAGTTTTAAATGTTGTATCTAAACAGTGATATTCATTGCCAGTCAGTTTCTCTTTTCCTTTGAGTTGTACTAGTACAGGGGTGGGTAAATACCAGCTCACAAGCTGGATCTGGTCTGCCAGTATTAGGGTCCCACCACTATATTTACCTGTATCCCCACAGGTACAGGTGATTGCAGCTCCTATTGTCCAAGGATCACCATTTCTGGCCAATGGGAGCTACAGGAAGTGGTGTCTTGGTCTGCGCCGCTTCCCATAGCTCCCATTGGCCAGGAATGGTGATCCACAGTCAACGGGAGCTGCAATCACCTGTACCTGTGGAGGCACAGATAAATATAGTGGCAGTAGTCTTCCAGGGGCTAATCCTGGTGAACCACCACCATTTTATTACCCACCCCTGTACTAGAACAATTTCCTTTTAGATGTTCCATTTTTCTCTTTTAATACATTATTTATATTTTTTTCGTAAACATAGCTCTGACAGATTTAGCACCTGGTCTTGAGTTCTTATTCAGGAAAAACGCCCATTGACTCCCGTTGGGAATTTTAGCTCAGTAAGGACTGTAGGACTTGTTGCATAAAAAAGCCTCCGCCTGAGCTCACAAGATTTATATACATGGATTTTCTGAAGCTACACCAAACTGTAAAGTCTAAGGTTTTAAACTGTAACTCATTGTGATCTTTGTCAAACTTTGTAATCTGTGTAACTCTCAAACTTACTGTAAACTGCAACTTTGTAATCTTTTTAACTCTCAGCCACCTTGCTTGTAACTTTCTCTAAGCTGCATTCTCCCCTGAGTGAATGGAGAGAGAGTGTGAGTGTGTTTGAAGAAAACTTGGAACAATGGATCACATTTCAATGAGTCATCATAGTCTGGGCATGCTCCTTGCTGGATAAAGGGAAGTCTGGGCATGCTCCCTGATGACAAGGTGAATGAGTCACAGGGGCTATTCAGACACAATATAAGGAGAAGGAGCACATGTGAGACTCTTTTTTTCCTTTCCCTGATCCTGAGACGCTCCTCTCCAGTGCTCTCCTCCTGACCAGCTTTCCCAGCCGTGATGAGCAGACAGACCCTCCAGGATCCACATGCCTTGGCTCCTTCTGCAACCCATATGTCTGTGTAAGTGTGTGATTGCCTGAGGGCAGGAATGAATGGGTGTGAATGGGTGAATGAATGGAGGGGTGTGTGCTTGCTTGCTTGTCTGTGTGTGTGTGTGAGAGAGAGAGAGAGTTCTATCTTCTTTAGCTTAAACCTTTGGTGGCTGCTTTCTCCTCTTTAGTTTTACCTAGTGGAAATAAACCCACACTAGTGTAACCCTGGGTGATCTCCAGTGAGAATATTTTTGGGGTAACAGGACTGGGCATGTAGTGTAAGCAATGATTCTCTTCTTACTGGAATTATTTGGAAAAACCTAATGAAAATTGGGAGTTCATTGGCTTTCATTTTTTAAGGTGTGGATATAATTACAGCAAACTCTTCTCAAAATGTGGCACTTTATTGCTACGATGTATCCATCTCCAGAAGCCTGGTTCTCCTCTCTATAGCCCTATTCCTATTTAGGAGCAACTCTATTGAAGTTAATGGAATTACACTAGCATGAAAAAGATGAAGGTAATGAACTAATCAGACCCTGTATTTTTTCCATGGTCTGATACTGGAATAACAACCAATTGCACAAGTAAAGTTTATGATTATTCCTAAGGTATGTCTAGACTACCTGGCTCCATCGACGGAGCCATGTAGATGAGGTTTCTAGACATAGGGAAATGAAG
>CM057846.1:61034523-61045390 GCA_030068395.1 Apalone spinifera | reverse complement strand
GGCTCCATCGACGGAGCCATGTAGTCTAGACATACCCCTAGAATGGCAGACATTTAGTGTTGATCTACACCGAAAAGCTACATCAGTCTAGTTATGTTAGTTTGGGGTTTGGAAAAAGACATATCCCAGCTGATGCAGATATGACAACATAACCCCCAGTGAAAACAACTATATTAATGGAAGAGGCCTTCCATTAATACAGCTAACTTCATTTGGGCAGGTGGTTCCCACACCAACAGAACAAATCTGTCCATTGGTGTCGGCTACATCCACACCACAGAAATACGCTGGCATAGTCTTCATAGTGCAGACATACCCTCAGGAGTCAAAACAAGCATGTTCATAAATAGGCTAACACTGCTATTCATGCTAAAAATCATGTAATCTGTTACTTACAAGCTGGTGTTGAACAATCCCTTGTGTTGTGATAGAGTCGATGGAAATGCTTGCTACACTCAGCTGAGAAGGAGACTGGCCCTGTTAGATAACAAACAGAAGTTAACAACAAAAGGAAATGCTTGAATATTTCAAAACCTGCCTGGTAGCTGGTTCACATTTATTTAAATCCTCCTGCTTCAACTTTTTTGCAGAAAAAACACACAATCTTCAGAAACAGATCTGTTTGCCTAAGACCAGGGTGGCCAATAAAATGATGGTGGTTTGCAAGGGTTAGCCTCTGGTGGGCCACCACCTCTATATTTACCTGCGCCTCCACAGGTACTGGCAATTGCCGTTCCTGTTGGATGCGGATTGCCATTCCCAGCCACTAGTAGCTGCAGAAAGCAGCACAGACCAGAACACCACTTCCTGCAGTTCCCATTGGCTGGAAATGGCAACCCACAGCCAATAGGAGTTGCAATCACCCATACCTGTGAAGGCAAAGGTAAATATAGCGGTGGCAGTGGTAGACAGGATCTGGCCCACAGGCCCGGTATTTGCCCACCCCTGCCTAAAACATTACTATTGAAAAAAAGCAAGTGTGAGGCAACATAATTGCTACTGTTTTACAGCCTTAATATAATTATGGTTAATCTGTTAATACAATTTAAACAATTACATTGTAATCTGATTATGATGTCATAAACTATCCGAAAGAGATCTACATATAAATTGTTGTGAAGGTGTTGGGAAATTTTAAATTCCAAAGTCAATATATTTTTATCACTAAATTTTCTCCAATTTGCTTTTTTCTGTTTAATACATTTCCTTTTTAATCACTGTACTGAAGTGCTATCATACATTCTTTCACTGAATATGATCATGGTCTGTGTGTCAGGAACACAGTTCTTTGAAAATAAAACAGTTTTCTGTCTTGAAGTCTCAGAAACAAGTCCAAAGCTAAGAGTCAAATTTTGTACCACTACCACAAAGCCACTTAGTTCAACATATCGTAGACTGACTCAGAAGGAATGAATATGACATAATTCATTGGCTGCTGTAACTCATCTCTAAATAAATGTGCTGTTAGCCTAAATAAATCACTTATCTTCTACCTGTTAAACAAAATAAGGGTTCCATTTAAAACCCCAGATGTTCCCTTTAATATAACAATCAGTGTTAAAGGTTTTTTTCCCTTTTCTTTCATCTCACATGTGGGGAAAAAAAATAATTTTTCCAGGTACTCCTATCATCTTCATCTGACTTCCTGACCTATTAGCTTCTCTCTCCTTTTGGGCTGTTTTGACTCTCTTCCTCTAACTCTCACATATTCTGAAGTCATAGAATCATAGAATACTAGAACTGGAAGGGATCTCAAGAAATCATTAAGTCCAGTCACCTGTCTTCACAGCAAGACCAAGCACCATCTAGATCATCCCTGACAGATGTTTGTCTAACCTCGTCTTAAATATCTTCAGTGATGGCAATTCCACAGCCTTCCTACACAGTTTATTCCAGTACTTAACCACTCTGACAGTTTTTTCTTATGGTCCAATCTAAACCTAATCCTTTGCTGCAATTTAAGCCCATTGTTTCTTGTCCTATCATCAGAAGTTAAGGAAAATATTTTCTCTCCCTTCTCCTTGTGACATCTTTTTAGGTACTTAAATCCTCCTCAGTTTCTGCATATTTCTGTCATGCAAATAGAAGACACTGATCATATGCGCAGAGTAGGAAGCACAGCCAGGAACATGTCATGGATCCAAAATAGCAAAGGCAAAGCAATTACTTTTCTTTATGCCTAGCTCTGAAACATAATGAGTGGCTGAGGATACATAGCTCTTTGCCAGAGGCGTTTCGCAGGATCGGGCCCCATCTTATTAAAAAAGTTTAATAAAACAAAACCTTAATAAAATCAAAGTCTTATGCACCATCTAGAACCATCTAAAGCTCTAGTCTAATTATTTTAGCTTTGCTGGGCTAAAAGAGAGAGGGGTAGAAGAGGTGAACTCTCTCACCCACTCCCTGAGACACACATTGACCTCCAGGCATCTACTTTCAGAGAAATAGACAGTGAAACCTACATCTGTTCAACTTCTGCTGTATGGGACTCCAGTGTAGATCAAATTAGCTGATATACAAATGTGAAAGATAAAATAGATACTATGAACCCTGACATGACCCAGAATGAACTTTTGCTATAATCTAACCTTTTTTTAAAAAAGGTGTCAATTTTCCAGTTTTGCTACACACCAAATAAAAATGCAAGGCATGAGGCCATTGAGTGCAAAATGAACGTAATCTGCTGAGAGTAGACAATGGATGTGCTGGGAAGCCTGCTAGAGAGCCAAGAAAATAAAACAAGTATACTTCATTACACAATGACTTCCAGAAGCTTTTGAACACAGTCAATAAGAATAATCTATTCTACCAAAAAAAAAGAAAAAAAGTATGAGATACAATGAATAGCACTTCAGTTTGTAGGGTAAGGTACTGTATTAGTTTATGATGGGTATCTCACAGACGGGCTGGTTAGAATACATCAGGTGGAAAAAATTAAATATCTATACAGATTTAAAAAAAATCTTTACTTATTTTCAGCATCATGGTACCGGAATGCTACTTCCTACACCCCAATATCAGACCTACAGCCCTGGTGAAACACTAGGGCTATGTCTACACTGCCCTCTCTTGCACAAGAAAATATGCAAATGAGGCAAAGCGGTGAATATTGCTGTGCCTCATTTGCATACTTAATGAGCCACCATTTTTGCACAGGGGCTTTTGTGCAAAAAGGAGCCATCTATACCGCTTCTTTTTGTGCAAAAACCTCTCTTGCACTAGAGCCGTTCTGCCTCTCTTTTTCAGGAAGAACGGCTCTTGTGCAAGAGGGGGGTTTTGCACAAAAAGGAGCCGTGTAGATGGTTCCTTTTTGCGCAAAAGCCCCTTGTGCAAAATGGCGGCTCTAAGTATGCAAATGAAGCGTGGCGATATTCACTGCTTTGCCTCATTTGCATATTTTCTTGCACAAGAGAGGGCAGTGTAGACTTAGCTTAGAAGCTGTTCGTACTTAAGCATCCCATTGCTGTGAGGGCATTATTGTAGCTGGCAATGCTGAGCATTATGAAGGTGTGAAGCTGAAGGTGAATGTCATTTTTTTATGTGATCAAGTAACTAGTCTCATCCAAGAATATATAATTTCAAGTGAGCATGCACATCTATAAGAGATGAAAGAAACAGCACAAAGGTTTTTTTAATTAAAGAACTTCTGTATTCCTACAGATAAGATAGATATATATAGATATAGCTTTTCTTTGCCATCCATAAACGTGTTAATTTTATTTCTGTTGTACAGTACAGAGTGCCAGTTTAGTTTGTCAGATTGAATAGCTTTATGACTCACAATATTATTCAGTCTTATCAAGCAGCATTTCTACTGAGCATAATCTCGACATATTTGATGTGTAGAATAATTATTCTTAGTTTGGAAGCATATGGATTTTGAAAAAAAATGTTGATTTCTCTCCACCCCCTCCATCCTGACGCTTTCATAAATTCAGTATGACCTAAAACTAGCAATGAAAATGTTGGTGTAGTGGTTCTTGTTACTTTCATCTTGTTACTCCTAAGTAAGAAAAAAATTAGTGATGGTGAGATTGACTAAAGTTATGGAATGGTCTTTTAAGGAAGGAGCCCAATCCCTAGAGACCTTTAAAATATAAATTGAGGGCATTACAAAATATTGGAAAATGTGCCACAGGGAATTATCCTGGATGTACAAGAGGATAGATTATGTGACCTGCTTTCCCCATTCATGCAAGGAAGTCTTACTGATTTCAGTGGGCCCACTTATATGAAAAAGGAGTCATCATTAAGGGCTTCAGGACCAGGCCTTATTTAGGGTTTGTTCACGCCCTCCATCCCCCCCATCATGAATTTCTGTGTTCTGGTCATATGTCCTTCAGTATTCAAGGATATTTTTCACTGACTTTTTTGCTCAATATACTCTGTTTTAGGCATTACTCTATTCCATAAGTTCTTATATTGTACCCATTGAGGTATCTGAGCAGGTAAACATTATGACTAACATCAGTCAAGTAATATTTTATACTTCCCCACCCAAAAGAGAAGTCTTATGAGTGTTTTTAGTTGTTGTTTTAAAATAAATTAAAAAGGTGCATTAGGAACTGCTACACAGAAAAGCATAGTTGAAAACTTGGTGGTGGTGTTTTTGGTTGTCTGTTCTGTTTAATTTGTACTTGACAGTGGTAAGGTTTGCAATCACTCAGAGTTCCTTCAAGAGCGAATTCTAAAATTATGAACCAGGCACTAGAATAGAATGGGCAAATACTGGCCCGCAGTCTGGATTAGGTCACCAGGGTTAGCTTCTGATGGGCTGCTGCTGCATCTCTGAAGGTATGGTTGATTGCAGCTCCTGCTAACTACAGATCACTGTTCCCAGTCTGTGCCACTTCCCACAGCGCCCATTGGCTGGGAACAGCGATCCATGGCCAATGGGAACTGCAATAGTTGGTACCTGGAGAGGTACAGATAAATGTCATTGGCAGCTCACCAGGAGCTAACCTGGTGAACTGCCACCATTTTATTGCCCACCCCCACACTAGAAAATCCTTCTTTCTTCACACACATGCTTCAGTCAAAGTAGACAATTTTAGCACTCCTGAGAAGAATCAAAAGTGAAGGAAACTTCACAGGATGACACAATTCATGTGTTACCTGACCCCCATCATTTAGAGCCTTAAAAAATGGACCAAGACCTTATATTTTGCCTATTCTATAAGGAACTAGCGAAGTACAGGATTATGTGCTGGCTACAATCTGTATTTCTGAGATGTGCTACAACATTCCATACCATTTACAATTTTATCAGACCTCATGTTTTCCAGCTCAGGTAGACTATCTTGCAGTAAACCAGTTAGGAAGTAACAATGGTGTGAATGATCAAGGGTATGTCATTATTGGTTTCTTAGACCTCAGGTGATAGAGCATTCTGTGCAGATGCAACTTTGCAAAATGCCATCAAGTACTCCAGCATGACTCTTAAACTAGGCTTAGCTTTAAGATTCATGATCTTTTGTAAAGGAAATAGCACCGATCTAGCAAGCTTTGTGAAACATTGTTTTTTGCCTCCAAGTATCACTTTGGTTTTGAATATATTTTTACTGGATTTTTCCATTTTGATTTTTAAAGAAATCTCACAGTAATCAGAAAAAAGTCAGGGGTGAATTTACAAAAGTATATGAAAAAAAAATCCCTTTAAAAACTACGAATAGTCCTGCAGCACCTTAGGGCAGCAGTTCCCAACCACCAGTTTGCAGACTAGCAGTGGGCCCTGAACCCCTACCTGCTGGGCTATGGCATGCTGCCAGGCCATGCCCGAGCTGCTAATGAGCCCTGCCTGCTGGGGTTCCCCATGCAGCAGCAGAGTAAGTGGCTCAATGGGCTTCCGGGTACGCTGGGGCAGGAACCGTAGTGAGACTGTCCCTACTGGGGCAGCCTCTCCATGGCCCTGGCCCCAGCTCCAGAGGTCCGCTTCACAGCCCAGTAGTGGGGCATCTGCAGTGCTCAGCCACGGCCAAGTGCCACATGGAGCCCAGCTGCTGCAGTGCTCAGCTAGGGCCCAGCTGCCACAGCAGCCAGACTCCACGCAGCACTCGGCTCCAGCTGAGCGCCGCGGCAGCTGGGCTCCATGCAGTGATTGGCCCTGGCTGAGCACTGCATCTATGCTCAGCAGGAGCCCAGCTGCCATGGCACTCAGCTAGGGCCCAGCATGCTGCAGGCTCTGCGTAGCCCTCCCGCCGTGCAGGGAAGTGCACTGTGTTCAGCTGGCAGCTGGAATGCAGGGACTAGGGAAGGGGGGAGGGCAGGCACAGGGGCTCTAGGGACAAAGCTATGCTGGGGGGGATCTTAGAGCCCCCCAGTCTCAGAGGCAGGGGGGCTGACAATGAGGGGCACTCTGACACCCATCCAGGATGTGGAGATGGCAAGGGGGGGGGGGGCCTCTGGAGGTGGTGCTAGTAGTGAGGGGGCTGCCACTGGGCTAGGGGGGCAGGGCTTCTATTGGGGACTGGCACAGGAGACCTGGCAGGATTGGGTGTAGTGGGGCTCTGGAAACAGGGGCTGGCACTGAAGTGTTTGCAGCAGGAGGCTGGCACTAGGGAACTCTAAGGGTGAGTGGCTGGCACTGAGGGGGGTTGGATGCATGGGACTCTGTGGTCAGTGGCTGGTGCTGGAGAAGTAGTGGAGGGGTGAGCTGCTCTAGGGATTAGGGCTGGCACTGGGGGCTGGAGCTTTTTATACCGCGGACTGGCAAACCCATTCACAAACATTTAGCTGACTGATAACATTTTATTTGCATATCTGAATATTTGTTTACATAAAGAATATGCAAAGAAGATGTTACTGATCTGCCAAAAGTTTGTGAATGGGTTTGCCGGTCCCCTGGAATAAAGAAGGTTGGGAATTACTGCCTTAGGGTACATCTACACAGTGGTGCTATTTCAGGGTAACATCAGTTATCCCAAAATAGCGTTCTGCACATCTTAATAACATGACCGTTATTTCAAAATAATGGGCTTTTTATTCCAGTTTCCTGTAAAACTAATTACACAAGGATTAAAGAAGATGCTGGAATAGTGATTTATTTCAAAATTAGCATTGTGTAGACAGTGCCAAATTTCAAAATAAGCTACTTTGAAATATGCTATGCAATTTGTGTAGCTCAAATTGCGTAGCTTATTTCGAGGTATGCGCTATTGCGTAGATGTATCCTTACAGACTGATGAAATACGTAGATGCTATCATGAGTTTTTGTGGGAACAACCCACTTCTTCAGATGAAAGAGTTAAAAGGAAAGATTGAATGGCTAGGGAAGATTCTGCTGAATTTGCTTCTAGCCCATTGGTAGAAGAATTTCAGAATCAGATGTTTTAACAGATGTAAATGGATTTGCACTGAAAAATGATAGACTTTGGCATAGAGAAAATAAACAGGATAAAATAAAACAAAATTGTTTTATTAAACTAATCACTGGTTAAGAAGGCTTGAAATGACTCAAATATACTAGAGTTAAAGAGAAGAGGAAGAGAGCAAAAGAGAAGGAGCTTTGAGCTTCTTAGAGCTAGAGCTTTATTTATAAACTAGAAGATTTACCTGGTGCTGTTTGAGTCCTTAACTCAATTAATTTTTTGTTTTTCTTCATTTAAATTATTGCTCTGGGGTGAGGCTAGGGATGAAGACAACACAGCTCTCTCTCACCTCTCCATGGCTGCTGCAGCTTGTCACGTTATTGGGTTTTATAATGAGTAGACAGAACACTTCTGTACCCATTCGGGGGGTGGGGCGGTGTTTGTGCCAAATTCTGTACGAAATGGGCCATGTGAGGTGTCAAATGAAAGCTTATGTCGTATTGATTCTATGTATGCTATTCATGTACTTGTGTGATGTTTGTATGTGGAGTTATGAATATGGACTCTGTTTTGGTACTGTGAATATTCTCTGTGAGACAGAGAAATGGCCTGGACTGCCTGTTGTAAGGCAGGAATGTCCAATGAATGACTCTGCTAACTAGCACAGCATCGGGGACAATCGCTCTCAGAGAGCCCAATACAAACCTGAGGAATGCGTCTGCAAACCTGCAAACAGCCAGCGCATAATGGAGGTGGGCATGTGGAACAGAGACAGGTCACTTGACCATGTGATCCGCTCCAGCTTGGGAGGTACCAGGAATGGATATAAAATGCCATGAGGTGGTCTCCATCTTGTCTTCAATCTTGCTACTGATCCCAGATGCAGCCTTGCTAGGGACAGAAAGCCGGGAAGGATTGCTGACCCAGCCTGACATAGGATGTACACCAGAAACTTCTAAACTAGCCGTTTGTTACATCTCTGCTAAGAGCGGCCATCAAGAACTTGGTGACTGATATATGTAATGTATTCTTCTTAACAATCTTATTCTCAACCTTTTCTTTCTTTTATTAATAAACCTCTAGATTCTAAAGGATTGGCTCAACGTGCTCTTGTGGTTATAAAGTGTAAATTGACCAGGGACTGTGGCTGGTTCTTTCAGAGTGAGAGGATCTGTTTGGAGTAGGTGAGATCGGGTTTTATAACCTTTCACCTGTGTATAAGGTCTAAGGCTGATTGTGGCACAGGGAGAGCTGGAGTGTCTGAAGGCTTTTGCTCATGAGGCTTCCTGCTGGCTGGATTGGCAGCTGAAGAGCTCTATGTGACTGGTTTGTGACCTGTTTTGGGAAAAGTCTCCAGTCGAGAGCTGTAAGTAAAAAGAACCTAAAAAGGAATACTACCCACACAAAATTATGAAGACTGGAAGGTCAAGCACTTATAAATTAGGAAATACCAGAATTAAGGTTGCCTATTCTGTCTTAACACAACCCCTTTGTATGTATGCATTATGTTCTCTTTTCACCGTAGAAGAAATGGTTAAACAGAGTATCTAATTTGCCTTCTCATTATCTTACACACAGATCAAGTTCTCTCTAAACGAAATACTTCTTTAGGACACAAGCTGATCCTGCAGGTTGAGAAAGTTAAAAGAAAATCTTGGTTTTGCTCTTTATTTATTCAGGAGGTTGATAATTATGCAATGATGAGGACAATATACATATCTAGACAGATAGTAGAGACACTATGTGGATGAGATAATTTCATTGTTGTGACTGAGATAATTGCTCTTGAGGAAAGAGGTAAGGTTTCAAGTTCTATAGACATGAAGTAGAGCTCTTTTAGAACATGAAATCTTATCTCTGACTGATAGAAGTTGGTCCAATAAAAGATAGGATCTCTCCTAACTTCTCTCTCTCATATGCTGGGACCAAGGCTACATCTATACTTGCATGGAAATTCTGAGATATACAACTCCAGCTATGTTAATTGTGTAGCTGGAGTTGATGTGCCTTTCAAACTTTGGCGGTGTGTTCATAGCAGGAGGTTGACAGAAGCAAATGCTTCCATCAGCTTCTCTTACTCCTCGTGATTTGAGGAGTACTGGCATCAGTGGGGACATCGACAGCATTCAATTTAGTGGGTCTTTATTAGATTGAACACTAAACTGAACACTGGAAGATCTACCGCCGCAGTGTTGATCTTCCAGGAAGTGAAGATGTGGCCCGAGACAACTGCAACAATACTGCAAATAGATAATAGCTGCATAAATTCATTCTAATATTCTGATATTTACTTTTTTGGGGGAAACACATTTAAAGTACAACTTAGGAGGCAGACCTGCTGAGATTTCAAGAGAAAAAACATTTGGATAAAAATGCATGCACTCTTTTAAAAATAATTATTGGTTTTTTTAAGGGAAAAATTCATTCAGCTAATGAGATGAAAAAATACCTCCTATTTTGCTTAGTATACTATATTAGTACTTTTCCAAGGCATGCCTATGCTTTCCTGAATCATAGGTAGATTCGGTCACATGACTGACACATTCAAGTGGATGTTCATAGTAATCATACAATTATGTATACAAAAATAAGATCTGAGAATCAGAGGGCTGCTAGTATTTGTAACGTACCTCTTCATGTGGTCAATGAACATCATAAAGAAAATCTTCACTTTGCTTGTAAGATTAGTAATAGCTTCCCCAAAATGAAGGGGATAGTCTTCTATTTTTCTACACATTCAAGGCTTAGCTCCAGTTGTCCACATCAAAAAGAGTGCCTGTCACATTACTGGATTTTAAAGTGAGCAGACATATCACTGGTGCACCCCTGGTTGGTGTTTACCCCAAATTCTGTACCAAGTGGGCCATGTGAGGTGTCAAATGAAAGCTTAGGCTCTACTGATTCTATATATGCTGCTCATGTACTTGTATGATTTTTGTATGTGAAGTTATGAATATGGGCTCTGTTCTTGTACTGTAAATGTTCTCTGTTCGGGAGGGAGCAATGGGCCTGGATTGCCTATTGTGAGGAATCATAGTTCAGTGAATGGCTGTGCTAACATGCACTACTTCATGGACAATGGCTCTCAGAGTGGCCAATACACAGCTGAGGCATGAGTCTGGAAGTCTGCAAAGCAGCCAGTGCCTCGTGGATATTTGCATGTGAAACTCGAACAAGTCACTAGATCAGGTGACCAGCTCCAATTTGGGAGACACCGTGAGGGCATCTCCATCTTGCCTTCACTCTTGACCACGTGATCCACTCCAGCTTGGGAGGTACCAGGAATGGCTATAAAATGCCATGAGGCAGTCTCCATTTGTCTTCAACCTTGCTACAGATCCCAGATGCAGCCTTGCTAGGGACAGAGAGCCGGGAAGGATTGCTGACCCAGCCTGACATAGGATGTACACCAGAGACCTCTAAACTAGCCGGATGTTACATTTCTGCTAAAAGCCAGCATCAAGAAGTTGGTGACTGATGTATGTAATGTATTCTCCTTGACAATCTTTCTCTCAACCTTTTCTTTCTTTTATTAATAAACCTTTAGATTTTAGATTCTA
>CM057846.1:60948434-60985914 GCA_030068395.1 Apalone spinifera | reverse complement strand
TACTGGGCTAGATGGACCTTTGGTCTGACCCGGTTTGGCCGTTCTTATGTTCTTTTGAGCAAGAGATGTGCTTTTGCGCAAGAGCATCCATGGCAGTATAGGCTCTCTCTTCCGCAAGAAAGCTCTGATGGCCATTTTAACCATAGGGGCTTCTTGCGCAAGAAATTCATGTTGCCTGTCTACACTAGCCTCTTCTGGAAGAGCTCTGAGCAAGAGAGCTTCTTCCTGAGAGGGAGTGTCAGAGTTCTCGCACAAGAAGCCCTGATTTTCTACAGTACAACATCAGTTTACTTGTGCAAGAATGCGTGGCCAGTGTAGACAGGCAGCATGTTTTTGCGCAAGAGCGGCTGTTTTCATGCAAGAACGTGCCAGTGTAGACACAGCCTCTGTGTTTCTCTTCTCCTCCTCCTGCTGCGTCTCTCTCGCTGTCTCCTTCGCGTCCTCTGTGTCTGCTCCACTTTCCTCCTTTTGAATCCGGCACCCTTTCCTGATGTCAGAGACACACACTCGTCCAGGCCCCACCCCCTGGCTGTTCCCTCTGGGCGGCGCTGTTGCTTCCCGCCATGGCACTCGGCTGACTTCTGCGCCGCTCATCTAGGCAGCTACATGGGAGCAAGTGGCCATTTGGGGGTGCTGCATGGGGAGCATGGACCCCAAACGTCCGCTTGTGCCGCTTCTCCTGAGCAGCGCAGAAGTGAGCTGAGTACCACAGCGGGAGGCAACAGTGCCACCCAGAGGGAACAGCCAGCATTTTAGCGTTACAAAGTCTCAGACATTGGGCTACTATATATATGATGAAGTATTCTTTATTCCAAGCATAGGAGTTTCAAAGAGGATGTACAGAGAAAGGCACAGTGCAGATAAGTGGAGCACATTTCTGTGGCTCATTATTAAAATGGGGTTTCAAAACCTTCTGGAGATGCTGAGCTCCTTAATGGATTCTTCGTATTGCCCTAGTAACTGGCTATTCAAAATCAGCTGCCAATATATCTGCCTTCACTTCCCTCCTCTGTAGAAACATCTATCGCTTTGCCTCACAGATATTATGGAGCACACAGCAAGCAGTAATGACAATGGCGTTGTTACTTTCATTGAGATCTAACCTCATCAGCTAACTTCCCTCATGATCATTTAAATGCCCACAGACACATTACACCATTTTGCACTTGCTCAGCCTAGTGTTGAGCCATGGGAACAAGAAGTAGGCTGTGTGTTCCAAGATCACTATTAGCATTTCAACATCAGCAGTGGTAAATTTGTGGTCTGGAAAGAAAGTCCCTGATTGCAATTTTCACAACAGACTTGTGTTTCTAAAGATGTGGGCATCATATACCTTTCCTGACCATTCCACATTGATGTCAGTGAAATACTTTTTGTGATCCATGAGCACTTGTAACACCATTGAAAAATACCCCTTTTGGGTAAGGTTGTCATTTGCCACAATATGGATATATATGTCATCTGTCAACCCACTATATTTAAGAAACCCCATTGTGCTAAAACCATCCACTGTATCCAGCTCATTGTCCAGAGTCACTGCCCTTCTTAGCAGAAGTTGATTAATGGCCCTTCACACTTGGATCACAACTTCTTCCACGGTGGATGTACCAACTTTCAATTGATTCCCCACTCATTAGTAGCATTGCAAGCTTCCAAAGAGTGATTGACACTTGTTTCTCCACTGTCAGAGTAGGTCTCATTTTAGTGGTGCTGTGGTACACTGGTGGGGAAAACTGCACAAAATTCCTGGGAAGTTGCCATCCGCATTAGAAAGTTCTGCAGTGACTGCTCAGAACAGGCCCTGTAGTATTGGTGGACAGTGGCAAAGACCCCAGGCCAGTAAGAGAGCTGCATAACAATTCAAAACCACCAGTCAGTATTTGGGTCCTGAAACCAGAAATGGCTCTCAGCTGCTCAGAGACTGCCAGATTTTTTTTCTATGACTTACTACAGGGCTGCTTGAAAGGCATCACAGTGTTCCATGTCGTAGCTCCTATCTCAAACCTGGAAATACTGTGAGATAAAGCACAAGGTGGTTGTAATGCTCATCACAAGAGTGCACAGCTGAGCTGGATGAAAGCTTTTCAGGCTATCATATATGTTGTACAGCTGAGTCAAGCTTCTTAACTGTGTTGTGGGAGGTCAAAGTCAGGTTTCCATTACCCCTTGTGATAATTATCACAATGTGAGGCATTGCAAGCACACCCCAACACTCCCTATGGCTAGTTGTATTATGGGATAGCTACCCATGATGCACTGCTCTGAGTGAGGATGCACTCCAACACAATGAGTGTTGTGTGTACATGCCCAACAAATTTAATTGCTGCAGTAGCTAGCAGATAACTTAAATTAAGTCAACTTTGTAACAAGCCCTTAGAAGAGATGTTCTGCTTTGGACAAAATGAATGGTTTCCTATACAACGTGTGCGATGAATTAAAATGTTAGAACAGACAAAACACAGATAATATAAAGGAAAACTGTAGCAAGAGAAGAATATATTGCACATACTGTGTGGTATGGTTTTCATTTCTAAAGAAAAATAAATCATTGTGATACCAAGTAGAAATGGCTATATCCATAATCATACTTGTCATAACAATATAACATGATAATTCTTAGATAAATGAAGTAGTTTCTAGTACATTGGTGGGAAGGTAATGTTCATTTGTGTAGTTCATCTACCAATAGATGGCAGTGATCGCTCATTTTCTTGAAGACATTACATTGTCACATTGAACAATAGTCAGGTACGCTCAACTGGGCCAGTGCACATACACATCTTTCAACTCCCTAAATATTTCAGTCTGTATTTTAACAGAACATTTCCATGGTTTCATATGTGCAGGTGTCAGGAAAGCTAATCCTCTCAGATGAGGAGAGCATATTTTGATGCTGTGGCCTACAGCATTGTCGTCTCCAGTTTGGTTTTTGATGTCTTGGCACTTTCATGACATTTATTCCTTCAGTAGCTTGGTTGGTCCATGTGATTTCTTTTTGTCCATTGCTATTGACTAAGTTGCTCTGATGCATCTCATCGCTTTCCATCACTCCCTTCTTCCTTGTTTTGTGACTTCTTCAGATTCAATGATAAGCCCCAGTAGATGAAGTTAAGAAGAATACTGGAATATGGCTAGACAGTGACTACTTTGGGGGCCAATCACTGACTATATTTGAAAAGGGTTAATGTCTAGATAAAATTTGGGAGACAAGAATGGGGAAACATCTGGTGAACCTTTTCTGTGTTGTAAGTGGTCCAGTGAATCCTTTTCACCAGTGTCTGACAGATTCAGCATATTCTTGTTGGGATACTTTTGTCCCAAGAGATGGTCTGAATCTAGACTGAAATATATCAGAGAAATCACACTGTTACAGAAGGAATTGGAACAGCTCAGTTACCAACATCTCAGTAACCTTTCCCAAAACAAAATATAAATTGATAGGGAACGTATGAGAGTTGTCTTAGGTATAAATATGGAAAGAGTGGTTTTTAATCATGGGCTGCATGTGTAAGGGTAGATGGAACCAAGTTCCTCCAAGCATTGACCACCTCCATTAGTAGCAGATCCAATATCCAACACCTACACTAGTCATAAGAAAGAGAGGGGCCCCACCATGCACGTGGTTATTGGCTATGTCTACACTACCAGGTTATTTCAAAATAAATTATTTTGACATAACTTCTGAAATAACTATTTTGAAATACGCTTATTCCTCTTCACAAGCAGGAGTTATTTTGAAATAACAAGCCCATTATTTCAAAATACTAGGCTTGATAGAGTAGATGTTGCCTTGTTATTTCAAAATAAGGGGAGTGATTTCAAAATAACTCCCCACTGTAGACATGCCCCAATAGCTCTGATCAAGGATCTAGCCACTCTTTCTACCTCAACCACCTTGTGACACACTAGTTACCTTTTAAAGTTTTCAAGGAAAATTGTCCCTCTCCCTAGCAAGTTCCCTCAACCACAGCCCAAGTCTTCAGGAGTCAGTGAGGGTGGTTTTTCACAGCCTAATGGAGGAGGCCAGCCAGGGGATGGAGCTGGCTGCTGGAGCTAGCACTGAGTCTGTGGAGGGTTGGGGTGGCTAAGGGCTGGTTGCTAGAGCCAGCGCAAATATGTGGCACACATCTAACTAGGGCACCATGAAATTTGGGGTAATTTGGAGCCTGAAATTTCATGGCACTCTAGGCAGCTGCATATATTGTGTATTGGCAGGGTCGGCCCTGAGCAATATAGTGGGAGGCATACTTGGTCAGCAGAGAACTTGTAAGGTACATATTCCAATACATATCCGAACCCTTCAAGTCTGTCTTTACTGGCTTAATCCTTGCCTCACCACACAGTGGGCATATTGGGGGGGCACCCAGCTAAAGGGGAGGACATGTGGCTTTTCCATGTGACTTCTCCATGTGTCACCTCCCTGTCCCGCCTCCAGCCAGGGGCCCCTGCACTCGCCTCACTCCCATCTCAGTCTGTGGGGCAGGAGGGCTCTGTCTTCCCACTGCACCAGCTTCTCCTCTCCAGCACATTCAGCTGCTCTTGCTGGCAGCCAGAACCAGGCAGGAATCAGGCCCACGCAGCTCCCAGACATGGCCCGGTGCAATGCAGCAGCTACCTGGGAGAGTGCCTGGCTGCAGCAGCAACAGACTGCCTCCTGTCTGGGCTTGGCTTCCAGGACAGCAGCTGAGTGAATCAGAACCTCCCTCTCCCTCCACCCACCCACCCACCCATACCTCCCCTCCCTCCGCCCACTCTTGCAGCCAACTGCTGCTGCATATAAAGAGCCCAGCTGAGGATTGGTGGCAGTGACAGCCCACTCCCTGCCCAAGCTCAGCTTCTGTGGGCAGGAGCTGACTCCGAGGTTGCTGGAGGGAGGTAGGGCTCTGACTTACTCAGATGCTATCACCAGAAGCTGAGCTAGTGGAGGGCAGCCTGGTGCTACCGCAGTCAGGTGTTCTCCCATTCAGCCCCGATGCTGCAATGGACAGCATCTCTGGAAGAGTCGCTGGCCTTGCCCACAAAACACTGCTTATACTAGTACTTGCTGCAGCAAAGCTTTAGTCATTGGGCGTGAGGAGGAAGTTTAAGCACCTATGAACAATAAAAGCTTTTTGCCACTCAATTGCCAGCGTAGACAAAGCCTTAGAGGCTACCCCTCAGTTTCTGGATAATAGACACTGGCTTCCTCCAGACCTGGGGGTGCTCAGCCACCCAATCTACCTCAGACGAAGTAGTGGATTGGAGTGTGCAGGCACTGGGAGTGAGGGAGAGGAGCTGATTGGCTGGGAGGGGTAAGAGGTGCTGGGGTGTGGTGGGGAGCTGGATGCGGGTGCATGCTAAGAACCTACTAATTTTTTTTCTATGCGTGCTCCAGCCCTGGAGCAGCCACGAGGTCTGAATCTATTCTCTAGATAAAACCTTCAGTTTCAACTTTCAAGCCTCCTTTACAGCAGCCCATACCCCCCTTTTTTCCAATCTCTTTCTTCTCACATGGTTATTTAAGGTAGTAAAATGCTAGTTGGGGTGTCTTAATATTTCCCACTCACCGTGAGGTTCCATTATTTGTCTTTCTGCGTTGTTCAATGTTAGCTTCTTGAAGCTAGTCTCATCTGGTGGGGGGAGGCTGGTGAGTTGGAGAAGAATGCTGAAATACAAATTATGAGCATAGTTTTATATCTATACAAATACATTCACAACCACAGCCTAGATGTGCATCTCATAATAACCTCCAAGTTCAGAACTTTACAATCTCATAAAAGGACTTTTACTTGACATGTTTTTATACACAATAACACTGCATCCAACTTGTTGATTTAAATGCCTACTTTGGGGGGGAAGGGGTTTAACCCTCTTGCTCTGCCATTGAGGCATCAAGACCATTGAGGCCTGCTTGCCACAATATTATACTAACACCTGGAAGCTCCAGATGAGACTGAAGCTTTCCCTCTGTATGCTAGGCTTTCTGTAAAGTCAAGTCATTGTTCCAAAGGGCTTATAATCAAATAAAGAAGACAAAGGATGGGAGAAAATCAATATTATCATTCTTATTTTATGGAAGTGGAACAGAGATAAAGTGATTTATTTACTTAAATCCAAGACAGAGCCAAGAATTGAACCCACATTGCCTCGGTCCCCACCTACTGCCTTAATCACTGATAATTCTTCTTGCAGGGGGAAGCAGCATCATATAAGGAACCTGCTTAATAGAAAAGTGTTTCTGGAAGAGGCCTGAATCCTCTGCAAAACTCTAACAAATGCAGGCTAATATTTTCTCTTTGTGCCCCCGCTACCATAGTATGGCCTAACACACATTTCGGCCGATGCATTGCAAACTTCCTAAAGCATCTAAAATTCTCTCATATCCTCTTGCTACTATCTCAGGTAGCTGTTAACCTAAACAAACTTAAAAGATAAGCAAACCCAGTTGTTCAGTATCATATGTTAAAAATAAGTAAGTCAGCCCATAAGAGACACTGAAGAACCTGTGTCTTACTCTTTATGTATTCAGCAAATAGGAGGCAATACTCTGCAGTCCTTACACTGGAGAATGTTTTACTTCTGTAATAAATTAAGAATTTGGACCATGCTATTCTTCATGGAACATTCTGTATGCATTGCTACTTTTACTACTGAAGCCTCCATAAAAAGTTTATGATACGTATTTCAGGTTCTGCATCTGGTAGCAAGTGACATTTTGAATTTGGCAGTCCCATCTTCAGCTCTCAGAACATGAACATTTTGCACCTACAGCATAGTTTCCAGTTATGCAAAAGGTCAAACACACACACACACACACACACACTTGGGTACAGTATAATACTTCTCTACTTAAAGTAGGAGGAGGAAATGTATGTGATGCAATCCAAAACATGTTAAACCTGCTGGAAGTTGCTATTTATTACTCATGATGTAGTTGCTCAGGTTTGATACCTCCTGAACTATGTTATATACATACATGCAAAGACATAGTTCCTGCCCAGAAAGTTGACAGCGTAAGATGGTGGAAATGAAGGTGTAGGCCCAGCCGGCCCAGTCCTGGGCCTCAGACCCATGCTCAGGCCCCAAAACAAACAGTCGAAGGTTCCCTTCAAACCCGGGCCCAGAGTACAGGGCTAGACAGGTACCCCAAAAGCAGTTCAGCAGTCGTTATACCAGCCCAAGCCCTGGTGCAGGGTGGGACAGGCACAAACCAACAGCAGTTTAAGGGCTCAAGCCTAACTGCAGGCTGAACAGCAGTTTAGAGCCACGCCCTTAGTCAGGATGGGGCAGCAAACAAACAATACTAATAGTGAAACAGTATAAAACTCAGGCCTATCTACAGGCTGAACAGGGGTCGGGTCTCCTCACTAGTGGAGACCTGACAAGTGCAAGGGTTCGTATCAGAGGCATCTGCCACCCAAGGAGGGCGGGGGAGAGGGGAAACGCAGGCCCACCCCTGCTGTACTGTGTCCCAGCCCAGGGTCCTAACAGTGGCAGCTCAGGCTGCCCCTGGGTCAGCAGGGATCCAGGCCACAATATGCTTCCCAGTTGACCTCCACCTCCTCAGACAGCCCTAGGTTACCTACCCCTGGACTGCTTCCCAGTTCCCCTGGGTGCCTACCTGGCTCCACTTCTATTCAGCGGGGTCTGCTGGGGACAAAGGTGCTGGCAGCATGTGTATGGATGCCAGGTCAGGGTCAGGCAGGTGTCTAGGTGCCCAGGCCAGTCTTCAGAGCCCAGTGGGGATCCTGGCCAATCTTTGGGGCCCAGCAATAGTCTCTGCAGCCTAGGCCAATCTCCTAGGTTCGGGAGCCTTGGCCAGTCTTCTGGGCCTAGCAGTGGCCCTAGTGGCCCAACCCAGTCCTCCCTTCGAGGGCAGCATGGTTGGCCTTTCTTCATTGGGAGCTTCGTTGGGCCAAACATGTGGCCTGCTTAGTGGCGAGGTTCCAACTGAGCTCTGGTTCTTATACTTCTGGCCCCTCCTTCCTGCAGGTGGAGCTGGGTGAGTCTGGCCCCACCTACCAAGAGGTTTTAGGGAGTCCTTCTGGGTCAGAGAGAGGTAATATTGCTGGCCTACTCTTACTACAGGAGAGTAACAAATCACATGACTCCTACCTAATGGAGATTTTCTTTTAGCACAAGAAATAGAGGACTGGGGTTTTGGAGATGAAAGTGCTAGGTTCTAACCTTATATGACTTGTGTGGCTTGGCTCATGACTAGTTACATATGTTTACAGTTTCTCATTTGTTATAGCTTTTGAGAGGATTCCTGGCTCTGCCTCAGATTTAAGTGAATGTTTCTCTTAAGTAGGTTCCTTTTATTACAGTGGTACCATCCACAAGAGGAAGCATTAAGGGACTGGAATGGAGCTCTGGTAGACCTGGGTTCACTTCCTGGCTCTGATTTTAATTCTATTACATTATTTTTTTTAAAAAAAAAGCTTCTTCATGTTCTCCCCCACACAAAGCTATCATTAATTAGCTGATTTCTGAGAGCTCCTCAGCAGAAGCAGCACATGAGTTGGAATGTGAAGGAAGAGAGGGTAGAAGACAGAGACACATTTGTGTGAGAAGCTGACAAAGTCGCAGGCATTAATTGATGGCATAGAGGCGGCAGAGTGTGTGTGTGTGTGTGTGTGTGTGTGTGTGTGCACATGCTCACACTGAGCATCAGATACAGTAAGAAATAGAAATAAATGAGAAGTGAAAAGCCTTGAAGTGAAGATGAGGATAAGAAACTTGAACTTAGTGCAGTGAAGCAAGGGAAGCCACTAGAAGAATCAGAGAGTGTGAAGGGAGGCATGATGCTACAGAATTCAAAGTAAGGAAGATTAAAACCTATAACTATGTTTTAGTATAGACTAAATAAGGTAATGTATCTGCCAGGGAGATCATAAAGGAAAAGATCATGGTACACAGTATGGGAGATTATAAAAGCTTGGATATGATTTTTAGCTGTCTAAACAGAATAAAAAGGATGGATTGTAGAAAACAAGGGAAGAAGCAACACGATTGAACTCAGCCTGGATGTGAGAGGCAAAAAAGTTGAAGTTTAATGTAGGTTCTGGGGTGAAAAAAACAGGGAGGATGAAGATATTATCAACAATGAGAGAAGTGGAGACCATTTCTGAGGTAAGAGAAGGCTCTAATGTTAACAAGATAATCAGAATATAACATAAGCGATTTGTCTCCTGCTATCCTTCTCCAGTCTCTGACAAACAGAGGCAAGGGTCACCATATATCAGAGAAAGAGGTTAAACTGTGGAATTAAATGTAGGGAGACAGGTCAGAAGTGGAAAGACAAATTTGGGAGATATTGTCATAACAGTAGCTGAAAATAGAATAAGGCATTGCCACCCAGATAACAACTGCTTTTAAAATATAGTAACTGCTAGCATACATTATTAAGACTAGAATATTTTCATTTTGCTTCTGGCCCTCAGCGCAAGAGAGAATTTAATCCTTACTCTTTTTTCCTCTCTAATAAGACTTCCTAATCAGGCTACCAGTTATGGTGATGGCAGTGGTACACGTGGGGGGAGAGGAATGGGTGGGTTAGTGCACACTGAAGTAATTTGTACACTAGGAACAGAACCAAAACATTTTGTATTGGCCACCCAGCATTCAGTTGGTAATGGATTTTACTCACCACCGACTGCATTCAAATTGGAAACTTAGAAATAAATGCCAAAACTATCAAGAATTTGCAGCAGTGCATTATGCCTGTTGGTTTCCTTCTTCAACCATCGCTGCAAGAGAATACAAGGTCCGGAAAGCTCCAGACTTGTAGTGCTGTTTGCACCAGTGGACACTTTCATATGCTGGTATAATTTCTTACAGACAAAATTGACAACATACAAGTTCACTCTGGAGGAAGAGTCTCCAAACATATAGTTGCACAGTACAGTTGAAATGGTGGGGTGTTGGTAAAGTAAAAACTGACCACGTTGGTAGTAACAAATATTAGGTTGGGTCTAACAAGGTCAATTTCTGACATGGATCTAGAAAACAGGTGTTTTTTTTTTCAGTTAGCCTATGTTCTGCTACACATGTAAATTTCCTATGGTGATAAATGAAAATATTTAATATTTTTGAACCAATCTTTAATAATGTAATTAAAATGAAAGCAAAGCTAAAATTACAGAATGCTACTCTATAAGCAGAACAAGCTGATAACGTGAAATTACACCCCGGTGAGCTAGAGCACAGGATATGCACTTAAACCACTAGCTGGTTCACACTTGGAGTCTATAGTTAGTATTAATGGTGATTCAATTAATTGCAACTATTATAGTCTTGGGAATGTGTTTCTGGGCAGTGAACTTTAAAAGAAAGCTCAGAGCCTCTACAATATAGTCTTAATATGAGATTTAGGTGACTGCTTCAAAATAGAGGAACATCTCTATATTGACACCAAGTGGCAAACTAGATTTCCCTGGTGTGACGTAGGTGGCATAACATAGCAATGAGGCTGGAAAAACCTCATCTCTCCCTCACTAATAACTTGGTGATCAGATAGGAGTTGCATTGTACCCCCTAAAGTCATACAATTCAGGGTGTGACAAACAATAGGGGAGGGGGCAGAAGAGAAGGGACATGATGTGCAGAGCTGATGACCTTAAGCTGAGAGCTCCTTAGTACCATCCCCAAGATGTAGATATATAGCTCAGCTCAGGTATCTCCAAATGTCAAGATATATTGCAAAGAGAGGTGATCTAGATATAGAGATGCAAAGAATAATGTGACAGTTTGTTTAGCCAGTTGGGAATGGAATCCAATCATCATGGTTGAAAAAAGATAACCAGATGGCAACATACTTGCTATTGGGCAAGTGAAATATAGGCCGTCCCCTCAACTTGATGCCATTGTGATGTCTGTCTGGAGGTATTGTGATAACTTTTGAATGCCATATCCAATTTATTCCAAAATTTCATGGAGCCTTCTAGCTATAAAAGGCAAGATCCCTGTAGATTTTTGTAAATAATAGAAAACTGGAAAGATCCGATAGGGAACATGCAATGCCATTGGAACCTGGTTATTATGGCCACCGGTGTTAACTAGTTGATGGTAGAGATTAATACATTCCATTATAGCACCCCACATCCATTACCATCTCAGCTCTGCCCATCACCTCAAATATTGACACCTGGATAACTTATCTCCCAGACAGAAGAAAGAAATATTTTAATAAATCACAAATTATACTAGTTTAACTACCTCATATGTCGCTGAGAGAGAGAGGGATTGGAGGGAGACACATTGAGGGTTTTTTTGGGGGAAGGGGAAGGGAGAAATGGAAGGATTCAAAGAACCCCAGGTATGTGCAATGAGCTCACTCCCCTTGCTCTACAAAATCGGTGATCTTCTAGTATTATTCTATTTAAAGAAAAGATTTGGGGCACAATTTTGAGTCTTTGTACCTGGATGAAGAATAAAGACATTTGATCTGATTGAAAACACCATATGAACCTAACATTTTAGTGCACTAGCACAATATCAGAGACATGCTAAAACCTGGAAGAAAGCAACAAGGCAGGCAAAGAATCAAGACAAGTGACCATGAGCATATCCCCTGCTTCCTTAAGGTCACATTAGAATCAGATCTCCTAAGAAAAGTACTAACAAAGTTGGAGATGCCCCAGAGAGTTTGTCTTTAGGGAGATTTCCTGTGAAATTAATGGGACAACTGACATGCTTAAAGTTAAGCACATACTTAGGTGCTTTAGTGGAGCACATCCTTAATTCATTTGAAATGATGTTTCAAAGGAATTTATGGAATTTCTGACAAATATTTATTTTTTGTAATGGAAACATCTGTACAAAAATCACTTCTCTAAATATTCAGGCAGTGGTTCTTTTCCCATTCTAGTAATTAAGTAACATCACAGAATGTTCTCAGTTATTGCCAAACATTTACATTCAAAAATGTATTATTGCAAAAATTAAGGAATTAAGTCCCAAAATTAAGGTCAAAGGCAAACTGCTTAAATCATCCTCGTGCATTTGCAGTGCAGTAAGTCTCAAAATAAGGACTTGATCCTTCAGGCTCAATCCTGCAGACAGATTCTTGCCCCTCTGTAGAGTCTTGCTGAAGCCAGTATGGCTCTGCAAAAGAACCCACACTGAACAGCTTGTGAGCTAGGGACTTTAGGCTGAGAGCCTGCAAAAACATATGCACTTGCTTAAAATCCCCTCTGGGAGAAAAGGTTAGTATGTGTGTAAGTGGAGGATAATTCGAATTAGCATCCACTCTGGAAATATTTTATGTCTCCCTTACCACCAGTTCTGTAAGTCAGTTGACTATGTGGAGGTTGGCTTATTCCTCATCAAAGTTGATTTATAACACAAACTTTCACATATGGTTTGACTGCAATGAGACTGGTTTATTGTGTTTTTACTTGCACAGTAAAACCTTTTTAAAAGTAAAAAATTGTGGCTTTACTTGCACAGTAAGACTGACTAGGTTTTAATGATAAAGCCACATGGTCTTTGTATTATTCCCTTTATAATTACAGAGTATAGGTCATAAAACTTAGAAAGGCTCTAAGCCTTCCATGCAGACCTTGGTGGTTAACAGACTGACTTTAACTTCTGCTGCAAAACGATCAACACTATTGCTTCCAGGTATTTGACTTGTGTTTTGTAGCATCCTGTGAAAGTAAGCGCCTGCATGAACACAGGCATAGAAAAATGTTCATATTAGCAGAGGCCCAGCAATTTGTTCTCATTCTAACAAGTCATGCCTTGGTAGGGGAGCCAACAGCCTCACTGGGTCCCTGGGCAAGGTGTGGGGGCAGCTCCATGATCTCGGAAGGGGCGGAGCCATGGACAGAACGGGGGTTAAGGGGTACACTGCCCTCAGCACTGCCCAGACGGCGGTGTGCCCCCTTCCAACCCTCAGTGCTACCTGGGGTTGCTCTCCCTTTGCCCACCCCATTAAAGGGCCTGTGAATTAGGCTAATTTCCATTAGGGATTTCAGGCAACTGGAAAGTGTACATAAAGGGACACAAAGTACCCATCCTCTTCTCCATGAAGTCCTTTCTTAAGACCCATTTCTGCCATGATGGTGACAAAAAATTGATCACCTAAACTATTAACTTACTCTAAGAAAATCCTTACCAACATCATCCTGTATTTATTAGCATAAGGTTTCACTGAACAGCTGAATACATTTTCTGATATGATCTCCACCTTCTTCCCTCCCCACACACAAGTCCTTTTATACTTTTATCTTATCTTGTCTTTCCACCATAACAAATTTAGTTTGTAATCGCCTTGTGGAGGAATCCAGCTTTGAAAATGGGAGCAGGTATGCCTCCTTGAGAACTGATGATGGTGATCATCATTTTTTCATTATTCTTTCAGTCTAAAAAATCCTTTCCTTCTTAGCATGAAGATGTCCCAGATTCCAGTTGAAATTGCTGTCTCCCTCAGTATCACATGGAGGACCTGGTACAACTCTCCGTGTCGCTAGAGAATGAATTAGGATGGATACTTCCTTGGCCATTTATGTAATACCTGATTACATTTTGCATACATATTATAAAAAGAAATGTGATATTCTGTGGTGTAGTCTGTATTGTTATTGTCCTACAATATCTCTATTTTCTCTCAAAAGCAAAACTGTCAAAATATCTGCCATGGTAATTTCATGTGGGAACATTTAGGAGAGGCATGCATATTTATGAAACTTGGAAACTAAAGTGAATGATGGAAAGTGATCTTTCCAAATTCTGAGGACCTCAGAATAGACCAAAACAAAAATGTGTTGTGGATTCAAAACACACACCCAACAAATAACAATGTTCTGATCCTCTCCTCCTTCCCCCAGTCTTAATGAAAATTGCTATTGAATGAGGCAGGATTAAATATACACACACAATCTTAACAATTGTATTTCCCATCATCTGTGTGCTTACTAGTGTCAGTGTTGCAAACTTTCTTGCACAGAACATCCTAATTTTGTTTTGTAGCAAAGAAATCATGGAATAAAACCACCATGTAAAAAGCCAACAACAACAAAGTAATAAGTACCAAAGTGCACACCTGGGGAAAGATATATCTGCTCACCACTGCAGAGAATGGTCAATAAGCTCTTCCATTACTGCAACTGCTATTCAGTGTGGAACGATGATCAGGAGAAAATCATAGACGTGGGCTTCGGTGTGTGATGCTATCCTTCACAAAGGGCCCCGCAGAAATGGCACCGTGACAGAGTACCACCAACCAAAGGTCAGTGTGCAAACAGGCTGAGAATCTGGTGGACTTCTTCATTTAGGAAGTCTTAAATTGTGGAGGAGACCCCAGCATGTGAACTGCTCCTATGTATTCCCATTTGTACACACTGCTGAACTCAGGCTATTCTTTGCTGGTGAAATGGCCACTGGATGACACTGCCAGTCAGAACTAGTCCCAGAATACAAAGCTCAAAAACAAATACCGCAAAGTTTCCCACACACACCCTTCCATGCCTCAATTGCAGCCAGTAGGATAAGCACCTGTACCAACAACTTTCCCATGTTATTATTAACAGGGAGAAGGAAAGTGTTGAATAGGAAATAGAAAAGTCAAAGAACTTTTCTCTGCCTCCCCATTTTTCCTTCACTTATCAAACATTATGAAAGAAAATCTTTAACAATTAATGTGCTCGTATGACTTTATTTCTCTGCACATGTTACTCTGTGTTTAATCTCTTCATTGGATTAGTTTCCTGGCTTGATACTAAAGAATTGACTTAGATTCTAAAAGCATCATTTTCTGTCATGAATTTCACAAGATTGCACTTAAGAGGCTGTCTCATCTGTCTGAATTTGCTCTTGGCTCCCACTTCCTCTGTCTACTTCAGTGGATGGTCTCCTCAAGGACCACATTTCAGCATATATAATTTAAAAACTCCAGGCTGGAAGTAGGGCTGTTTTCCCAGCATAGCGGTAGAAGCCAGCCTGCTTTTTAAAAATCTACCTCTGGCTAGATGTTTGTAATTACTTTTTTTTTCAGATGGTGACCCTCCCATAATAACCCAGACCTTCCAGCTTCTGGTTTGCAACAATTTAAATGTGCTATTGTTAGGGTAAATTTGAAGATCTCTTGAAACTACAAGTAATGAAGAAGGTGATATTAGTCTGAACAAAAGCACTGCTATTTCTCTAGGAAACTTACTGGCCTCCCATTCACTTCTGAGTGCAGCTGAAGGCACTGATATTGATCTTCACATCCTTTTGCAGACTTTAAGTTAAGGTTCTTTGATAAATCACCTCTTTCCACACATGTGGCAGTAGCAGTTGAGATCACCAAGGATATTTGAGCTAATAGGCCCTAGATTTAAATGATTTGGGGCTGGAAGCTGATTGATATCGGCAGAAGGCCCTCACTTCTGGAATTTGTTACCCAATGGAGCTGGGTTTGCAGCTGTCTAGCACAGCTTCTTGCAAGGATGTAAGGTAAAGGGGAAGAGAAGGAAAGTGTGTTGAGAGCCTTACAACATATTTTTCCTCTTTTTGATTTCTTGGGAAAACAAAAATAGTTATTAGATTTTGGTCTGTGCCACGAGACGTGATTAAATGCATTGCATAAATAAAATGTCTGAATCAAAGAGACAAGATGAGTGAGGTAATGTCTTTTAACGGGCCAACTTCTAAATAAAAATATTACCTCAACAATCTCTAATATGCCCAGACCAACATGGCTACAACAGCACTTCAAGTATC
The DNA here is from genome assembly GCA_030068395.1 of Apalone spinifera. Classification (NCBI taxonomy): domain Eukaryota; kingdom Metazoa; phylum Chordata; order Testudines; family Trionychidae; genus Apalone; species Apalone spinifera. The sequence continues at coordinate 60,970,227 of CM057846.1, read as the reverse complement.
ATATATGATAAAGCAGTTTATTTCCAAATATTTTAAGCAGCTCTTCTCCCTGGTATCATAATTCTTAGGCTATATCTAGATTGCAGGCTTCTTTTGGAAGAACTTTTTTTCAGAAGAAATATTCCAAAAAAACTTCTTCCGAAAGAAAGTGTCCACACACAAAAGCGCATTGAAAAAGCGATCTGTTTTTTCAGAAGATAGCGTCCACACTGAATGGATGCTCTCTAGCATGTAGCTGGGATTACTATGGATGGAGTGGGCATCTGTGCTTTTTCCTCTTTCTTCTTCTTTTGAAAGAACTCCCTCTTCCCCATCCGCACACGCCTTTTCCCGAAAAAGCTCTTTCAAAAAAAAGCTTGTTCCTTGTAGAAAGAGGTTTACCAACGTCAGAAAAACCCCTCTGTTCTTTTGATTTTTTTTAAAAATAATGCAATTGCAGTGTAGATGCAAATGAAGTTTTTTCGGAAAAGCAGCTGTTTTTCCAAAAAAACCTCAGCTGTGTAGACATACCCTGAGGTTCCATGAGCAAAGTCAACAGGAAGAACTTAGGAACTATTTAATACTCCAACTAATAAATTGATGTCAGAGCTAGCAAAGCACACTCTGGCTGACAGATCCTTTATATAGTTTACAGAATGAATGAAGAAGAAGTCAGGTTATAATTACTAAAACATGGGATATAGTACAGTATATCAGTCAGAGTACCTTCCCCCTAAAGTGATCGAAGAAACAGATAGGAGAAGCAGCAGTTCCGTTGTTTGCTCTATGGCCTTGACAAATCACAGTTTCAGATGGATGCATTTTTTCATCCAAAATTTTTAAAATGTATTTAGATTAACCACTAATCCCTCAAAGAGCTCCTCTTTTAGAATCGGGGTTTCACAGCCCTTCTTCTAGGGGCTGAGTGCCTCTAATTTCAGTTTCCATAAACTCTCCCCTCAAATTTCAGGTCTTTACAGCCTCCTTCATGGGGCTGTGTGTTTCTAGTCTTGATCTCCCTGGCCTATAGAATATATACTTTCTGTATAGAATATATACAGGATCTCTGAGCCCTCCTTCTTGGGCTTGTGTCCTGGCAGAATTCTTCTCAGTCACAGCTTCTTCAGCAGCAACCTTTCTTGACTGAACTTGGAGCTCAACCTACCCAGTCAATTAATCACTCTTTTGATACTCCCCAGGTGGGTCTAATAAATCCAAACCTCTGTCGGCCATGGATGAGAGAGAGGAGTCTTTCTCTCCCCACTCTACAAGGTTCCTGGTTCTGGGCCCTGAAAGGAACAGTGCTCTCAGATGCCTTCCATTTCCCAGACATTTAATTGCTCCCAGGTATCATCTTCTCTTCCATCTGTTACTTAAGATATTTTTCTGCCCTTCATCTGCTTTCCCTGGATACAGGGGGGAATATGGAAATTGGCTTCCCAACCTACCTCTTCTGCCCTGAAAGGTTAAGACCCTGTAACAGATGTCTTATCTAGATCTTGACTAGACCACTCCATAGCCAAAGTGACAAGACAGATGATGCCTTACAAAACAGCTACATATTGAGAGACACAGTGAATAAAATCATTATTGAAAATCATCCACTGGCAATTGCAGAAACATATTGGTCTCCCAAGATCAGTAACACTGACCACAAATTAGTCTTTGCTAATTTCTGAGACTAAAATGCACAGCCAAAGAGATGTTTGGGTCTGCAAAATTTGAAATGTCCAACCGAGATATTGACAGCATTTGAAAACCATTAGGTGGTTGAAATCTCAAATGGGTTTGAGACCTGATGTGAGTGTGTTGATGTGGGATCCATCTGGGTGGACATCAGATCCCTGATGATTTATGACATCATGACCACTATTGATTTAAAAAAAAAAGCCAAGAAGCCCTAGATCTCCATTAATATCTTAATCAGAATTGAAAGTGCCACTCCACTTGTCTGAGACGTCGTGAGTCATGAGCTAAGTGGTGCTTATAATAAAGCAATACACATTGATCACAGAGCTTTTTTGGAAGCTAAAGCCAACACAGATAAGAAAGTTTCTGCCAGGAACAATGTCATCTCCCGCATACACTTGTGTGATCTCACTGGGGAGAAAGGTCACTTGCTTGATGTGGTTTGTGTGAGTTCTGGTCAGCTAATCAATGAAGAAGTGGAGCATGTGCCACACTGGAGTGGTCATTTCAATCATCTGGTAACTGCACCCCCAATTTCTTTGGCTCTAGATTTTAAGACCACTAATGAGGTGACACATTCTACACAAAATGATCCTGGCAATTTTCTATTTTCGAAAGCCAGAAGTGTAAAGAAGTTGTATGGAAATCAGGTGTCAGGAATCTATGGAAGGGAAATCAGATATCAGGAATCTGTGACTTTCCTGTGGAACTGTTAAAAAGCACTGGATCAGCCATTCTTTTTGTACCTAAAGATTGTGTTCAATATAACCAGAAGAACAGAGTTGGTTCCATCTAACTAGCAAAAAAAGTAGTATTTTACCTCTTTGAAAACAAATATAGTGAACAAGAATGTCACAGTATAACTCTTTTATGCATCCCAGGAAAGTTTTAGAAACAAAGAATTCAGGCCAAACTTACAAGATGAGTGACTCTGTCTTGGGAAGCAGTGACTGTAGAAAAGAGTTGGGGATCATGGGGGATAAACAGCTAAACATGAGCTCCCTATGTGATCTTGATCCATACACAGGGGACTCAAGTATGAGCAGAGAGGTTACTGTAACACTGAATGTGGCACTGGTGTGATCCATGCTGGATATTGTGTCAGTTTCTGGTGCCCACAATTCAAGAAGGATGTTGATAAACTGGAGAGGTTCAGAGAGGACCCACAAGAATGATTAAAGGATTAGAAAACATTCCTTACAATAATAGACTCAAGGGGCTTAGTCTCTTTAGTTTAACAATGAGAAAAAGTTAAGGGCTGACTTGATTACAGGGCTCTTTAGTGTTGTAGACAAAGGTAAAACAGGATCCAATGGCTGGAAATTGAAACTAGACAAATTCAAACTGGAACTATGGCATGATTTTTTTTAACAGAGAGGGCAATTTACCATGGGATATGGTGGATTCTCCATCATGACAATTTTTGGTGCATTTATCACTACAAAGCCAATACAGGTATGGAACAGAAATGTGCATTTTAATGTTTTATATATACTCAATAAAACTGTTGTAGAGTCTATTCCAAAAGTATCATCTTAGTGATAATATACAAATTGGAAGAGCTCCATTTTGTTTTCCAACTCCTATTCTTAGTGTGGCTTATGGTGTTGTTAATTTGAAAAATCTCATTTGTAAAATCAGAGCATTTTACATTGAAGGAGAATATATATGTGGATATTGAAATGTCATATGATTTCACAGTGAGCAGCCATTCCCAAGCAAACAAAAAAACCCACAATCAATGCAGACTGGGTCCTGAGAGATCAATGAATTTCACTGAATTGCAAGCAAGACTCCTGTAAACTAAGGTGTTTGAAATATTGACATATGAAAATAAACTTCAGAAAACCACAGCACTATCATAGATGCAGGAACACCAGTTTTGTCATGTAGTCTATTATCCTGCTTCTTCTACAAGTTTAAAGAAGACTAGAAAGAATCCTATTTACCTAAGTATTTTTGCTCAGTACAATGACTATGCTCGTTAAAACTTTCTTCCCGGTTTAACCTCCAAAGCATTTCAATCAAGAACACAATCCTCGATGTGACATGACAGGTGAACGTATTTTCATAGAACCTGGGAACTGACTTGCAGTTATCTAGTACCCAGTGTGACAAAAAAAGATGTCCACATAGGAAAAAAAGGAGGAGAGAAAGAATGTATTGAAAAAGCCTGAACCATTAAGGATCTTCAAAATAATTTCCACGTTTATTTATTTTTCTCTATACCAAAACATATTTATTTTTCAGATGTGTATGTTCTCTGTTTCCCCTTTATAGGAATTCCAGAAAAATTATGATTTATCATTTTTCATGATGACTGGAAGAAAAACATCAACACGATGGGCCAGATTACAGTCTCTGCCATTTGTTAAACCATGCAATTGCTTCAATGGCTTTATGCTCAGGATATATGTGTTCCTATAGATCTACTGAGGTCTTAATAAGTTGGTCAATTGTCATAGTGGTACCTTCTTGCACTGCTAAAAAGCAATGTTAAAACAAAACAAAACAAAACAAAAGATTCAGGCCAACAGTCTCAAAAGTCAATTTCAACTGCTGAAAGTATCGGGGTGGGAGAGGAGCCTTCCAGGTATCCAAAGCATTTTCCATGCCATATGTTAGATTCATTCAAATGCATTGTGTGCCATTGGGGCTGTGCACTAGCTAAGCTTGGTCTGGACAGTGCTCATATGACATTTTCAACACCCCCCGCCAGTTGTCCCCTGGTATGCAGCAAGGTATCTCCTAGATAGTCATGTCAGACACACACCCAACTCAGTGGAGCCAGGTGGAGACCTCCTGGCCATCCCATATCAATTCCCCTATTTATGGTTGTCTTGAAAACATGAGGCAAATTTCAAGGACTCCTTACCCCCTCCCCCCCCGCCATTTTTGAAGCAACCAGCCATATAACAGAAAACAATAACAATTAAATATGTGTATAAATATTTAGAATATAAATAGCATCTCTCTGAGGGTCTCTTCTCCAAAATAAAATAAAATTATTTTCTCACCCTATAGACTGTCACACACTAAAATACTTTACATTAATGGGGGTTAGCACATGGCCTGATGCTAGCAGGAAGAGAATGTGAAAAAGAGAGCACAGAAGAGGACTGTCAAGGAGGACACACAAGCATTGGACACCCACTGTAAGGGACATCAAAGTGGCATAGAATTAGGGTAACCAGCTCTGTGCTACCCTCATTCCTGGGCCAGCCAGGGTGAGTGGTTGAGGGGGAAACCTGGGACAACTCTTATGCCTGAAAAATAGCTATGCTCTCACAATCCCGCTTGATGCAACACTGCCTAGCCACTGCCAGGCAGCACAAGTTAGAGAAGGTTCCTATAAATTGATCCAGGTGTCAAACCAATTTTTAGCTAGTCCCAGGATTAATAGGATCTACAGATGGTGCACAGCTATCTTCACTTCTCCGAACTCTCCTCAGATGTGCCAAGAGCAACTTTGCCAGATCTGAGGATTCAGACAGATACATATAAGAGAAATCTGCTATCACGTAGAAGAAAAAGACAACAGAGAACATGAATGGGAGTGAAAGAAAGAGACTAGGAAAAGACAGCAAGCAAATCAAATAGTAAGAAAATGACAGATATTAAGAAAGAAATAAGTAAATGTAGTCTTGTCATTAATAGAAATTACCTACCTTCCATAACTGACTGGAGTCCATGACTAAATCCTGTACTAATTTGGGATAACAAATCATCAGTGCTACAGTTTAAAGATTATCTACAATCTTCTATTATCTAAGATACATGTGACTAATCATAATTATATGTATATTGGACTGCAATAGTTCATCACTGTGTTAATACATTTCTTGCATTTCTTCTGACAGAATATACCTAAGGCTATTAACTCAATGCCATACTCCCAAATACAGATTACAGTTCTTTGATACCATAAATATACTCAATAGACTGCTGAAAATGTCAATTTACAGTATTAGATATACAGCTGTAACGCTGCATTCTTCCACTTGTTGATTATTGACTAAGTTTTACATAGTTATAATAACTGAAAGTAAGCTAAAGATTGTAATTAGCTTTTCCATTCAGATAATATTCTTCTCATTTGACATGGTGCATCACTCACCACTAATTGTTAATTGGTCTCTCAAAGGCACTGAAATGGTTTTTTCAGCAGCAACATTTCTATATCTGTTTAAAGAGTTTGTATGCAAACAGTTCACCTTATTAGTTTTGCTCTGGATTACATTTTTGGGAAGGTTTTGTTGCTCATTCTTACCATTTGACCCAGTTTTCTATTTGAGATTCAGGGGAGCCATCAATGCCAGAAATAACTAACTTTCTACCCAGAAAGCGAGACCTGAGTTCAGCTCCCTAATGGGGAACCTCCGATATGGACAAAGAAGTGGTCTGCTGCAATGTAGTGAATTTAGATACTTTCCCCTGATATTGTGCCAAATATACAGGAAAAAATTATTTAGAGCTTGTGGAACAAATATGATTTATCTGAATATGAAAGCTTCTAAAATAATATATTTCTTCTTGATAAACAAGATTTTACTTCGTGTCAGGCATAAATCAGAGTATTATCTAGCCAGGCATAAATCAGAGCATTGTCTAGACTACCTGTTAGCCTTAGAGAAGCAACATGGGTATTATTGCTCTTTGATTCTCTCTCACCTTCCATTTTTGGGATCATTTTTCAATTTTAAATTAATTTGTGCTGCTACTTCTAGTTGGAGATTCATGGGCTGGTAAACAAACTCTGACAGTTCTTGGGATACCCAGGATTAAGAGCCACCTTTTCACCTCTTGCTTCCAGCATGAGGGAGTCTTGCTTGTCGTAACCGAATATTAGTTGCCTGACACCACCAGCCTTTTAACCATTCAAGCACTCTCCTCCAGCCCCCATATAACAAGGTTAGCAAGAAGTGCTCCCCATCCACAAGGTCTTCTTAACGTATCCCCTGTGATATCTAGCTCTTGCCACAGGCCACTCACAATAATCCCAGGTCTTCTGCCTCCAAGGAAGCAGTGGATTCCAGTTTACCAATTTTAGTTTAAACCACCACTCCTGTATAACACACAGAGCTTGCTTCTAACAAAAACAAAACAAAACAAAGGATTATTTAAGAAAACAGAGATTCCACTACAAACAAGAGAGAGCAATGGAAAACAGCTTTACTAAGAAACAAAATCATCAAGTGTGAATTAGGCTCTACACTTAATAATGACCATTTTTAAAGCTTCCCCCAAAGTTATGTTGCAGAGCTGGCTGGCTTCACAGAAACCAGGATCCAAACTTCAATTAACCCCCACCCTTTCCGCAAATGTCTCCTCAGTTACTGGATCCAGAGGGCCTCTCTCCACTCTGTTACACTGAAGAATATTTTGCCTTTATTCATAGACAGAGTGATCCCCTGGCCTTTTTCCTTCCAAATAGTTTGGTTGTTTGCTGTTGTCTTTAAAGTTATTCCATTTCAAGTTCTGCAATGGGGCAATGGTAGCCAATGAGCCTTGCCTTACATCACCATCTCACCAGGGAAGGTGACAACTCCCTCCTATATAAATAGGCCATCATTGAGTAATATTACTCCCTGGTGACTCTTTTTAACCATAAGCCATATTGCTACATTTTCCCTTAAATATTACCTGTGCACTTCTCACACTATGATTATGAGTATCAATACGTTGTATGAGTATCAATGGACCTTATGTATTACATTATGGACAAATATTCTGTAAGCACTATAGTGAGTTTGTCAGGCCTGCGACAAAAGTTATTTGCAAAGAATAGAGGGGCCCTGTCCAAGAGACCTGTGTGTCACAAAACCCCTTTAAGCTTTGCCATGGAGCTATCTGCCATTTGCCTTTCAAGTTAGACAGGTAGTTCTCATCATATGGACTGTTGATGGCCCACAAAGCTCTTTCAGATATTTCAGCTCCCTTGTGCTGCTTCTAAGACAATGATGAAGCATTTACTAAACTGCAGTGACAGTCTGTTGCTAGTTCCTGCTCTGTCCTGTGATCTTTGGGATGCCAGAGTCAAGGACCAACAAACAAATGTATCCTGTGCATGCTGTATGGCTGATTCATGTGTCTTTTTGCAAATTAAATTATAATCCATTTGTGGAGAATAGAGAACTCTCAAAACCAGAACCACACTACACAATTAGTACTAGAAAATTTAAATCAGTGGACGCTAAAGCAGAGTGGGTCAATTCAGTAGTAATAAGAGTCCCACGCTGTGAGAAAAGGAAATGAATGGTACAATTAAAAAAAAAACAGATACCCCAGAAGCTGCACTCAGTCACATTTTATCTTCTTGACCCTAGTCTTTGATATAAGAAAGCCCTCTAGCCTTCATTAGGAATGAGTGGGATCAAAGATTGGAAAAAGAGACAGTCAACCAAAAAAGATCTTGCCCTTAAACTGCAGACCACTGTATAAAATCACTGGTCTAGATCTTCATCATAAGCCTGACATCACAATTACATTAATTAGGACAACCATCTTATAGATTGGCTGAAACATTCAAACCACCTCAGGATCACAACCCAATGTTATTTTAAGTAGCTGGGAAAATATCCAGGGAGTAGCAAACCTGAAGTTGAGCAGGGATCGTGTCCCTAGCCTCTGTTTGCCAGAAGCTAGAAACTGCTGACAAGGAATGGACCACTTGGTGGTTATCTATTCTGTTCATTCCCTCTGAGCCGCTGGCATTGGCCACCTGTCAGAAGACAGGACAGTGGAGATAGACCATTGGTCTGACCCACACAGAGGCTGCCACTGATTTTTATATTAAATGTGCAGGAGAAAGATAATATAGGTTGATGTCTTGAGCTGTAAAGCAGCACTTTTAAGTGTTAGGTGTATGCAAGAGAGCTTTGATTGAATATCGTGATAGTCAAAGAAAGAAAATAAAAGGGAAACTTTAGTGTGAAAGTAGGACCAGTATTCTCAAGGAGTATGTTCTTGGATGATTTAAAGCAATCTCATTTAAAGCTGACACACCTGGTGCACCGTGAGAACCAAGCTCTTTTTTTTTTTAAGGGAGGAATTCCCAAATTTTCCTTCCCCCAAAAATCCTGCCCACAGACTGAATACTAACCTAGTGCAGGACAAATGGATGTGTGGGGGGAAGGGGTTTTATTACTCTTCAAGAATAGCTCTGAGAAGCAAATATATCTTTCTACAGCAAATGTAACTCAATACAGCAGCAGAAAATTAGGGTGATGGCATAGAATTATCCATAATTTCTATTGCGACACCACCCAAGAGTCTCAGGCTCGGGTCAGGATTCATTGTGCTAGATGTTATACAAACACAAAACCAAGGCTGCTGATGGGAGGGAGGGAGGGCAGTTGCTCTAGGGCTCTTGGCCCTTTAAATCACTGCTGGAGGCCTGTGCAGTGCTGTGCAACAGCTGGGTGTGGGAGGTGAAGGTGTAGAGGTCTGGCTGCCCCAGCTCCATCCCTTCTGCCCAAGGCACCACCCCTTGAACTGAACCCACTCTCATTGCCCAGGGCCCAATGGAGTTTGTCACCAGCCCTGCACAGAACAAAAAGATGGTCCTTACCCCAAGAACTTTCAATCTTATATCTTACTAGGGACCTGAATGATGATTTCCTATGGAAATTATAACCTCCATTTAGAACAGGGCTACTCAACTTTGGAAGCCCCAGGAGCCACAATTATACTCACAGCACATGCCAAGGGCCGCAACTTAAGTGCGGTTGCATATACATGCAAATAGCTTCTTTCACACTGAAGGGTATGAAGACTACACAACACACAGGGCCCCATTTAAGTCAGTTCTGCTGATATTAATAAAATGCAATGTTTTCCCGATTTCCACCCATATGATAGCACTTCTAATGAGCACTGACAGTCCAGAAATGTAACTACTATAACTTATATCAATAGAAGACTATTATATTGAATACTTTTTTGTTTTGGTTCCCACCTGCGGGCTGAGTGTTGAGCCCCGTGCACAACCCAAACTGCACCACGGGCCACAAACAAACAGGCCGTGGGATGCATGTGGCCCATGGATCATGTGTTGAGTAGCCCTGATTTAGAGCAAACATGACATGTGCTCAAAAATATATTGTTACTCCCAAGCAGATAGCAGGTTTCTCCAGAGCAGATAGATTTTCTCAGGATGAAGATTTCAAAATCCACTGAGAAAAATGCATGATCAAAAATTATAACTATTGTGGTCATTTGGCTCAGATTTTACATCTGGGAATGACAGCTCACTTTAAAAATAGCTTATCACTTAAGAAAAGCTATGCCCTCATTGATGGGTTTGCTATGAGTGGACAAATAATGAAGTAGACTCACTGAATGTACTCTTATAATCTCTGTAGAAACAGTGTTTTGGTGCATCCTATAAATTTGAGCTGGATGACTTGTAAGAAAGCCTGCAAGACTGTTATGCCTCACTGAACTTAAGCCTACTGAGGAAAAAAAATGGCAGTAACTTTGCTCCTACATCCTCTTAAAGTATATGTGAATTAATTCAGACCCTTGAAGGTTTTAACAATAACATGTTGATCCACTAAGCTTCTTACTGATTTTTTTTCTAAGGCTGATTAACATGATTATTTAATACGAAGACTCTCTAGGGAGCCCTGTTGAGCTTTGTGGTGCTAATTTTTCACCCTGTGGTGCCTTGTTTTGAACAATAAACCAGTATGTGATTTGATACTGCAGTAAGTCCCTTCTCACTCCTATTGAGTGAATTACCATTGGCATTAGACAGATAAGGTGGGTGAGGTAGTATCTTTTATTGGACCAACTTGTTACTGAGAATGAAAAGTTTTCTAGCCACTTGGAGCTCTTCTTCACGTCTGGGAGGTACAGCTAAAAGCAAAATAGAGCAGATTGTTTAGCAAAAGTAGCACATATTTTAAGGCACCATTCAAAGAAGAGTAACCCTGTAACATCACCACTATATAAGTTTTAACCAAAGATATAAGTTTTAACCAAAGTTTATATACAGTTCAGGAGCAGCAAGACATTCTGAAAGGTGTACCTGAAGCATCATGAAGGTAAAATATATGACTTAGAAATAATCCAGTGGCACGGATTTTGCTCTTATCATAATCTTGATCTATCAATTTTTATTTTGTAAATAAAAACTGAAAGCCTCTGCCAAACACTTTGATAACTAGTACTGACACCTAACTACATGGGATACAGAATAGGATAAATTACAATTTATGGGAGACAAGAGATAATCTGCATCAATATAAAAGAGTAATGAATGTGTTTCATGTTGTTCATTTATAGAAACTTCACTAATACTTCCACTGTTAGATATAAAAAGGATTTCAGCTTGGTGCAGTAGAAAGATTTATTTACACTTTAAACAAGTATTGTTTTTCTTACTAGCTCTGTGAATTGGATTCAAATTATGTATTGCAACACAGTATCCTTTGTGGAGTGAACCGATATGTTCTAGCCTGAAGAATTAGAAACTTCACTTTGTTTGTTTGCTGAAATCAAGGGAAATTTTCACTCAAGCAACTGAAGAAAATAAAAATATTGAAGTAACACCAATATATCTCGGCACCTATCTGTCTGTGTATCTCTGTCTGTTTAAGAACTCCTCCTAAATAGTAAGACCTAGGACTACCAAATGTGGTATGTAACTTCCTATTATAACTTAAAGAAAGGTCAGGGTTTGGTTATGCCAAGAAAATAGGGTGTGCCTGGAATGGGATTGCTTCTCAGAAAGCCATACAGAAAAGAGACAGAATCACTAGGCAGGTAAAAGAGGCTGGTTAGGGGAGACCCCTATCCAGGACTACCCCAGCCTTTTGCCTCCCACCTCCCCAGCACCTTTTAGGGAGGGCAGGGGGGATTGAAGCCCCGCCCCCATTCATACAGGAACATTACTGGCTGTTCCCCTTTGTCAGGGAGCAAGGGGAAAGTGCACAGTTTGCTGCATTCCTCACTCTGGTTGGGGAGTGCAGGAAGCAGATGAACCTGGACTTGCACCTCTCCCCAACTGTGCGTGCTGGAGCTGCAACAGCCATGCTTCTCACCTGGCCTCAAGCTGCTGCATTGAGAGAAGTCTGGGGTTGTCCTCTCTCCCTGGGCCAGTCTGCATTATTAACCCTTCATCCCCAGCCCTTCCCCAGGGCAATGAAGCATGTACATTTTCATTTTATTTTCCAAAAAACAAATATTAATTGAGTTAAGGACTCAAGCTATGCTGGGTAAATTTTCTAGTTATAAATAAATGACAAATAGTATAGAAAGGACCAATAGGCAAGTAACATAATTATACCTTTAATAAATCCAATAAGCTTCCTCCCAAATTCAGTTTGTTTAAATAATTCATTTGAACAATTGCCTGGATTCAGAGAGGCAAAGATGAGCATAAGATTCAAGCAGTGGTCATTTTTGTTCCACGGCCTCTTAGAATTTCTTAAACTAGTCAAGTGTTTCCAGATCTCAAAACAACTTCCTGAGTGGCGTTTATTGGATTATGAAATCCTTTTTGCATAATATTCTGGATTTCATGGATAACTGGAGTTATCTAATCAGTTGATTAAGATCTGAAAATTAGTATAATTAAAAAGCTTGCTTATCTCTTTGAAGGCTCTCCACATAATGACTGAGTCTTTCTTTTCAAATCCTATGACAAAACTTTTCTGGCCATGTAAATGCCCCCACAGCTGGAACAGTATAACGACAAAGCAAGCAAGAGGATGAGTAATGATCCAATGTGCCTTTCTATCACATCTGTGTATGGCCCGATCTTAGAAAAATGGACTCATGTATTTTACTTTAAGCATGAAAATAGTCCCACGTCCATAAGTTTTTGCAGGATGTCTGAAACATCACCATGTGATTTTTTTGGTTGAAATTGACACATGGAGGTCACAATTTTCAAAGTTAGGTGCCTAAAGTTAGACAGCTAAGAGGAAATTGTGTGTTCAGCACAACTGAAAAAAATCAGGTCAGATGCTCAGATATGAAAATATGTACCTGTAAGAGTACACATAAGCTCAATTTTTTTTTGTTGGCTGTAGAAATAAACTCACCTTTTTTCCTCAATGGGAATGACATATCTTCATTTACAGGCTGCTCTGAAACATTTTCTGAACATTATTCTCTTTAACAAAAAAAAAATCCAGCGTAAAATCAATAATTCCACCCTGTGTCTGTCTAGTCTAGTTACATTTCAAGACCTTCTGAGCAGTGACTTTCTCACTAGGTGTTTATACAGTGCCTGGGATACAATGAAGTCTTAGTCTTTGTAGGTGCCTCTAGGTGCTACTATAATCACAATAATATTTTTATAAAAATCAATAGAATGTCTAAATGTGATGTGAATGAAAAGTTTCATTTAAATATGCTCATTAATGCATGAAGCAAGGTGTTTGTTGAAGTATGTATTGGTTTTATAGGCAAAACTGACATTACCAAGGTTTCTGCCCAAAGAGTCAGCCTGTCATAAGATTTTGATCAAAGCATAAACTTGTAGTCCTTTTCATGCAGGGGCTTTTCCATTTTATTGCTAGAGATTTAGCCTCTGTTTCTGACTAGTATATTCAATTACAGAGACTTACTCAGCTGTGCACAAAGTTACAGCAAAGATTGCAGCATAAATTGTAACGGAACACTTAAATATGACAGTCAGAAGGGTGTAACCCTGTTAGTGAAAATTCAATTGTGTTGCCTCAAAGCAGGATTTGATTGGTAGTGACTCATTTTAATAATTCCATCAAAAACAAAGGTACTTGGTTCTGTCAGCAACACGCAGATGCCATGCCAGAGTTATACATTGAATCAAATAACACAACACAAATGGCATTAACATAATTTTTAAAAATTGAAAGTATTAACATTAATATTATTACATTAAAGCACAGTGTCATTTATGATGTTTCTCTTATCTCATGATATCTTGTCCAGTACACACTGGCTGTCCATCTGCTGGATGGTGCTTCACATAGTGAGCACATCACAAACATTTTCTCTGCTACCTATCTGTTGATCGCTGGATTCAGTTTAATGTGCTGGTTTCATCTATTAAGTACCTAAAGGTTTAGATCACAATATCTTTAGAACCCTGTGTGGACACAAAATTTATATCTGCATCTATATCCACAAAAATGAGCTGGGGGTATCTGTATTGACAGATATCTGCACATTTGCAGGGTTCTAAATACAAAATTTGCATCTGCATTCATAGCTGCAAAAATGAACTGTGGATACCTGTGATATCAGGCGGTAGCCACAGATTTGCAGAGATCTTCACTCTGCATGTGGTTTCACAGCTGGAACAGCTCATGAGGAAATTGTCCATGCCAAAGCAGATTTCTGGTAAAATATTTGACCATTTAAAATCTTAATATTTGGGCTAATCCAGTTTCCTTCATGCTGAATATTTTCACAGTGCAGTTTAACCACACATTTGTGGATAACGTCTCAGATTTTCACATGCTTTCCTATTTCAAAGACCAGGGCTGGAAGAACAGCATGAGAACTGAAGGAAAAGTCTTTCCGAGAATATATCAAAAACATTCTCAGACTAACTGCCATGCAAAATGGCTTTTCACAAAGAAATATATGACACACTAGATAGATCAAAAGATATTATATCTATCTATCTATATCTATATCTATATATATATGGGGGGAATCACTTTGATATGAAATTAATTCCAGATCTGATTTGGGAAAAACAACAGTGAATACAAAATTAAAACAAAAAAACTACTTTAAGTCAGGAGGTGGTGCAGGTCTGTATGGTGTGAAATACAACGGGGCTACATAAGGTCTCAAAATAAAATAAAATAAAATAAAATAATAAAGCACTTCTATCTCTGAAGATGCTCACATGCATTTACTTGAATAACTTTACCTCCTTTGTATTTAAAAACATGTGTCTATGAATCTAGTTGGTTTAAGAGTTTCACTTCTAGTTCCTGGCTTACAGGTACCAGATTGAACTAAACACTGTTCTGCAAAATGAGACAAAATAGAAATAGTTATCTTGTATCCTAAGCTGTTCTACACTAGAGAAAAGAAAATGAGCCAGACTATCAACATTCCACAATAAGTTTGTATCATCTGCAAACTTTGGAAGCTCATTGTTTATTCTCTTTTCCAGATCATTTCTATATATGTTGGACAGCACTTGTCTCAGTACTGATCCTTGAGGGACCCCACTAAATGCCTCTCTCCACTGTGAAAGCTGATCATTTTTCCTAGCCTTCATCTTTTATCTTTTTGCCAGTTATTGATTCATGAGAAGGCCTCCCCTCTTATTCTATCACAGCTTACTTTTGCTGAAGAGCTTTTGATGTTTGTTTTTATCAAAGGTGGTCTGAAAGACCTACCATTAAGTAACATATCCTTGCATTTCTGTACTACATTGTTTTTTGAAACCCTTGTGGCTATTGTATTAAGCACTGACATTTTTCAACCAAGTAAATTTATAGTTCTTGAAAAGCATGCCATACTGGCAGCATTGTTGATCTGAAGCCTGGGGGACAGATCCAATACTCAGCTTGTCAACATAGACAGGTGGATCTTGGAGTTCTACCCCAGTCTCCAGTTCACAGATGCTAGCGCTCACAGCTCCACTGCCAGATCTTCAATTAGATGTCGTTCCTGATAAGTCTGCCTGGAAAGCTATGACAGATAAAACCAACCTTTTACATCTTTGGTTCACTGAAGCCCTGTCCTTAGAAGGAAACAACATGTATGCCAACACACAGGTCTACTCATAGTCTCTAGGAAACCCACTCCTGCTGGCCAAGGTATGATGCCATGGCTAATCTTTTGATAGCTACAACAGCTGACATACTCTTGGACAAAAACACCACTGGCCCTTTCCCATACACGGATAATCAGCACGGACAAGGCTTAACTGTCCTGATTTGCCTTAACTGTGTACCATCTTAGTCTGGCTTCATTCCTGTGCCATGATTGTAGAGAAGCATTGCAGACAATAACTGGTAATGGGAGAATGCCCAACCTGACACAACTCATAAAGTTCCTTGATACAGATGACATCCTCTGCTTATGAACTCAAGACATCAAGCTTTGTTGTCTGTGTACAAAGAAGGAGCAAAAGATCCAGAAAAAAATGCCTTCCTTTTAAACCAATAAATAAAGAATGAATTACAGCAGGACAATATTTCTCACACTGGGCCACCAGTGGAGGGACTATTTCTGGGAGCCACACAGTAATATACCTTATTTATTTCTTGGCCTCTATGAACAGTTTTTGTTTGCTAATTGAAGATAGTTGTGGAGATGATTTTTTATGGTGTGGAAGAGAGGGAAGTAATCAATGGCTCAATGGCTCATTGGTAGCCAGTGTCAAATGGCGGGCCCTGCGGTCTCTTCCAGCCCTAGCTATCTATGATTCCGTGAACCTGGACACAGAGAAGCATGTTGAAACCATTCATTAGGTCTCCAAACATGAGATCTTAGGAGCTGGTTGCAGGGCCGGATTAAGGCATGGGCTAGCCAGGCAGCTGCCTGGGGCACCAACCTATGGGGGGGGCACCTGATGGCAGCTGTAAGGGGTGCACATCACCCCTTGTAGCTGCCATCAGGCGCCGCACACCCAGCTCCCAGGCTGCAGCAGCTCTCAGCAGCCACCCTGGGCAGGGACCGCGTTAACCCCCACAGCGCCGGCTAGTAGTGCCCTTTCCCCAACAGCCGCGGGGCCCTGAACGGCCAGGCACAGCCTGCCCCGGGCTGCGCACCAGTGTCAGTAGCCGGGCTAGGCCAGGCCAGGCCGGGCCAGGCCGGACATGTGCATCCTGACACCGTGAGCTCCACGCACCCTCCCCCATGCACCAGTGTGGGAGAGGGGCTGCGCATGGGGTTGAATTGTGCCCCAACCCGGGGCACAATTCAACTGTCTGCCCAGGGCACCGGAATGGCTCAGTCCAGCCCTGGCTGGTTGTAAGAACCTGGAAGGCTGGAACCTGGAGGTTTCTCTGGGACTGATGCTACCACATCACCACGGAAGGCTTAGGTTGAGCTCCCATAGAAGAGCCTTGTGAGGCTGGGCCTGGCAGGAAGCACCACCCATCAGGACAGGAGTGGGGCAGTCGTTTGCCTGGTGCTAGTTCTTAAACCAGGAAGCCAATGGGAAGCTGTTTAAGCAATAACACAAATTGCCTGACTATCTTCGCTGCAGTTCCTGCTTGTGAAAGTCCTTAGAATCTGGTTCTGACCCTGGTTTTTCCTTGACTTCAGCTCTTCAATCGCTATCTATACCCTGGTGCCTGACCCTGATCTCCTGGAACCTGACTTGGCCTGACTCCCAACTCCAGCTCCGACCACTAGTTCTGACTGATCTGTCCTTGGTGGTTTTCATTACTACCTACCTGAGCTGAATGCAAATGAGAAATACAAAGATGAAAATCTCTATGGTGAATAATCAATCCTCTCCATGAGTTTATTTTAATAGCTGTGGACTGAAAATAAAGGCTTGCAGTCATCACATGAGGATTAGTTAACTGCTATAAATTTATTAGGAACACTGGCCATGCAGATTGCCTTTTTCATGGTGTGAATCACAAAGTGACTAAAATGGGATTATACTTTTGCTGTGAGTCAAGGACCTCTCTCATTTCAAGAACCCACTGAATCACTTTGAACTTAAACCAGATCACCACTAGCCTCTCTTACCAGTCGATTGACTGGCAAACTGAAGGCTCTGGGTGTCGCTTGCCCATACTAACCTTCCACAATAAAATGCAACAACACCTATGGTGGCCTATTCTAAGATATCCACAAATGATCAGTTGCACCAACGCATACAGGCAACATTCAATGAGGTATAAACACAAACTCATTTGTTGACATCACGCTTTAGAAAGTCCACATGATGTCACCCCATATAAGAGCTCAGATGATTTTTCCTCTACAGTTCTTGTGTCAACTCATTACCACATCACATTTGTTAAAATTCTTAACAAGTATTTTATCGCACCAATATACAGCACCTCGGAGCCCTAGTGGCCCCACCAAATCAGACGATGCTGCAACTTTTCTGTAAGAGGCACTGAAAGATGTGCCCACCTAATCACAGACTGCTTGGGCTTCCTCAGGGTTCCCCATTTGATCTGATTCCCTTGTCTTCCAGATGGTTGGCAATTATACATACTCAAAGGCAGAGTAAGGTTTCTTGGGGACTGGGCCAGAGTAAGTGTTGGACCACTGTACCCCAAGACCAAAGAAACTGTGCCCCTCCCCCCCACATCAGAGCCTCAGGCCTCAGCAAAGAGTCAGAGTGCTCCCAATCCTGAGACCATGGCAGATAGTGAGTGCTCCTCCAGTCCCAGGGCTGCAGCAGGAGTCCTAGCTCTGGGGCTTTTCCTGCAATCCCCCACACTTGTGGGGACCAGGGCTGAGGGCTTCCCTTGTTGCCTCCCAACTATGCCAGGGTCAGGGGCTGCAGGGGACATTCTCTGCTGCCTCCTGACTGCTCCCTGGGAGTGGGAACAAGGGAGTTTCCCCTACACCACATCTTTCCACCCAGCACTGCTGCCCAGTTTTCACACCTACCTTTAGACTCTGCACCCTCCCCTCTCCCCCTCCCCCCAGCCAGCGAGGGACCCTGGGCATGGGCTCTGTAGTCCCAGTGGCTAATCTGCCACTGTCTGCATTCACAGAGAAACCTTTAGGAAGCAGCACAGGCAACAGCAACCTACTCAAACCCAATTTTGCAACATGAAACTCAAAGTATACCACTGAATGATCCTGCTACTCTATCCCATTTCAGCACTATCTCAGTCTGAGAACTCATTTGCTGGAAGTGAGAGATCAGTTGGGGTATTTTTTTTTAAATAAGGAATGGTGTATTCTTTGACTTTTCTGGTTTTTATATGCTGAAATACTCTCATATAGCAGGTGGGTAGTTTTATTATAGATGCCCCCATATGAATGAAAATAAAGACTTTAAAAAATTCATATTTATGTTCCTGGCTACTAGCAATCTCTCTCAGCAGAGGTTCAAAACCATGATCTTCACTTTGTAAGCTGAGCTGACCTCTGCCTTTTGGACAGACTCCATACATGTTTCCTTTTGTTTAAAATAAAAATAATAACTTGGGTTCTGCGTGTTATTTAATGTTCAGAGTTTTTGCCATCATTGGTGTATGGTGGGCAATATACAATGGGCTTCAATGTTTCTCCTACTTTTCTTTGGCTGTAGTCACCAAAAAATCACCATCCTGTAATGTGACACAATGTGATGTGACATTTCTATCTACATCAATGTACTGCTTACCATCCAGACTCATTTAGAAAGTAAATCTATAATATTCCAGTGAATGGAGATTAGTTCATCATTATCTGCCTCCCAGGGAACAAATGATGATGCTTGAATGACCCAGATCTGCGAACTACACTGCTATCAGGCAACATTTTGGGAACGAGGTGGGGGTTGGGTGGAAGGGATGTAACATGCCATGTCAAAATAAGGAAAGAAAACTAAAAAATCAGAATACTTGCATTTTTGTCACTTTGCTAGCCAATTTCTTCCTCAGACCTACTGATTTTCTTTTTTGGTTTGTTGGTTTTGAACCAAAACAAAAATAGTCATTTTGAACAAAAACTAATTTTTGTGTGTGGTTTTTTTCCTATTAAAACAATAAAACTCCAAAAATGTATTGTGGTCAAACAAAACTTTTTCGTTGTCACTTTAAATGACATTTCAAAACAAAATGAAATATTGGGGGAGGAGAGAAGTTGAAACTTTTTTAAAAAACTCATTGTTTTATTTGGCCAAAACTCTATTTTTTAGTGAATGTGCTACTTGACTGAAAAAGCTTGCCCATTCTACCCAGAATATTTTTAAGGGTTAGGTACATTTACCTTATAGATTTTTGACAGCCCAACATTTAGGCCCTTATCTGCAAAACACTTACATTCATTGATTTTAATAGAATTATTCCCATGCTTAAAGTTAATCTTTTACCAGAGGGCATCTTCCAGAACAGGGCTACTCAACTTTTGAAGCCCCGGAGGCCACAATGATACTCTCAGCATGTGCCAAGGGCCGCAACTTAATTGTGGTTGCATATACATGCAAATATACATGCAAATAGCTTCTTTCACACTGATAGGCATGAATACAAAGATTAAGCCTTAAGCCACAGCACCAGACCCAAAGGTAGCCAGTGTGAGCCAGTCAGCACCTCTCAGGTTCTGCCCATAAGGCTAAGCAACCAGAACTTCTCATAATGCCCCAGAACTCCTGGTACCTCCTCCCTAGGGACTAGAAATACCTACACCCTCTACCGGTCTGTTCCAGCTTTCAATGCTCACTCCACCTGGGAGACTCCTTGCCTTAGTAGAGCGTGTTCCCAGTGAAAGCCATGGTCAAAGGATCCCACCTGAGGGCTGCATGTTGAGCCCCGCGTAAACCCAAACCTCACTGTAGGCCACAAACAAATCTTACAGCAGAAATTAACTCTTTAACAGAAATACATAGTTCATTTTCCACACCTCTGATCACTTCACTTACTCTAGCACTCCAGATAAAGGTTTCAGAATAATCTAATTGTAGGAGACGCTAATAATAAATGATTTAATATCTCCTGTTCAGGGACCTGAGGTTAATTACTTTCTACATGTGGATTTAATTAGTTCATCAACAAACCATATTTGCAGCAATTAACTGCATGATAACTACAAGTTCTATACAGGAGTCTAATCCCAGGCAGAAGCATGAAATGAAATAAGTCCTGCTTAGTTTGTTATGACCTACAAAGGAAATAAGGGAATTGAAATATTGAAGTTTCTACTGAAAAAAATCAGACATCCTCATTAGGGTATAATGTGCTGTACAGAAATCAGCTGGAATCACTCCTACTAATTCTGTTTATCCATTCATTCTCTTTCAAAATTCAGGTGTGTATGGGATGCTTTGCTATTTATAAACTCCTTTCTCCTTGCTTCTAAGTAAAAATAGAACAGATATTCATGTCTTAAAAGAACTCCATGCAAATGACCATTATTATGCCATGCTAAATTAAAGCTGATAAAAATGACAGAGATTAAAAGTGACAGATATTAAAAGAGAAACCCAGAAATCTGTAATAATCAGTAGTCTCATGAAGGAAACTCATTGAACTAAAACATCCATAAACTTTTAATGCCAATCAACTAATTTGTTCTCAAAATTATTTTAAATACCAAGCATTTAACAACATAAAAGTGAAAATGTTAGCATTTTTTTTAAATGTGGGAAAGAATGGATCAAGTTTAAGATCAGTAAAAATTAGTCTCAAAATCAGACTATATTAATGAAGCAAACAAACAAAATAGATAAAACAAATAATAAGATCAATCCAGGATTTTTATATCTGGATATCATTTATTTAATGTCTGT
The DNA here is from genome assembly GCA_030068395.1 of Apalone spinifera. NCBI lineage: Eukaryota > Metazoa > Chordata > Testudines > Trionychidae > Apalone > Apalone spinifera. The sequence continues at coordinate 60,949,181 of CM057846.1, read as the reverse complement.
GATGGCATACAATTTTACTTATTCCCTTATAAAACGTATACTGGTTGAAACTCTCTAGTCCGGCACCCTTGGGACCTTGGACTGGCGCCAAATCAGAGAATTTGCTAAACCATGAGAGGCCAATATTTTCTAGAAGCATTACCAACACTTCTACTGCTCACTAGGCTCTTAGAAGTCATTTAGGGGGAAATTAGAGCTAAACAACAGCACAGAACAATGTGAGCCAGGACTGGTGGCTGTAAACAAACTTTACAGGACTGGGAAAGTTGGCCACACCCATGCTAAGTGGATATCCAGCTAATTAAAATCATGCTGGACCACAGATGTTGCCAGACCAGAGTGTGCCACACTAGAGAGGTTCAACCTGTACTAACAATAATTTTTCTTGACTACCAAGTTTTTATTCTCCAGGTAAAAGAGGAGTAAAAACGGGACCCTTGTGGTAAGTGGCTGTCTGGAGTGTGTGTTTGTGTGTGGGGGAGTTATTTGCTGTGTGCTGAGCTTGTGTTTGTCTGTTTGGTTGGTTTGTTTGTTTGCTTGAAGGAGCTTCTGAAAGGTTTGAAATCTAGAAGCCTCTGCTAATTGGCTGAGCCTCAGTCAGGGGGAGGGGCTACCAGAGCTATATAAGCCTGTGACTCAGCGACCCAGGGAACTGCGAACAGGCACTGCTAACAGGGAGTTTGGAGAGGGAGGTTAGAAGGGGAGCTTAGAGGGCACCAGGGACTTCTGACCTTCTTTAAAACATAA
>CM057846.1:60928169-60939091 GCA_030068395.1 Apalone spinifera | reverse complement strand
CATTTGCATCCCTTTTCCGGAAAAGGGTGCCTGTGTAGACGTAGCCAGTATGTTAAATGGCCATGTTTCTCTTCTGGGAAGCCAATGTACTCCAACCTTTTTCTTTCTCATTTAGCCACATTTAGTGGCCTGCGCCCCTCGGACATAGGTTAGATGTCATTGGGCTGAAAGAAGAGTTCTTAAGCTCTAGTAAATTAGCCGGCCTAAAATAAGATCTGACAGAGGATCAGACATGAGATACATCTGGACCCGTATCCCATCTCCGCCGACTGCTGGCTCCAGTTGCTTCAGAGGAAAATGTAAGGCCTCTACAGCAGAAAGATGTAAGGTTCTCTGTCCCCTATCTAGGTCTCATTCCGTTAGTTAATAATTGGTGCTTGGGTTATAATCTGAAGCACAATATTTAATGCAGTTTCCAAAGTTGTTAGCATTAATGATGCTGAATATTTGATAACGATGATGAATATTTTTGGCATCCATATAAACGTCTGTCCAATTGCTTCTTGACCATCAAGGCTTCCTGTAACTATGAGTTCAGCAGTTTAACTACACTTTGGGTGAAAAGTATTTTTTTTAATCAATTTTGCATTTCCCACCATTTAAATTTGTTGACTGTTCATTTGTTCCTGTGGTACATGGCTATGGAGGACAGCTAGTATTTATCTACCTCTCTAGAACATCTATTATTTTATATTCTTATTTCACGCCCCTCTCCCCCCCCCCCCTTTACTCATCTTATTTCTAAGGCAAACAATCCAAAGCTTTTCAATCTCTCTTCATATGATAGTTTTTCTCTGTCCTTGATCATTTTAATTTTCTTTCTCTGAACTCCTAATTTTTCAATATCCTTTCTGAGAACAGGTGGGTAGAGCTGCATAGATTAATAGATAAAAGTGCTGTAATATTCATTAGATATTCACCCTCCTGTTCTATAAAGATCTTTTAAACTTTTTTTTAAAATGGCTGCACCTGGAAGAGAGATTTTCATTGAACTGTCTACAGCGATGGCCAGGCCCTTTCTTGCACTGATATGATAAAGTAATTCAAACTGTGGAAATCTCATAAATGATTCTCTAACTTTCCAAACATAATTCTCAGTGTTTCAGTAAATTCATATGCTAATTTCCTTAAAACCCTGAAATTTTATCAACTAAAACTAGCATATATTTGGTTTTTCCAAATGTTTGCTTATTTTTATTTGGGAAATTGTTGTAATAGAACAATCATCTTGAATTCCTAAATTTTCCTTTCAGCTAAAACCCAAAGAAGTCATTTAAGAATAAAATTTAGGTAGATTTTTAAAAGCAATCTAGAGCATTCTGTAACAGAGATATAATTCACTACCAATAATTATAAGCATTAGAGTAATTTTCATAGAACCCTGTTACTTTGACCCTATTAAATTCTTCAGTATTTTTCTGTAAGGGTATTTTCTACAATGTTCTTCTCAAGGACTGATTTTATTGCACTTCTTTTCTTCCTCTTTAATCTGTGTCCTAATTTATTAATAATACATTATATTAATTAATAATAAAACTCTCTGCTAGTAATTTCACCTGATATGTTCTCTTTTTCTTTATAGAAAGGTAAGGTCCATCTAACATTCAAAGAGTACAACTGACACTTCTTGTAAGACTTATGAGGCTTCAGAAAGAAGACCAGTGTCCTGATTATAATGAAATTGTGATACCACCTTTGGTAAGAATGGGAGCACAGCTGGACTTTGTCCTTCCAGAAAATTGTGTAGGTTCTGATGTCAATGCTCTGATCTCAGAGACTCATCAAGTTGAAGTCATTGCTACCAGGAAGACAACCTTCCATAAGAGGAACAGCAGGGAGCTGGAGGTCAGTGGCTCAAAGGGAGGACCCATGAGAAAAGAGAACCAGATTTAAATCCCACAGAGGGATTTGGGTTGCAAACCTGGTGGTAGACTCTCTCCAAGCACCTTAAGAGCCTAATTGTCATTTCATGGGAGAAGACTGATCTGCCCTGGATTGGAAGGTGGAAGCCAAGATAGCTGCCAAATGCACTTGATCAATGACTTCACTGATTTCATACCAGCCATTGGTATTTGAAGTGTAGCAGGTAGTCCAAGATGGATTGAAGTGGGGACTGGGAGGGGGAAAAAGACTCATCCAAGGCTCAATAGGTAAAGTGTTTCCACTTGGTTAAGTAGGTTGCCCTAGAAGACAGCTTCCTGCTACTCAACAGAAAGTACTGGAGTTGTGCCATGCAGGCCTGTTCCTCTGTATGCAGTCATGCAGAAGCTATGCTGTCAGATTGAGGGAAACTAGGTTTGAGTGAAGCAATTGGCCCTAGCTCCATGAAAGCAAGTCCAGTTGGAGTTTGAATTCCAACAAGGTTGCTATGCAGAGGTCCAAAAGCATGCTGAACCAATACTGGTATAGTCATGCTAGAGCCTCCAGGATGATTTTGACCTTCAGGAGGACATTGTGCATGAGTTGTATTGCCAGGAATCGTATAGTGGCACTCCCATCTATGGTCACATCCAGGGCCGGCCTGAGCCATTCGTGCGCCCTGGGTGTACTGCACATGCGTGGCCCTGGTGGGGCAACAGGTCAGCAGGCTAATATTAAACAACAATAAAAACAATCTCCAAATGAAGTTATGTTACAGAGTGACTGATTACAACATGATGCAGCAAAATCCATAGATTTGCATGAGAAAGGATTCCTATAAAAGATGCATGGTCTTGCGTGGTTCTTCGGGCTCATCCTGTCAAGATTTCCCCTAGAGCATCGTGTTATGAAAGACAGAACCCAGCTGCTCCCTATTGGTGAGTCATCCGGCTAGCCACGAGATCAATCTGGATCCTGGACTGGTAACTATAACACCAAATGGCAGGGAAGTGTAGGCGTGAGCATATGCTAATTGCCTTACTATCGTATTATTAATAAATGTAGCGTATTGCCTTTTCCCCTAAAAAGATCCTGTTTGTTTCTTAATAAGCATAGCATTGACATAGGACACTTGATCAGATTCCATCTTGCTTCTTGAGGTGTAGAACATTGCAGCACTATTGTCCATTAAGATCTGCACCATTCTGCCCTTTAGGTAGGGAAGGAATGCCTGACAAGCCATCTCCCTTTGATCCCCCTGACAGTTATATGGAGGGAGTGATTCTCCTGGGCCCAGAGTCACAGCATACTGAGGTTGCCAATATGGAGTCCCCACACCAGATCCAAGGCACTGGAGACCAACGTCACTGATGGGAATGGAGCCAACACCAATCATAGTCTATCTACCAAATTAGGGAGTAAAGCTGAGCCTTGAGCCTTTAAAGTCTCTTGCCTTTCTCCTACAGGATCTCTGCTGAGCTGGACCCAAAAATCTGGGTGGTGGTGATGCCTGGAAGTGTTTTCTTGAGGTTGGTGGTGTATATATAGCCCAAAGGATCATAAGGTGACCCTGATGTTCTTCAGACCTGGTGCCTGTCTGCTCCAATAGCAGAGTGCTGCCCTCAGATGGAATGTTCTGGGTGGATTGCTGAATCTTGTGAGAGAGCTCTAAGAACTGCAGCCCACAAACTGTTCCTCATGGAAAGAGCCAATGCTATTGACCACACAGCAGAATGGTTGCATCCAATGCTGCCTGAAGAGAAGCCCTAGCCATTGCTTTGCTCCTTTTCCATATTAGACAAGAATTGCTGCCTCGACTCAGTGAGTCTTGAACTTTGCCATCAAGTCCTACATATTGTAAACACATTACTCTTGGAATGATTGTTGAATGGTGATAAACAGTGGAATACTCCTTCCTACCGAAATGACTGAGTTTCTTAGCATCATTATTTTTAGAGTTGCACTAGATTTCCTGTCTGTCCTGTAAAATGGTGGTTGAGATCAACAGTGACCCTGGAGATGGGTGAGAGTACATATATTGAAGCCCTGGACAGGGATGTAGTACTTTTTGTCTGCCCTTTTGGATGTTGGGGGCAGAGAGGATGGGGATGGCTACAATTCTTTGACAAGTTTCAGAACCATGTTATGCACCAGTAGGACCACCTTGGAGGGAGCTGCTGCAGACAAAATGTCAAAGAGGCTGTTGGTAGCTCCTCTGCCTCCAACCCCGACTTCAAGGCAAGTTCCTGGGTACACCTTAAAATGTTCTAGTGGTAGTGAGTTGGCATGTCCCACAACTGCTTTGTTGGGGGGAGATGAGAGAAGGCTGTCACTGCTGGTGCAGCTGGCTCTTCCTCCACTGCTGGTAATCATTGTTCTGGAACAGGTAGGGGCTCGGTACTAGGGTCTGGTTCTGAGTTGGTCTCCAGTGCCAATAGTGTCAAAGCCAGGGCCCCACCTTCAGAAGTTACCAAGGACACCTACTGGGAGTATGGGAGGGAACCCCAGGGGTTCCAATGTCGTCACTAGGTCAGCCAGTAAGCCATGGACATGCAGTGAAACTAGGCCCATACAATTGGTGTCAGTGTTATCTCAGAGGAGGACTGGGTTCGCTCTCAGACCCCAAGCCTGACATCCCCCTCAGGGACCAAAAGGGTGAGTCATCACCACTTACTGGAGGCTCTGGTGAGCTGGAGAGCAATGCTGCACTGAGAGCAGAGATGCAAGGCCAGTGACTGGTGCTCTATAGATCAGTGCCTAGAGGAGTGGAGGCTGGTGAATAACACCATGGCACTGGGAAATGTAAAGCTGGAGACCAGTGCCACAACAGTGAGTGGCACCATGACAAAGGCCACAAGGCAGCCTCACATAGGTTTTTCTCTCAAGGATACCACCTTCACAGGCTCCTCCGGGGTTGGGCCTAGGCAGAATCAGGTCCCTTGCTGCTTGAAGAGTCTTTAGTGTCATGGAGTCTGGCAGATGCAATAGTCCAGACAGTGGTAGGTCCCAAACCAGGCTCAGTGCCCTCAGTGATGTCACCATGGACAAGTTCTGGGAAGAACAAGTAGCCTGCCATGGGTACTGGCTCATTTGGAGACTCCTGTGTGCCTGGCTGAAGAACTGGAGAGCATCCCCTGGCAGTCGGCAGCTTCTTGTGCCTCATATTTGGATACAGATGGAGACGCGTGCCAAGAAGGCAGGGTGCTGGTGGAGCACTCTGTACATAGGCAGCTATCTTCCACAGGGCTTTCGTCCGAACGTATGTCCTTGAGATGTGCATGGCCTGAAGCCCTTGCAGATCCTGCATTTTTCTTTTGCATAAACCTGCCCAAGGCATCTAGGCAGCTTGTGTGTAGGTCACTCACAGGCATAGTTTCGTGACAGGCACACACAGCTTAAAATCCTGGGACCAGGACGTGGCCCCTCCCAGACTGGACTGTAACTAAACAACTGTTTTAACTATTTACAAAAGAAAGTCTAAAAGAGTCCAAGAAACATAGGAGAACCGCTATGGAACTTGCAATCATAAGGAGCATGCCCGCAACTGTCACAGGTGGTAAGAAGGAACTGGGGTGCTGATGGTAGCCCTCTACTAGCACATGAGTGCTGTGCTCCAGTGGGAGCCAGAGGTGACCCTATGGGGCACACACATATCCTGAGCCAGCACTCATAGAAGAAAACCACATAGTTCCCCATACACAAGAGAAGGTATGCAGAGGATACCTAATTTTGGTGAATAAACTCGCAAGCTAAATTCTAGCATAACCCAACTGGGTTTTGGCTGCTTTATTTTGCAGTCTTAACATTTTTAGTGCAGGCTTTGGATAAAGATTGTTTATATAATGCCATAAAACTACATGGCATTTTTTGTAATTTTTTACAAAAAAAAAAATTTTTTTTACAAAATTACAGATGTTCATATATATATTCTATGAAAGTGAGTAATTTAAACCATAACTTGTTTTAATAGCTGTTAAACAATTTCAATGTCTTTTTCATTGCAAATCATATTAAAATTACACACATACACTGACAATACAGTATAATATAGACAATTAGTGGGGCTAGTAACTTAATTGATTTGTTTTCCTGTTGGTGGTGTGCAAATGGCCCATGAACAGATTGTATTCATTGTTTACAAATATACATTGAATAATTTAGGCTGTAGCATGGTCATGAGTGGTTTTCATTACACATGTGCAGTAATTATGGTTTTTTTTTTTGAACCATACTAGAGAAATATGTCTTAGGGTTTAGTTGTTTGTGGACACACACACACACACACACACACCTATTACAAAATTCACTTTCTTCAAATATTTACTTTAAATTTGGCAAATACTCCTGACTGTAATCTTTCTAGGTTAGTCATGAAAAATGGCCACAAGGAAGCAACAGGAAAAGTGAATTAATTTTAAAAAGTGGATAGCTGCGGAAATGTATTTGAAGTGTTCTAGCGGCTATAATACTGCAATTCTGTTTGCCAAAATAACAGATGTACTATGATTTAAGTGTGCTTTGAGAAAAAGTTGGAAAACTGTCTATGTTGACCCCCCTACTGTAGGGTCTGAGGACGTCGCAATCCTCCATGTAGCCTCTCAGCAAGCAGGGAAGTTCTGATCACCTCATTTCACAAATGGGAAAGTGATATAAAAACAGGCTAAATGACTTGTCCAAGGTCACACAGGAAGTCTGTGGCAGAGCAGAGATTAATACCAAGTCTTCCAAGTCCTACATTGCCCCCTAAGCACTGGCTGGACCTTCCTTCCAGAAGGAATTCTACTGGTATGGTAACCAATCCATAACTGATCAAATGGTGTGAATAATAAAACGTAAGTTACTAGCAGATGTACCCTGCATTGCTTGGGTCTGTAATGGAAGTAATTTTTTAAAAAAATGAGAAATGTATGTGCTTAATTTCAATTATTGAAGGCTCAGGTGAGAGAGTTCAGGGCTGAGGAGGGGCAGGAGGTGGGTGGCTCAGGGTGGAGGCTTGGAAGATGTGGGGAGCTCAAGGCAGGTGGTGGGAGGGCACAGGGCAGGTGGAAGGTACAGGAATGGGGGCTAGCAGGTGGGGGGAGGTGCTTACCAGGGCTGCCAGTGGTGGGAAAGTTGGCAATGCTCCAGCAGCAACTCCTCCAGGGGTCCAGGCAGCTGCCAGTGAGCTCCCTCCAGTCCCCCCCCACCCCAGCCTGAAGGCTGTGTAGGGGGGGACCAGGCTCTGGAGGATGCTGATCACTCCAGCATCCACCCCTTCCCCCTCTGAGCCTGCAGGCTATCAGGGGGATGAGGCTGAGGGCTGCCCCCGATTCAGCACCCCTCCCCTCTGCAGCCTACAGGCTGCCTGTGGGGTAGAGGGTGAGGCTCCAGGGGCTATCCCTGGATTCCAGCGCCCCTTCCTTCAGCCTGCAGGCTATCCAGAGGGCAGGGCTGGGGGGTAGGCTTCAGGTTTGGGGGCTACTTACCTGGTTTGGAGGCAGACTAGATGGTGGAGCCCCAGCTCTGCTGGCCACTTTCTTGGTGCTGCTGCTGCCCTCCAGTGGCCACTCTCAGTATCACATTCCTCCTCTCTGCCCACATTCTCAGCTATTCTCATTTTCCAGGCACAACCAAACCCTGGCCTGGGTTTAAGTTAAGGTAAGAGGAAGCTGCGTACCAAATGTGGTGGTCCTAGCTCTTACAATGTAGGAGTCCTTGAATAAATGGACTCATAGCTGCACAGACACACTCTAAAATACATATATAGGTGTTCTCAGGCACAGTTCTTTTGTGAGAAAGAAGGTTCAAGGGGAAGGGAAATAAAAAAAAAAGTAGTGGACAGAATGCATTGGCCATGCACAGATGTTCAACATTGGCAAAGTCATTCCTCCCAACTTGATGCCTATCTTTACAGGGCACCAAGTGAAAAGAATGGATCTGACTGCAGGGGAGAAAATCAGATCCAGATAAGAAGCGGTTTTCTTCTGAGCCTGAATGATGTCACTAACGTCCAGAGACGAGGAGAAGGAAATAATAAAAGAGAACCAGAGGGGAAGACCTTGGGAACAGCAGCATTGTCCTCATGCATTAGGGTTCTCTAAGACAGAAAAGTGACAAGGGGGTAGATGAAACCAGAACAGTTTTCTCATTGAGATCCAGGAGCCATCGGATAGTGAGCCTTGCTCTGTGACAGCAGAAAAACTTGTCTAGTCACAGAACCAGCAAATAGACAGCTAGTTTTTAACAGCACATCGACAACCCACAGCTGCATGGTAGGGAGGAAAGGAAGGAATGGCAAATGGCCAAGAAGGTGTTTCAGAAGGAAGAGCTTTGCAGTAGGAGTGTTAGGGGAAGTGCGAGTAATACAGTCTGACTTTGTGTCACTGAAATAAGGGTGTTTTGCCTTTGACTCCACTGGGTTCAGGATCAGGCCTCATACAAAGTCATTCCCACATTCCCCTGTGAAAAGTGCCAGACCTACCAATCTCACAGTAGCTGCATGCCTAATTCACTGGGTAGTACTTCAAAAATATGCCCCAAAGTATGTGATGTCAGAGGGGTGTAATGTTGCATTTCTAACCATACTTAAACGTTCAATGCAAAATATTGCCCCCAAACACACACAGCTAACACCCACTGACGTCAGTGGAAGTTATGAGCCTGACTTGAATGCAGTATAAAGGTCACAGTATTCGATGCAATGCTCGTACTAAGCCTGTTTAATAAGAGTATGAACTCACCGCAGTTACGCAGTTGTCTCTCACATGACGAAAGTATTGAATGTGAAAGGGTTTTTTTTTAAGACATTGTTTATATTTTGTGACATATGCACCCTGACATTTTCCTAAATCTAAAGCATGACAGCACTTTGTTTGTAGGTTTAGCGCTCTCCTCTGTGAATGGAAACATTAGCTACTGGTAGAAATATTCATGTACTCTTTGTTGTGACGTTTTTATGGATGGAAATTCCATCTATATCTTGATCATGAACTCACAAGTAAAATAATCTTTGGTGAGGGTTAGTCACATTTTCCTTTATGCCTTTCATAGAACTAGCGGCACATGCATATTCAATTCAATTCTATGTAAATATTGAATTGCACCGTATCAGATTCTATTGTCTGGAGCAACTGTTAAGAGCTTATAACTTTTTAACCATGGGGCTAAAATTTTTCAGGCTTACAACATTTGTATAGTCTGATTTTAAATCAGAGCTTCTTTTAGGTTCCAGGCTGATTTGAACAGAACTGTGACATTACGGAGGTTACACTCTAGACCTGGGTGAGCAATAAATGGCCTTAGGCCAGATGTGGTTCAGCAGGGTTAGCCCTGGGCAAGCTGCCAGATGCTTTATTTGCTGGTGCATCTGCACGTATGGTCACTTGCAACTCCTGCCAATGGGAGCTGCAGCAAGCAGTGTGGACCAAGACACCTGATGATCCATGGCCAACAGGAACTGCAAGCAGCTACACCTGTGGATATGCAGGTGGATAAAACATCTGGTGGCACATGAGATGCTAAGCCTGTCATATTGCATCTGGTCTGCAGGCCACTCATTGTTCACTCCTGCTCTAGACTGACTGATGGATAGGTGTGTTCTCTCAGTTCTCCAATCTGAGGCATCTATTACCCAGGTTTGATATGAGAATGGCCACTGATGGTCTGATGACACATGGTCTGATGAGACAGCCTCTAGCATGTAAATCACTCTCAGCTACACTGTCTGAGTACTATTGCTGGCTACTCGTGAATGTGCTTTTGCATCAAGAGCATCCACATGGCATGGACACTCTTGCGCAATAAAGCTCTGATGGTCATTCATAGAATGGCCATCAGAGCACCTGTGCTTTTTCTGATAGGGGTTTCTTTTGCAAAAACCCCTCCAGAGTGTCCACACCTGCCTTTTTGCACAAGAGCTGTAGCGCAAAAAGGAGTTATTCCTTTGTGGGGAGAGGAATAATTCTACCGGCAAAAGCCCTCTGTTCTGCCAATTTACTTGCACAAAAATGCACGTGAAGTGTGGATGCTCTGCCGAGTTTTGCACAAAAACGGCCATTTTTGCACAAAAACCTTGTAGTGTAGACATAGCCTAGGAGTACACACTGTCACACTAACAAATACTCAAGTTAGATATCCTTACCCAACCTATGAAAATTTAGGCTTTCCATTTTTATCACTCAATATTAGAATTGTTTTGCCTGCAGATCTTATTGTCTAATTTCCCCCCAATTAATGTTATTAGTTTAGGACAAATATTATTCGGAGGAACATTACAGGGTGCGATAAATTAGATGCACTGAAATTACCAACAGGCATGCTTTTTTTCCTACAAGCCAATAAATGGTTGCTGCTGTATGTATTTATCACTTTATCTAGGTAGATAGCTAGCTAGATAAGGGTGGCAAAGTAAATCTACGTTGGTATAATAGCAGTAAATCTGAGTACATAACACATGCATACCTTTTACTGGATGTAACTATCTTGCCAAATCTATATAGCCCATCTATTGGTTAACAGGAGTTGGCAGTGATATATATAGCTTTCCAAGATGATTGGTTGTTGTCGCTTACTGAAGCTCTTTAACACTTCCACATTTTTTTTTTACTTACATTACTAAAACAATGTACACACCACAAGCTTCACATACCGGGGTTTTTTGTCCAACTTCCTAAGGCTTCACTGCAACCCTATTTTGGGATTTCAGAGGTATCCCAGAATAGCTATTCCACATCTTTTGAGTTCACCCGTATTTTGAAATATAATGGGCTCCGTATTCCGACATCCCTGTAAACCTCATTCATGAGGAGTAATGGACTTTTCAGAATAGCAATTTATTTCAAAATAAGCATTGTGTAGACAGCACCATATTTCAAAAATTAACCATTTCAAAATTGACTTGAAATAACCTACATAATTTGCGTAATTCAAACTGCATAACTTATTTTGAACTACAGGTTCAGTATAGACTCATCCTAAAAGAAAACCAACATTGTCCCTTTAAGAGCTCTTTTTGGAGTGTATTGTGCATGTTAGTCAAAACAATAGTAAAGAATAAAATTGTGAAGCATGTAGAAGAACATAAT
>CM057846.1:60862835-60928069 GCA_030068395.1 Apalone spinifera | reverse complement strand
ACTGCCCGCTGCAAAGGGATCCTGTATCCTAGCAGCTGAAATCTGAGATGTAATTAGCTCTTCCTATAAACTCGGGGCATCTGTCAGCCTGTTGGCTGCCCTATGCAATGGGACTCCGGTCCTAGCAGTAAAGTCACGGACGTTAAACTTTTTGGGGCGCCCTCCAGCCTTCTAGACTGCCCACTGCGACGAGACCTTGCGTCTCAGCAGTTTAAGACTTGGGTGTAACACACACACACACACACACTGCCCTGACCGTCGGCTGACACTTGATCATTGTCTTTGGTCCACCCCCTCTGCTGGCCACTGTCAGCAGACAGGATACTGGGCTAGATGGACCTTTGGTCTGGCCCGGTATGGCCGTTCTTATGTACTCTGTGTACAGTTATTGGGCACAATAGAGTGGAACAGGCTTTGAAAAAAAAGCAATCTTAAGGGAGCTGAGAGGCAAGAAGGGGTTCTATGTTTTGTACTACATGGAGCCCAGAGTCCTCCTTTTCCTATCTATCTTCAAGGGAGTTAAGGAAATGGGGTTAGGGCTCCAATATCTGGAGCAATAGGGGGCTAACCTCCCCCCATGCAAGGGAGATTGGTGGGATGCGAGCCCCAGGGCAGCTGGGACCTGGTTGAGGATTATTTGGAAATTATTAACAGACGTATGATGACTAGGACTGTCCAACTAGTTGCCTGGTATTCTCAGATATTTTAAGTGAATAAAGCTTTGGCCTAATTAAACAACTTCCATTGTCTCCTGTCCTTCCTGTGACTTGGCCAGATAAAGTCAGTGAGAGTGGTTCAGATTTTCTTACTAGACAGGATACATCCAAATGTGCCTGTATAAACCTTACAGTTACCATAGAAGGGAATTACAGTAGACTTCCGATAATCCGGAACCTATGGGACTTAGATGATGCCGGATTATCAGATATGCCGGACTATCAGGAGGTACTATAAGCTGGTTATATATATACTGTATACATTATATACTGTATATAAAGTGTTCTTAATCCTTTTTATTGTACATACTGTATACAGTATACTGTAATGTTTTAGTTTTTTAAGCCTTTTTTTACTCTTTTTGCTCAGTTCAGCTGCTTCTGCTGTTACCTTGTGACTCATTTTTTGCTGAAGCTCACTCACTAGGCTCTTGCCATTTTGATGCTGGACTATCAGGAGTGCCGGACTATTGGAGTTTCACTGTACATCATTGCAGTATCGTACCATAATAGGTATTCAGACTGCCATGACAGCTGATGATGTTTGAGTTAATTGTTTCCCTGGTATTAGTCACACTCTAGAATTTCAGAAAATTCATAATGGGGTTGCTTTGTTGAGATGCTGTGATTGGAATTACAGTGGAATGGGGGAGGAGAAAGAATACTTATTTAAGCTGCCCAATCTTTCTTCTAGGTGTTTTTATACAAGTGGAACTTTGTTAGATTCGCTTGTGAGCCATTCAGTTTGTAAGGGTGAGTTCTGGCAGAAAGACAAGGTGTTAGGCAGTACATGTTATTGATTACTACCCATTGTACCATGATGCCTTTATCAAGTGGAAATGATTTTTCACAGGTTTAATTCACCCCCCCTTCTTCCCCCGTCACACTCACATGCACACACACAGGGTATCCTGATGTAATGTTTTGTCCTACCTTTTATTAGTTATTACCCCATACATCTGTAATGCAGTTTTTCAAACAGTTTGTGTTAGCTATGGGTCCTCAGCTGTCTCAGCTGCAAATTCCATAATGTCTGGAAGTGGGGAAAAAAAAAGGAAGTTTATACTTCGCTAAATAAGGCTGATTCCACCTGGAGTGCAACGTCCTCCTGAGAGATTAACGTCTCTGATCTTTTTTTACCACTCACGTTTATTAGCTTTTATATACCACAGGGGACATTTGGAGATTAACCTGTAAAGCAAAACTACATTGGAGATGTAACACCTACCACAGCGCTTGCTTCTAAGAGGGTGTAACCCTAAACTGCATACACATCTGGGATTTGATTGTTTAATTGGCGCTGGTGCCACATGAAAAAGTAGCACAGTGGAGTCTACATAATGATATCATCCCAGTTGTTGGTCTTTCATCTTGTCTTAGCAAAATGATTATGATGCAATCTTGATCCTATTAAAGTTAGTGGGGGGCTCTGCCATTGATTTCAGTAGGGACAGGTTTTCATCTTTGGTTAGCAAAGGGTATCATTTGCACCTGAAATAACCTCCATAGTTTGATGCGTGTTTCCCAGCAAACCTCTTGCCTCTCTGGACTATTCACAATCACAGGGCAGACATTGAAAAAAAAGGTTAAAAGTGATTCTCTCCCCACCACCCCATCGATCTGACATATTTGAAACATACAGGTCACTACAGTTCAAGAAGATGTAATTATGCCAGTTTGGGGAGAGTTAACTCTAAATCATGTTTGACAAGCTCTGCCAGGACAATGCAAAAGACATTTTAGTTAGCTGAGACACCATTAATAAAACATCATAATATTCAAAATATATTTTTAAATGAGCACAAACAAGCACCCCAATTGTGCTGTCCTTACCTTTAACTTTTAATTTCATTTCCTCTTGCATTGGTCTCTATCAAGATACTGGAGCGTACTTTATTTTATTTTAAAATGGAGTGTTGTCTGCAGTTCCCTGCAGTGCAGAGCTTGGTCTTCTAAAGCAGAGTCTGACCATTGATCTCCATGGCTGCACCTAGGATTTTCACTTAATGACAGCAGCTGCTTTTGCACTCATTCCTATTACATAGATTTGCTTGTAAATGTAAGTGAGGGATGGGGACCAGAATTCTGCTGTAAGCTAATACATGGTTTATTTCGTTAAACTGCTTTCAAAAAGAACAAACAGAAATTGCAAACATGATTATTGAAGTTAGGGCTGTCAAGCAATTAAAAATGAATTGCAATGAATTGCATTATTAAACAATGGCAGAACACTAGCTTAAATATTTGTGGATGTGTTCCACTTTTTCAAATACATTGATTTCAGTGACAAAATGCTCACTTTATTTTTGGTTACAAATATTTGCAATGTAAAAACCAAAAGAAATAGTATTATTCAATTCACATAAAACAAGGTCAGTACTGCAATCTCTTCAGGTACGTCTACACAGCAGGGCTTAACTCAAAATAAGCTACGCAAATTGAGCTACGTCAATTGCGTAGCTTATTTTGTAATAGTTTATTTAGAAATTGGGAACGTCTATACAGCACTTATTTCGAAATAAAGCACTTTTCCTCCAACTTCCCTTACTCCTTGTACAATGAGGGTTATAAGAATCAGAGGAAGAAGTCCTCCAGCTTGACAGTATTTCAACATTATTTTGAAATAATTGCCTGCTGTGCAGAAGTGGACTACATTATTTTGAAATAATGCTAATAATAATTCAAAATAATGTTGCTGTGTAGTTGACTTGTTTGTCTTACTGATTGTCTAAATGAGAGGTAGGTCTGAGTGGAGCCTATCTGAGGCTCTGAAGTTTTGCATTGATATGTTTCTCAGTGTAGTTAGGTAACAAAACCCCTACATTTTGTAAATTGCACTTTCATAATAATGAGATTGCATGACAGAGCTTGTATGAGGTGAACTGAATTTTTTTCCTCTTATACTTTTTTATAGTGCAAATATTTGAAATAAAAAAAAATCATGTAACATGAGCAGTGTACACTTTGCATTCTGTGTTGTAATTGATCAATATGTTTGAAAGTGTAGAAAAATATCCAAAATCTATTATATATTTTGGAGAGTTTGTTTGTGGATTTGTTTGTGCAAAATAAAGTCTTATTTGCAATTACCTACAGATACCAAATTTTTCATAAACAATCCCACCACTTAAATGAGCTAAATGCACTACTTTTTATACCAGAATAAGCTGGGCTAAAGGTTTAAATAATTATTTTTGTTTTTCATCAGGAAAAAGTCAACTATTATCAGGGCTCACCAGCTGCGCGGTTCTGCACATGTGCAGATCGCTCCGTGCGGGCTCTTCTGGGGTGTAATCTACTCGCCACGGGCTAATCATAAGAGTCAGGGCTCGACAAATAGTGTAATCTACTCACCCGTGGTGAGTAGATTACACTATTTGTCGAGCCCTGACTCTTATGATTAGCGTTCATAAAATTATTTGCTAACAAAACTAAAATTGAGTCACCTATTCAACTGTCACTTTAGTGCAAAGAATATTTTTACTGTTACAAATCACAAAATAATTCTAATTCAAATTAGTTATGAAAAGAGTAATGGAATCTTTATGAGTTTTTTATTCAAATGTGCGATGTATGGTAATTATTCAATAAAATGAATAATATTTGAACTTGAAATCTTACAAATTTAAAACCGTTATTTTACCTCCCCTTTGCAAGCACATTAATACAAAATTTATTTCATTTCTTGAACTTTCCTGTAAGTGTAATCTATGCAAAATTACTTTGCCTGGTCACCGATGGGCCTCACCTGCTAGTATTTAATAAATTTCAAGTGTATTTTATTGTTTAACAATGCAATTAAAACTGTGATTGAGATTATTTTTTAACCATGATTAATATCTTGAATTGTTATTGACAGCCCTAACTTAAACACAAGCCATATGTCAAGAATTCTTACAGTTTTAGAGTGTGCAGTTTTTGCATAAAATTCCCCTCAAGTGTATATCACAATTGTACTTCGGCACAGATTTATACATTCAGTTCATACAAATTGTCCACTTTTTGGTAAAAATCTGGTCCGTATTTTGGACCAAGATGAAGTTATGAAAACAATTTTGTTACTGTGCTTTATGTACATGAAGAGTGGTGCCATAATTAATATCCAAAATAAATAGCTAAGCCAGTTAGTGTTTGAGCCTAGAGCTAGGTGACATTTTTTTTGGACTTCATTATTTCTCACAGAAAAATGCAGATTCAATGAAAATTTAATGAATGTATGTCGATCTCTGCAAATTATTTCAGTCAAAACAAAAAATAAAAACCTCAAATGTTGTGATATTGTTTTGACATCATCAGAATGAGATATTTGGATTTTGCACCCACCCTGCTCCCAGCCTCCTATACTGCTCCCTCTCCCACAACCCTAAGGCCTTGCCCCCACTCCTGCACTCCCCACACCACCAGCCCCCAGCATATTCTGGTATAAAAAGTAGTGCATTTAGATCATTTAAGTGGCGGGATGGTTTATGAAAAATTTGGTATCTGTAGGTAATTGCGACTGAGATTAAGAGTAGTCTTTTTGCATCACATGAATTCCAGTAATAATGCACTTGGGCTTTTAAATTCAGAGCTGTTGGGGGCCTTAGACATTTCTGCAGAGTGCTGAAGGTGAGCTAAACTTGTACCAGAACACTTTTGCAAAGGACCAGGTCCTGCCATCAAAACACCGACTGGCTTCAGTACTCATTGTGCTTGAGCAAGATCTGAGGATTCAGCCACCTTTAAATAGTGTGCGTGTGTTTGTGTGCATGCGTGTGCGTGGCCTCAGAGTACAATAACTTTTGGCCCCAAAGGTAAATAATGAACTCTCCTCTGGGTAAAATAAAGCCAATTTCTGATTTGTTTTTAGTTTTTAAATTTTTAAAAAATTCCACCTGGGGAATTTATATGGAACAAAAGCGGGTTTCTATAGATATCCCAGATGTCAGCTAATTTTTAATGACATGCTTGGCATGATTCTATTTATTGAAGAATTATATTGCATTAGATTTCCTTTCCTTTTAGAAATCAAGCCACACAGTTGCAGGGATCAATTATTGAGGGATTTTGTTTACAAAGGATAGATAAGAAAAACATTCCTTCCGTTTATTTTCATTGGACTCTTTGGAATTCCATGCATTCCATTTGCATTCCATATAAATGAATACTTGTCCATCAAAATGATGTCTCTAAAATAAAATATCTGAAGATGGCTGCTCCTCATGTACCATTGTATTTTGACATTCAGTATATTTCTCTGTACTATTCTTAGGGTATATGGCATTTTTAAAGAAACAATGTTAATATAGGGCCCTGTAACATTTTTGTGGCCTTGCAACATCTCCCATTCCTGTCTGATATCTAGCTATTGAAAAAATATTGGCAACATACTCATTGTGAGCTAACTGATGGCTTGTTCACAGCATAGCAGATGTTGGAGGAGTCAAAGGTTCACCTGAACAAGATATTAGAAGAAACCATTCATACTGAAATAAGGACTTTTTAAAAATCAGTATTAGAAGAGCCAAATGTTAACTCATTAACTTGCTTATTTTGGATTGTGTCTTCTATCATAGGTCTCTTTCTGTTTTAAGGAAAGTTGCTATTTCAAGATTACAGTGTAGAAATGTTCATAGTTAACCTGGCTATCCTTTACGCTTTTCCCTAGTATCCTGGTTTCTTGAAAAAGAAAGAACACTTCCCCTTTACTCTATAGGCGCGCTAGCCACTATTGGTTTCTTTTTCTTTCAAAAATATTTACTGCATTATATCTGTTTTCTCATTTTTCATGTTCAGTGTTTTAGCATCGTACCAAGTATTAGGCATTTCCAACCAGATCACAATCATGTACTCTAAGAATGAGGCATACTGAGAACACTTTCCAGGGTGTTGTTGCCCCTCGAGACAGTACAGATAGCCAAAATGTGGGGCCTGGCAGGGTTGTTTCTGTTTAGATGAGAAATCAGCTAGAGTCGGCAGCTGTATTTTTGTGCATAATTTTTATGCACAAAAACGTGCACAAAGTCTGATTCATGTTTTCCCTGAACACTGTGGAAGTAAATAACAGCAGGCAGATTCCTGGTTTAGGGCTTGTTTTCACTACCAGTGTAAGCTGACCTACTACTACTACTACTCCAGCTATGTGAATAATGTAGCTGCAGTCAACATAGTTTAGATCTACTTACCGCAGTGTCTTCACTTTGTTGTGTTGATGGGACACACTTTTTTGTTGACTTACCTTACTTTTCTTGGAGAGGTGGAGTGCTCAGAGCACTCTGCCATTGAATTATTGGGTCTTCCCTAGACCAGCTAAATCAAACACCTGTTTCGATTCCAGCAGTATCAATCTCCCTTAGAAATCTCCTAGTTGGCTATTCCTGCTAGACTTGACTCATATCATGTTGCTGGTAAGAAGCATTCAGGTAGTTGCATCTGTATCCTGTAATTTGCATACTAAGTCAGTAGACTCCATCTTCATCCCTAACACCTTGACCACATCAGCCCT
The DNA here is from genome assembly GCA_030068395.1 of Apalone spinifera. Taxonomy (NCBI): domain Eukaryota; kingdom Metazoa; phylum Chordata; order Testudines; family Trionychidae; genus Apalone; species Apalone spinifera. The sequence goes on along the minus strand of CM057846.1, from coordinate 60,920,869 downwards.
GTTTCAATATACCTGCCAAGTCACATCTCTAACTCATTCAGGGCATTCCCCTCTCTAACCTCTCCTCCTTTCCCCTGCTGCAAGCATAGAACATGTCTCCCTGAAGTTTCCACTCTAGTATACAATGCTTCTATTGCCATTACTTCCCCTGCACGCTGGCCCCAAATAACCTAACTCCCATGCAATATCTGGAGCATTGGACAATTGTGTAATGGGGGAATCATGTTCCTGATCATGTTTCAGAATGTCTCTAGGGTGGAGTTTCTAGCAGGAGTGATGACAGAAATCACAGACAGGATTTCTGTTCCAAAATGTTGCCAGTTTTGTTTGAAAGAGCCTCTGATCTTTGTTCAATAGATGTAACCTATCTCCAAGAAACAGTGATCTTGTAGTATTTCTGTCTATGCCACACAGGACCCATTTTCTGCTACACCAGGAACTCTCCTATTCCTGGTGTTTTTCCAACACCAATTAATAGCTTCCATACTGTCTCTGTAGCAGTTCTTCGGCAGCTCATCCAAATCAGGGGAAACTATCACAACTCCTGAACATGAATTTCTGATGTGGGCCAAATATGCTCTCATATTATGAGGTGTACACCAGGAATAATGCCCAGATCATTTTCATCCAAGTGATTCATTACAATATCTGCATGGTCTTGAATAGATTTAAGACAGGAAAAATACACCAGTCACAAATAGCAGGTTCATCACTCAAACTGGCTATTCAAGTTAGTTTGTGTCCGACCAATCTCAAAGTCCTAAAAATCATAACCAAGAACCAAAGCCAGCCACCAAAAAAAATATTGAGCAATAAATAGCTATCAAATACAACACAATTCACAAAGATGATATTCTCCGAACATCATGGACTGATGAAAACGGAGATAGAATAGACCATCCATTAGTGGTCACGATAAGCAATGATGACAGTTTTGACTTGCTACAATGTCATTCTGACATCCCAACTGTAAGAATATACGTGCCAGCTTTTAACCCTCTTTGTTTACACATACTCATGGCCATATTTTACGAGGTCTCTCCACATGGGCTATCTATGTAACCATAATTGCACTTTCAGTTGTTGACAGTGTAACAAAACTTCTACTTAAACTCAGGGGGTCCTGTGTTTTCAGGTGAGTTTTGCTTGCCTCAGAGACGCAGAACAGCCCTCAATTTTAGGCACCACGCCTAGGGCTTTAGTTTACTGTTTGTTGAGTCCTTTTTTTCATTGGCCAGCATATGGTAAAAGGGGAGAATAGTTTCCACAGTCCTATTTCCCCAGTGGAAATGTTGAAGTGGGTGTTGGAGGAAACCCGGGCCCACCCTGTACTCTGGGTTTCAGCCTAGGGCCCTGTAATAGCAGCTGCCTAAGAGAGTCCCTAACACCTGCTACAAGACAGCTCCAAGACCCCTAGACTATTTCCCCACATCTTTCCCAGAACCTTCCATTTCTCCAGTTCACCCTCCTAGCATCCACTTGTTGTCCGTTTTCCTCCTACTCCCAGCAACGCTTTCCTCTATCCTCTCAGTTACACATGGGCTCACCACCAACTGCAGGTAAGCTCCTTTTATAGCCAATCTCAACTGGTGCTTCTTAATTAACCCCAGGTGTCCTAATCAGCCCAAGCTGGCCTGATTCTGCAAGCCTGCTCCGTGAGCCTCAGGTGTTCAACTGACCCATATTGTCTTTGCTGGTTCTAGACCAGCCCCTTCCTGTTACTCTGGGAATAAAGATCTCTCCTCCACTCCTTTTTTGTAACCCTCTGACCTAACCCTGTCACAGCAGCTATTTGTGTCAATAACTTGATCAGTATTTCCAATGAGCCACTGTGATTAGCCTGAAGGGTACACATTACTCATTTAACATGTTTATGCCAAAGATCTTCCTGCTAAACCTTGTAATCTTAGGTCATTTACACTAAACCTTATGTTAAGGAATTCAACTACTAAGCCACAGTCTATTGACAAGCCTCTCAATTTAATACTCATTTATATGTTCCCTACTTGTGTTTCAGCTATACTGCTTCACTCAAAGCAAACTGTGCATTATATGGAAATGTTTTATATGTTTTATGATCTCTTCAGGCTCACAGGTCAACATCTGGTAGATCACCACCTCTTCTATCACAAGTTAGATGCTGCAAAGTGGGGAAAATATTATAGCAATGCAAAAGCCACCAGTATTCACCTAAATCAGCCTGCAGTCAGTCATTTCCATATCATGTGGTACTCTTTGCTCTCCCCCAAACTTCTGCAAAGGTCCAGGAAACACCCAGAACCCACAGTTTGGCAAATCTGTAAGTGCACATATTTATTTTCCCTGGGTGGGAGAAGAAAGAGTTATTCACCTCTTGCAGGAATGGTGGTTCTTCAAGATGTGTCCCCCCCGTGGGTGCTCCACTCTGGGTGGTGGTACATCCTCATGCTGGTGACCAGAGATTTTTCTAGCAGTGTCTGCTGCACCACACCCATGCTGTGGCAACCCCTTGTGCCATTAGAGTCCATTAGGCACATGCGCGGCACAGCTTCCTCCGTTCCTTCTCTACTCGTGCTAGTAGAGCATGGGGCTTCAAAGCAGGGGAGGGTAGCACCCACAGGGACACACATCTCAAAGAACCACCATTATTGCACAAGGTGAATAACTCTTTCTTCTGCGAGTAGCGTCCCTGTGGGTACTGCACTCTGGGTGACTATAAAGCAGTAATTGGCTCACAGAGGCAGGTTTGGAGCCCTGTCACTGTCACCAAGGATAATTCTGCTTGCCGACAGCCATAGATGATGCGATGGAAGATACAAGAGTGTAATGTTGTGCAAATGTGTGGTCTGATGACCAAGTGGCTGCATTGCAAATGTCCTGGAGAGATACATTTTTGAGGAAAGCGGTTGGAGAGGACATAGCCTTGGTGGAATGGGCAGTGATGGTGCCAGGTGGTTCTTTGTTGTGGATGGTGTAGCATGTGCGGATGCATGAAGAGATCCACTTGGAGATCCTCTGAGAAGAGACAGAGCCATTCGTGGTGGTCGTAGACCCTGCAACTGAGGGCGTCTGCTGTAACTTTTAGCACTCCTCAGAGGTAAGTGGCAGTGGGGGTAAGCTGGTGCGCCAGGCACCAGTTCCATAGTTTAAGAGCTTCTGTATATAGGGACAGAGATCGTGCACTGCCTTGCCAATTGATGTAATACATGCAAGTGGTATTGTCTGTCATAATCATCATAATTGTCTTTTGAACCACTTTCAGTTCAAAAAGGTTGATATGGAGCATTTGCTTGGTAAAGGATTACTTGCATTGGGTTGTGAGGGCTCCTACATGGGCAGTCCATCCCATGAGTGTCATAACGGTGTAGGGGTCGGTTGATGGAATAGAACACCCGTTAAGAAGTTGTGTGGATTTGTCCACCAGTGCAAAGAGTTGATGACACATGGCAGAATGGTAACTGACTTGGACAGCGGGTCTTTGGATGGGGTGTAAAGTGTGGAAAGCCAAGACTGAAGGCATCTCATGTGGAGCCTTGCCAGCCTGACGACATAGATTGTAGTGGCCATGTGGCCTAAGATTTTTAGGCATTCGCAAACTGTCATGGTAGGAGTCATCTGTGCTACTGCTATGAGGTTGCACAGGGTGTCGAATCTGTGCGTGGGTAGAGTCGCTTTGGTAGGCTGAGGTGGAACAGGAGGTTCATGGTAGTCTTGAGGATGTCCTTTGTCTCTTGGAAAGACGTGCCGTTTATGAGACAGTAGGCTACGTATGGAAATATTATGACCCCCTGATGGCATAGGTATGCCGCTACGATGCCTAGAGTTTTGGAAAACACTCTGGGAGCCTTTGAAAGGCCAAAAGGGAGCACTTGGTATTGGTAATGGTGCCGGATAAACCATGAATCATAGAAAACGCTGGTGGGTGGGATGGATTGTTATGTGGAAGTATACATCCTGGTGGTTGAGAGCCGAAAGCCAATCTCCTTGATCTAATGCTGGAATTATTGTTGCTAGGGTCACCATCTTGAATCATTGGTAAGTGACATATATGCTGAGCTTCCGTAAATCCAGAATGGGCCTCCATTCTACGTTCTTTTTCTATGTTAGAAAATAAGTTGATTAGAATCCTTGTCCTTGGAGCTCTGTTGGTACCGGTTCTATGACACCTAACCAGAGGGTTTCTTGAGAGGGTCCCTGAAGAGGGACAGGTTGGGAGGATAGGTAGGAGGGAGGGAAGTGAAAGGGATGGAGTAAACATAGTGGATGAGCTCTAGGACCCATTTGTCCGATGTTATTTGAGCCCACTGTTATAAAAAGAGGCAGTGATTGAACTGTGACTAATTGGTTGAAGGTGTGACCACAAGAAAAGTGTCTTTCTGGCTCCCGACCAAACCTTCCAATTTGCTGTTTGGATGCAGAAGGTTGGGCTGCTTCTGTTTGATGTTGTTGCTGGTACTGAGGCCTACGTTGTTGGGGGCTTTATTTTTGTCGGAAGTCAAACCTCCATTGCTGTCTGTGAGGCTCCCTGGGCCTTTGGTAATTGGTGTATCTGGCTCTCCTAAAGGGGGGGGGGCACGTACATGCCCAGGGTCCAGAAGGTGGTTCGGGAGTCTTTCACTGAATGAAGTTACTTCATTGGTTTAGGCAGCAAAGAGGTTAGTCTTATAAAAAAAGCAGGTCCTCGACTTTCTGCTGCAAGTTCCTCTGATGCTTGGAGCCAGGATATTCTCCGCATCACAATAGCCAAGACAGTGACGCATGCAGCTGTGTCTGCTACATCCATTACAGACTAGTGTGGTGCAAGAAATTGTGTAGCCCTCCTGCATGATCTGGAGGAGGATAGGCCTTATGTTCAGGTAGGTATTGTACAAGCTCTTGAAGCTTCAAGTAGTTAGAATAGAATCATAACATCAGAATCATAAAACACTAGAACTGGAAGGGACCTCAAGAGGTCATTGAGGCCAGTCCCCTGCCCTCATGGCAGGACCCAGTACCATCTAGACTATCCCTGATAGAGGTCTATCTAACCTGCTCTTAAATATCTCCAGAGACAAAGAGTCCACAACCTCTCTAGGTAACTTACTCCAGTGTTTAACCACCCGGATAGTTAGGAAGTTTTTCCTAATGTCCAACCTAACCCTTCCTTGCTGCAGTTTAGGCCCATTGCTTCTTCTCCTATCCTCAGAGACTAAGGAGAACAATTTGCAGTTTGGATGCAGAAGGTTGGATGCAGAAGGTTGGGCTTTCTCTCTCCTCCTTTTAGATAAGAACATAAGAACGGCTGTACTGGGTCAGACCAAAGGTCCATCTAGCCCAGTATCCTATCTGCCGACAGTGGCCAGCACTAGGTGCCCCAGAGAGGGTGGATCGAAGACAATGATCAAGCGATTTGACTCCTGCCATCCCTCTCCAGCCTCTGACAAACAGAGGCCAAGGGCACCATTTTATCCCCTGGCTAATAGCAGGCTGCTGACTATGGAATTTTTGTTGTTGTTGTTGTTGTTATAGGATTGGGTGAGTGGAGGGTCTGAAAACTTGGAAATCTGAGGAAACTAAGGGGTATTTGCCTTTTTTTGTATTTTTTGTAGAAACAGAGGGGAAGGAAGAGAAGAAACTCCATCTGCTGCTGAGGACAGTAAAGAAGGAACAGAGGGAGCCGGGCTGTGCGCATGCCCAATGGATTCTAGCAGCACAAGGGGATGCCACAGTGCACGTGCAGCATGGCGGACACTGCTAGAAAAATTTCCGGTCACTGGTATGAGGACCAGTACTCAGAGTGGAGCATCCACGGGGACACTATTCAAAGATGGTTATATTTCTACAACCTCTAGCTCAAATTACCCCAAATTTGGATTGCTAACCTTATTCTATCCCTTCCCAAGGGTCACCAAATTTCAAATGGATCAGACTAAGCATGTAGATTTTAGATAACTTAGAACAGTTAGCATTTAAACAGAATTCATAACACAACATTGACCACAGATGTTGCCAGACCAGGGAGTCCCAGTTAAGGGAGGTTCAACCTGCACACTATATCCACTGGATCCCCGTTGTCCACATGTTTGTTTACACCCTCAAAGAATTCTAGTAGATTGATGAGCCATGATTTCCTTTTACAGAAACCGTGTTTACTTTTTCCCAACAAATTATGTTAATCTATGTGTCTGACAATTCTGTTCTTTACTATTGCTTCTATCATTTTGCTCAGTACTGAAGTTAGACTTACTAGCCTGTAATTACCAGGATCACCTCAAGTGCCCTTCTAAAAATGGCATCACATTTGCTATCCTCCAGACATTTGGTAGTGATGATTTAAAACAGTGGTGCCCAACCTTTTGGGGCTGCCGGTCACCTGGGGGTGGGTGCTGCGCATGCGCCGGGTGCCCAGAGCACAAGAATGGCTCAGGACAGCCCTGGTCACTAGGCGGGCACACATCAATGCTCCAGCGGGAACCATGGCGCCCGCGGGCACTGCATTGGGGACCACTGATTTAAAGTATAGCTTACAAACCACAGTTAATAGTGATAACATTTCACATTGAGTTTAAGAAACTGTGTGAATACGATCTGGTCCTGGTGATTTATTACTGATTAGTTTATCAAATTGTCCAAAATCTCCTCTAACAACATGTCAGTCTGGGACAGTTCCCCACATTTGTCACTTATAAAACTGCCACCCAGGACTCTCAGGTACATCTAGACTACAGGCTTTTGTCATCAGAAGTTTTGTCGACAGATACTGTCGACAAAGCTTCTGTTGACAAAGAGTGTCTAGACTACATGCAGTTCTGTCGACAAAGCAAGCCGCTTTGTCGACACGACAGTGTAGACGCAAAGGACAGTGTAGAGGCAATAACACCTTCTATCGACAGAGGCGATAAAAGGCGTTATTCCTCGTAGAATGAGGTTTACAGCCGTTGACAAAACTGCTGAGTTCTGTCGACAAAACTCAGCGGCAGTGTAGACGCGGGTATAGTTTTGTCAACAAAAGTCCACTTTTGTCGACAAAACCCTGTAGTCTAGACACACCCTCAAGTTGTAGAAACCTCTAGGCACTCAGTCCAAAACTCCTTTTTGTCTTAGATGGGCATTTGTGATTAACTTATCCTTAGGTACATTATTTCAAAGGCAAACTCACAGCCATCAATCTCAATGAGCTCTGAGATTCATTCGGTCACTATTGCCCCTCAGAGTATGTCAACATAGCGCAGAAAAATCCATGACTGGCCCATGGCAGCCAACTGGGACTGGCAGGGCTCAGGCTACAAGACTGTTTCACTGTTGTATAGACTGTTGGGCTTGGGTTGGAACCCGAACTCTGAGACTCTCCCACTCTGCAGGGCCCAAGTCAAGGTTCCCATCTGAGCCTGGAATTTTACACAGCAATGAAGACACCCTGCAAGCCCAGCCAGCTGGCATGAGCTAGATGTGGAGATCTAGTTGCTGTGTAGACATATCCTCACTTTAACAGAACAAAGTAGTGGAGGGAAAATGTTGTGGTTTTTTTAGGGGGGGAGGTAGAACCTGGAACTTAGGAACCCCTTGATAAATAACCCTGAATTTAATATTTGATGACTACATTGGCCCTGTGGCCCCCATGAGGCACGCCACATTTTAAAACAATTCAAGTTATGGGATTTTAGAAGAGTTAAAAGAGTTAAGCTTTAAAATCTTATGAAATGATGGTATGGAAATCACCTAAAATGTAGATTTACTGAACTATCACTTTGTCTTGGTTCTGCAAAGATATAGTGGGTCCATGTACTGCTTTAGATGAAACATGACGGATTGAGACCATTTTGATCCACATCACATCAAGAGTTTGATCTCTTAAGTCTTAGAACTCGGATCTTGTATCACCGCAACCCCACGCCGAGGTAACCCATAATCTGCATCAATAGCCCTACCTGTACCCTACTAAGGCATACTAAGGCAAACCAAATTTCAACAGTCTCTAAGCATGTCTAGTTTAGTGGACTTAGTAAGGACTTTAAACAAAAACCATGGTGCAACTTAGGCTCATGACACTTCTTAATTGCAGGAGTACTTGCATCAGACTGAGTCATTAGACATGCTCAGAAATATCACTATTGTTATTTGCATATTCATGTTATACTGTCTGATTTGGCTAGTGATTCCCATACCATAACCTATATACCATGCATATCTGCCTTGTGCCATACTTCTAAAAGTATATTTTCTAATACTTCTGCAGGTTTTCCACCTGTCAGCTACTATAATTCAATTGTTAAGTATAATTTGGCAATAGATTCTAATGACTTATTGTGGGGTTTAGCTGCTAGAGTTTTGTTTGTCCATTTTTCTAAAATTTACGTCTCTATTTTCATAATTCCTCGGTAGTCTAGTAATCCCACACAAGCGTTGTCATCAGTTGTGAAAAAACACTTAAAGCAATTGTTTTCTAATAGGACTTGCTCTATAATTATACAGTAAATATATAGGAGAAGGAAGTCCCGGTCCATTACACAAAATAAATAAATAAATAAATAAATAAATAAACAAACAAACACAGTGATACATGTTGTGTATAAGAAAAAAAACCAATTTATGTGTTTGATACATCAGTTTTGTTCTTTCTAGTAAAGAAATTCCCTTGTGATGTTAGAAGATTCCTTCTAGTCTCTCTACATTTTTTTGCTGTTATGCTACTCAGGAAGCAGCTTATAAACAGCTACATGATTTATATAGTTCCTTTGCAACTCGAGAAATAACCCTCCCTTAGATCAGAATTCGAGCACATTATTTTCATGTATATTTGAGTCTGATTATAAGCAAATATGGATATAAAACCAAATGTGTCAACTAACCTCCTCCCCCAAACAACTTCCCCCCCAAAAGATGACAAGACTTTTCTGTAACATATACAATTAAACATGCAAGAACAAATGTACTGCTATTGCTTTCCAACCTGTTAGCTAGCTGCTGTTGGGGATTTAAATGGTTTCACATTAGTAACCCAAGATTAGTATGTGGTGATTGCGCCTGACAACTTGTTTAAAATAATAAATAATATTAGTTAACAATAAAATGGAAGACTATAATTTGGGAGGAGATTGTAATTTACTGATTGTGTTAAAGATCAGAGTTACACATATGAAGTCTGAACTGCTTGGGAAATTGAGGGAACAGTGAGAAGTGATGGAATGGTTAGATTTACATCTCTCTCTCTGTGTGTGTGTGTGTGTGTGTGTGTGTGTGTGTGTGTGTGTGTGTGTGTGTGTGTGTGTGTGAGAGAGATTAATTTCTGTCTTTGATTACTGGGAGTTTCCTATGCAACATACGTGTTCCCTCAAGGTGTTCCTTGTCTGCTACACACCTTCTGGGAGACACCATTCTCAGGGAATGCATGGATCTTAATTCAGGTGTCCCACTATTGCAGCAACATATTTGCTATCTCTAGCATTGTTCAGGAAGAGCATAATACCATCTACAACCTCAGTTCATTGTCGTGAGCAAGGCGGAAAAATTGGAGCATTCATCCTAGTTTGAGAAAGGATTTGGAAAGAGCCCCTCTTCCTGGGGGCATCCAGAGGTTATGGGAGCTCCCAGAAGGACTTTCTAAAAATCCCACAATCCACTGCTTCTAGGAGCTGTGCCCGGAACTGTGTGATAGTCACCCAGACATTAGTGCAACAGGATAGTTCAGTGCAAACATGGGCATGAAGCAAAACTACATCCAAAGTACTTATATTACTACGGCCCCAGATGTTGCTTAACCATATATTCAGACCTCTAGCAGAGACATAGCCTAACTGCATTTCATCACACTCCTTTTCACTGTATATCTGAAACTCTAAAAATCATCCAATTAATAGTACCCACAATACATCAAGAAACTGAATTCTTGGGGGACTGAATTCACTAGTGAAGGACCACATGGAGAATGATGTTCTTGGGTAGATAATTATTTTAGTGTGTAACTGAAAACGTCAACGTGCTACGAATTATCAGCAGTCAAAACTTATCAAACGAATGACCAAAGCAACAGAACTCTGGCCATAAAATGCTCGTGTGCATTGCTATTATGGAATGTTTGCCACTGACAAAACACAGAAACATGGACACTCAAAGAACATTATATAGCCCAATCTGGAGCACAAAGAAAATTGTGATTATTATGCTAGCATTTCTGTTGCAATTCAGGCCAATACTAACATTTTTGGTCTGTAGTTGAGAAGTGCTGCCAGCTGATTTTGACAAGTAATTTCAGTGATGTGCTGGCAAGACTCAATTTTGCTATTGAAGTGTAGTGGAACTTTGCCATCCAAATCAGCAGAAAGGAGATCAAGCCCAAAAGATAATTGTATGCTTTGCATTCTGTAATAACCAGCTAAATAGTGTAAGCTACCCACAAAAGCTATTCTCTCATTTTGACAAATTCTGGGCATCTCGTGTGTAAATAGCATGAAAAACACAACTTTTACGGTATTGAATACTAACACAGAGAGTTGCTGTGAAAATCAGAAGAGCAAACAAATGTCCCTTTTTAATACATATCTCCATTCTATTGCCCAGTAATGCAATGATAAGAATGTTTTTAAAATTCTGTTTTACTACTCTAACCCACAGATCAATATGTGTTGTGTCCCTTCTCTGCCAGATCTTCAAAGGATGAGACTATTAGCTCTCAAGAAGCAAGTCCAGCTCTTTAGCATAAACTGTAAAGACTCATGCTTTTAGTTCTTGACATCTTCAGTTCAGTCCTTTGTGTTGACCAAAATGGCAAGTGTCACTTCAGATCCCAGAACAATAAAGGGCTTTCTATTATGCTGTGCCAGACTCATAAGGACACAGCTAACAAAACAGATCGGATGTTGCTTATAGTGACCAGTAATACATGTCTTCCAAGGAAGATGCAAGAACCCCAAATGGACAATTGTGGAATAGCATGGCCATAGTGGAGATTTTCTCCTATCTTAATGAATTACTCCTTATTCCTTAAAACACAATAGTTTCTCTCTCAAAAAACTTTTTTATTTAAAAAAATAGTCTTATGTAATTTAACTCTGGATATTTTCATTCTCCAGATACATACTGTTTAATTGAAACATCAAAGCTGTAAGAAAATGAAAAATCTGTAAGGCCATGTCTAGACTGCAGGCTTATTTTGGAAGAAGCTTTTTCTGGAAGGGATCTTCCAAAAGACAGTGTCGACACTGAGAAAGCGCATCGAAAAAGTGATCTGATCTCACATCTAAGCTGTGATTACTATGGGCACCTTTGTACCTGTGCTTTTTCCTCTTTCCTCTTCTTGTGAAAGAACTCCCTCTTCCCCATCCACACACGTCTTTTCCCAAGAGAGCTCTTTCGGAAAAAGGCTTCTTCCTTATAGAAAGAGGATTGCCAATGCCGGAAAAACCCCTCTGTTCTTTTGATTCACTTTCAAAAGATGTGGACATTACTCTGTAGTGTAGACATACACTAAATGAATATTTAGGTCTATAGGTTTAAGATCTAAAAATTTAACCTTCTGTGCCAGCAAATGGAGTCGAGAGCATGCCTGACAATTCCTAGAACGGGCCCTAAAAATGCAATTTAATAGGGATTGTCCTACAAACATATTTGTGACTATAAAAACAATATTTTTCTGTTCCCTGAAAGCCTATTTAGTTAGCAGCAGTGATGTAACAAGAACCATCTCCTGGAGCTATGCTGACATTAGATGGTGACACCCCAAGATGTTTATTTAGAATAAAATGTGATACCAGTTATTTAACAAAAACAGCCCTGTTCATTTCATCTTCATGCGGAAAAAAAAGTTAGTTTTTGCTAGATGGAAAAATACAAAATGAGTCAATGGAGAAAAGTTTCAAACTACTGAAAACATCAGTATCCTTCCTCACTGTTAAACATTTGAACTTTATTTCCAGTCTGAATTTGTTAAGCATCACCTTCTAGCCATTTAATCTTATCCTTTGTCTGCCAGATCAGAGATTTATCAGAAATCTTCTCATGTAGTTACTTTAAAACCATGATTAAGTGACTGAAATGTTGGGGACCACCCAGACTAGAAATGGGCTTTGTGACTGCCTTCCCTTTAAACTTGGATGCCTTAGTGCTGTACAGCTGTGGTTCAGACTGACATGAGTAGCCTGCCCACAAACATCAAGTCTCACCCTGGCTCTCACCAGCCTAGTTACTCCTTGCAGGATGACAACACACTTCCAGTCCCAAGGCTCCCCAAAGCCATCCTCTGCAAGTTCTAAACAAGACACTCAGATCAATCCCTGTGGTTCATCACCCCCTGAAGGCATAAACTCCACCAGAACAGCTTATTTTGGCACACACAGTTCGCACAACACACACCTGCTTGGGATGAAAATAATCTAACAAATTATTTAATAGAAAAGTCACAGATCCAAAGATAAAATAGCAACGGAGAGTCAACACATGCAAGTCACACAGAAAAGAAACGCAAATACACAATCTCAAGCTTTACACTTCCATAGTAGCTAAAATCATGTTTCCAATCCAAGTTATATATTGTTTTTGACCGGTTTCCCGGCATATTTGCCATCCAGGTGGGAGATCCAGCATTTGCAGACAGCTTGCCTTCTAGAGGCTGTCCCTCAGTGTCTAGATGACCAGTCTGTTCCAAGCCCCTTTTAAAAGTGCACTAAAGATAATTTCATTGTGATTGTCTAACACTGTAGCATTTGTAGTAGTTTTTAATATATAATTAATTAGTATATAACTTTATTTCTAATATTTTAACATAACGAGAATGTAATATATACCCACCAAACTACTGTTTCTAGTTTGTAAAAGACCTGGCAGTTCTTCTACATTAAAGTCACTATTTAAATGTACTATATGCATTTTTACTTAATTTGGAAAGCTTTACAAGTTTGCTGGCCTATCATTTGTCAAAACTCAGTGGAAAAAAAAAGGTTACTGAGAGACAACAATAAACGTAAGAATTAGTAATACGATGAAAATTTCAAGAATTGACATTAAACAAAAGTATTTTAGTGTGTAAGCATTATGTTGATTGATTGCCTTTACAGGGTATAATGTTCTTCTTCATAAACCCTAATTCACTCTGTATAAAGGAAGTTGGGCAATAACTAATCAACTAAACCACATAAAAATAGAAAAGGTTAATATATACATGGAATCTCACTGAAGTAAACAAAACTGATTCTGAGGGGTAGCCGTGTTAGTCTGTTAATTGAAAAAACTTTAAAATAGTTTTGCAGCACCTTAGTCTATATAGCAGAGCTTAACTTGAAATAAGCTACACAAATTGAGCTATGTCAATTGCGTAGTTTATTTCAAAATTGGTAGTGGCTACACAGCACTTATTTTGAGATAGAGCACTCTTCCTTCGACTTCCCTTACTCCTTGTATAATGAGGGTCACAGAAGTCAGAGTAAGAAGTAATTCAACATTATTTTGAAATAACTGCCTGCTGTGTAGACGCAAAGTAAGTCAAAATAATGCTAGTTATTTCAAAATAATGTTGCTGTGTAGACATACCCTGAGAGACTAAACAAAAATGTAGATGGTATCATGAGCTTTCATGAGCGCAATCCACTTCTTCAGATGCATGGAATTAAGGGGTCCAGTTTCCAAATAAATAGAGGGGATGGGAGGAAGAAAAGGTAAAAATGGGGAGGGGGAATTGTCAATTAGAGTGCCCAGGCTAAATGAGGCTGATACAGTGGGACTAAGGGCTCTTAAGTACCTTGTGCTTGTTTTTTATGTCATTAGGATGTGGAATGTAGTGGGCCATCCACACAACGTCTTTGTTTAGACCTCTGTTGCAGGTATCAAATTTGTAAATGAAATTTAAGTTCTATAGCCTTCCTTTTCAAGCTGGTTTTTTTAAATTGGCTTGCAATAATATGGCAACATTGAGATCCATTAATAAGTGTCTGGGCAAGTTAAAAAGTTTCCCAAGAGGTTTCTGTGTGTTGCCTTTTCAAATATCTGATTTGTGTCTGTTTATCCTTTCTTGTAGAGACTGTACAGTTTGGCCAATATACATGGCAGAGGGGTATTGCTGGCACTTGATGGCATAAATCACATTGGTGGATAAGCAGTTGCATGAGCCTCTGATTGGCACTTCTGGTACTTGTGGCATAGATCACATGCAGTTGCATGAGAAGCTGATGTGGTGATTTATGTGGCTAGGTCCTGTGATGATGCCACTTGAATAGATGTGTGGACAGAGTTGGCACCGGAGTTGATTGCAGGGGTGGGTTCCTGGATGAGTATGATGGAGGTGTACTGTGTGGTTACTGGAAAAAAATTGTTTGAGGCTAGAGGGTTGTCTGTAAGCAAGGGTTGGTCTGTTCCCCAAGGTTTGTGAGAGCGAGAGCGCCTTTCCCAGGATAGGTTGTAGATCGTTGATAATGCGTTGGAGGAGTTAAGCTGGAGGCTGTAGGTGGACGACAAGTTGGGCCTATCTTGAAGAAGCTGATATTTGAGTACTCGTCTGGCTTGTTTTAATTTTTTTCTGAATTTCAATTGAGTTTGTTCTGATTTACATCAATATTTTATTGTCTTTCAAGTTTAAAGTAGACTACATATGCAAAAGAAACAAGATAAACCTCCTCTTGAATTTCTGGTGAAAAAACCAAAATCCCAAATGGATACATTATCAGTTTTCTAAAACAGTATTGGGAAGTTTTTCTTGTGATATTTGACAGAAAACAAACTTATAATGGGAATAAATTCCACTTATGTTCTGAACAGACATTTTGTCCATGCGGAAGAGATGTGGTATTCAAAGAATATTACAGTAGTCTGCGTATGTTTGGCATAACTAAACTCTATTTTTGACAAAATGTTTTTAAAACAGAAAATGCCAATTTGTCAGGAAGGTCTCAGATTCAGAATGGAATTTCTGGTCAACAGTGCCCAGAATAGCCAACTCCTCAGTTATTAGGGAACTCTCACAGGACGAGGGAGATCTTCAAGTCCCTACTTTGAATTTGATAGACATTTGGAACCTGGATTTCCCAGATCCCAGATGAGTGCTCCGAATACAAGATGACTGGCTATTCTCACTCTTTTCACTCAAAAATAAATTAAAAAAAATCCAGAAGATCTCCTTCTAATATGAAATGGAAACAAATTCCAAAACTTCAGTTATTTTTGTAAAAATAAAATTTTGTATTTCTGTCAGCCACACTTCTGAATAGATTATTCATTTCCATTTAATGCAAACTGTCCTTTGTAGTTAGAACGCCCTGATCTTCCATTTTTATGAGAAATGTAAATGTTACATACCTATAAACACTTTTTAAAGCAATTGTTTCTTACTTGTTTGAGGTTTTTGATGCAGTAGATATTGGAGAGCTCAATCAAGTTATGCTATGCACAGAAATTCTTCGGTTACAGCAATTGTGCATTTTGGTTCAACAGGTGATTTCCAGTTCAGGGAAATGGCTGTGTTTATTTTCATACTCATATTGTCCTAGCTCCTCCTAGACTTGTCTTTTGAAAGTGTTGTACAGGGTTCCTTTCAGGATGAGGACTGATAGTTCAGACAGAGTGATTACTTTGTGAAAAGTTTTCACTCACAGGTGATAGGGTGTTTTTATCTTATTTTCCTGTGCAAGTTCATTTCAGAGCATAGCTGTTGACATCCATAGTTGTTATTGGGGTATTTAGTGCATTAGAGAAGATATATCACATGCTGTGACAGGCACGGATAGGATCCATGGATCTTGAAAAGAGTGTCACTGCTTCCATATGGAGACCATAATAAAATACTTCAGCACTGTCCACAGAATCTGTTCATGTTAGTTATAGGCTCACACCTCTCAGTTCTGAAGCTCATGCTCTTCTGCCAGAGTTGTTATTTTGCCTGCTAAAGACACTGAACTGGGTCAAACCAAAACTATTTTAATTTAGCAAAATGAAAAAAAATCATTGGCAAAATGAAAAATACTGTGCTGTTTCCAAGACTTGAAAAAACAAGGGTGTTTTTTACCCTATAAATTTCAGGTAAATTTTAAAATGAAACCTCTTTCCAAAATGAAAAGTCAAAACGTTTCATTTCAAAAATACCAAAACAAACCACTTAGACACTTTAAAACTTTTCCTCCCTACCAAAACAATTAAATGAAGACAATCTGATTTCATGGATTGTTTTGGTTAACCTGAGTCATAAACATTTTTGCCTACCATGACTCTGTTATCTATGGGTTTCAAACAGAGCACAATTTATTGTAGGCAGTGTTATTTTAATTTGTTTAACTTAACTCGTGACATACCTTGGGACATGTATGAAAAATCGAAGCAATTAATGTCAAGTTTTAAAATAGCTACAAAAAACATTCCCAATTTGTCCTCATTGACAAATGCCCACCCAACTACTGAGCCAAATCTGAATATTCAGTGTGGAGGAAGAGCTGACACAAAGGTTTTCTCCAAAATTAACAAACAGAGACAATAAATTAATCCAAGATTAATCTGGTTCCATCAGATCCCATAGATGTGCCAACAACCTCAAAGGCAATGAAAGGGTTTATAAAATCAGCATGAACACCTTACCTCTGCAATTCCTCAAAGGGGGCTTACAATGAAACAATCAAATTTTAAAAGAATTGTATGAATGAAATCTAATACGAACTAACTTGTATTTGAGCAGTGTCTAAAGGCCAAACATGTTAGGACCCCTTTTGTGCTAGATGCTGCACAGTGTAAACAGCCTCTGCTCTAAACACACACAACTTTATATTCACAGCTATCAGAAAACATTATAAAAGGGAGTAAATTGTCACCCTTAGAGACATGGTCAGAATTGGAGAATTAAGTGACAAGAAAAGCAGTCTGCTTTAGAAACAAGATCTAAATATGAAAAGCCTTGCAATCCCTTGTGTGGAGCTACCAATTATTGCATGCATAAATGTGCACACACAGCCAAGCCTTTTTCAGAAGAATTTAAACAAGAAAAGATGTATTTTGGCTTTCTTAAGCAATAATTTTGGGACAAATCCAGATTAAACTGGACACAGAGGGAGTGACATCTATTGAGAAAAAAGCATTTTGAGATAAATAAATAGATAAAAGGTAACCTAAGCAATGAGACATGCAGATGCTGAGGAATAACCAAGGCAGCCTTGCTGTAAGTGTCATAAGTCACAAGACAAAAATGAGTAACCAACCACTAAGCAGCACAATAATCTTCCATAAATGCAATGCCGGAGGGTTCTGGTGTGACTCTGAAATGAAATTTGTCAGTTTGTACAAATAACAAAAATAAACTCACTGTGTTTTCTGGGAATAAATATGGTAATGATATCTCCTCCGGCAGCTAATTATAATGATTCATTGTATTTGACGTTCAAAAGCCATTTCATGATGAAAACATGCTAATACCAAACCTTAATCAAAGACAATTATTTGGTTTTGGGAAACATTTGCAAATCAAAAACTTTTTGTACCCACCACTTTTACCCTACTGCTCAAGGGAAGAAGCATGAAGTTTTATATAATCAGAAGTCAAATTGCTGTAAAATTCAATCATTTGTAACAGAATTACTTACATTTTACAATGCCAAGGATGACATTTTGTTAAGAATTCTAACATACTAGCATTTTGGAACTATTAAGCAAGTTCATCCTGCGTTTAAATGCTCAGAATATACATTTATTTACACTAAAGTACAATAGAGTTCATAAATGGTTACATGTAGATGTCATTAATATGCCTAGAAAAAAGGTTACCTACCTCTACAGTAACTGATATTCTTCGAGATGAGTGTCCTGTGCGTGCTCCACATTAGGTCAGTGCTCCTCCACCAAGTCCAATGATGGAGATTTTGACAGGTGTATCCCTGGGCCGTGCATGCACCAGCCGAGAATGCCATGTGCTCACTAACTGTCTACACTGTGCATATGCGAGCCCCCTTTCCCCCTGCCCTCAGTTCCTTCTCTACTCGAGAGTCTGCTGCCATACTAGCATAACCCTGAAGTAGAGGGGAGGAAGCGAGGGTACTGGAGCACCCACGGGGACACTCATCTCAAAGTCAGTTACCGTAGAGGTAAGTAACCTCTTTTTCTTCTTTGAGAGATGTCCCCATGGGTGTTCCACATTAGGTGACTACAAAGCCATGTCTCCTCAATAAGGTAAGGACTTCGGGTCAGGAAGGAAGGCAGTGGACAAAACAGATTTTGAGAATCTGAGGTTCGACAGAGGGCCATGTAAAAGTGCATAGTGTTTAGCAAATGTGTGGTCCGAAGACCACATAGCGGCTGAGCATATGTCTGCTAGTAGAACCTTCCTGAGGAAGGCAATAGAAGTGGAAACTGCCCTAGTGGAATGTGTTGTTATTCTCTCTGGAGGAGCCACTCATGCTTGCTCACAGCAGAGCTTGATACAGTCCACGATCCAACGTGACAGTCTCTGTGAAGATATTGTGCTGCCCTTATTGTGGTTCGCTATGGAGACAAAGAGTCTAGGAGAGGATTGGAAAGGCTTTGTGACTTGTAGATTGAAAGATAGTGCTCTATGGAGATCAAGGGTATGCATCCTGGTTTCAAAGTCATTTGCACGGGGCTTCGGAAAAAAGGTAGGTAAATGGTTGAGGTAAAATGAGGAATATATCTTTGGGAAGAATCTGGGATGGGTGTGTAATGTGACCTTGTTCTTGAAGAAAATGGCACAGAGAGGGTCAGCCATGAGGGCTGCGATTTCTCCCACTCTTCTAGCTGAGGTAATGGCCATGAGGAAGCTGTCTTCGTGGACAAGTGCAGCAAGGAGCACAAAGCCATGGGTTCGAAGCGAGCCGTTGTAAGCATGTTTAGTACCAGATGGAAGTCCCATGGTTGCATAGATGGGGCTACATTTGGATAAAGTGCTTGGAGTCCCAGAATGCTGGGGTTTAGTTGGTATTCATGTTCCAGAGGAAGAGCTCAGCTCAAGGCATCGGCAGTAGTGTTAAGTATGCCTGGGAGGTGGACTGCTATGATATTGATATTGTGCCTTATGCACCAGTTCCATAATGTGACAGACTCCAAGCAAAGTGCACGAGATCGTGCGCCTCCTTGTTGATTGATGT
The DNA here is from genome assembly GCA_030068395.1 of Apalone spinifera. Taxonomy (NCBI): domain Eukaryota; kingdom Metazoa; phylum Chordata; order Testudines; family Trionychidae; genus Apalone; species Apalone spinifera. The sequence goes on along the minus strand of CM057846.1, from coordinate 60,901,853 downwards.
AGAACATTGTGGCTACATTGTTGGTGTGTAGTTGGATTTGGTGGTTGGCTAGAAGGGACAGAAATTCTTTGCATGCATATTGGACAGCCTTGAGCTCCAAGACATTTATGGGAAGGAGTTTTTCCTGTTTGAGACCACAGGCCTTGAGCGGTGTGTTTGCCTATGTGGGCTCCCCATCCTGACAAGGAAATGTCTGTGGTCATGGAGATTGTAAGCTCCGGGTCACAGAAGGGGGTCCCCATGAGTAAATTGTGGGGATCTGACCACCATAGGAGAGATGTTTTCACCTGTGTTGGTAGTTGGATGGACTTGGAAAGGGGATGTATGTTGGGCCTGTAGACTTTTTGAAGCCACCCCTGCATGCATCACACGTGTAATCGTGAGTTGGGCACCACAAAAGTGCATGTTGACATGTGCCCTAATAATTGCAGACATTCTTGGGCTTGGTCTGTAAGGAGTGGATTAGGTCCTTGATATTCTGCAGGTGTTCATGAGGAAGTGATGCTTTGGCGTGGGTAGAGTCCTGTACAGCACCTATAAACTGGATCCTTTGGGCAGGAATGAGAGAGGACTTTGATTCATTGATCAGAAGGCCTAGTTGGTGGAAAAGGTGTCAAATTAGATGGGAAGCCTCTGTCTCTGAATGCGCTACCAAGAGAATAATCTAAGTAGGGGAAAATTGCAACATCTTGCTTTTTGAGGGCGGACACAGCAATGGCGAGGACCTTGGAGAAGACATGGGGCGGTGGAAAAGCCAAAGGGAAGAACTCTGTATTGGTAGTGAGAAGAGCCTGCAACAAAGTGGAGAAACCGTCTGTGAGCGGGGTAAATAGCGATGTGAAAATACGCGTCCTGTAAGTCGAGGGACAAGAACTATTGTCCCCTTTCCAGCGCAGATATGTCGGTTCCCAGAGAGTCACCATCTTACATTTTTGCTTCCTGACAAGTTTATTTAAAGCATACAGGTCCAAGATGGGTCTCCATCCCCCCGATGGTTTCTGGGTTAAAAAATATTGGGAGTAAAAGCCCCTTTCCCTGAAGTGCTCTGGGACTGGCTTGATGGCGACAAAGTGTAGAAGGTGTTGGACCTCCTGAAATAGTATTGTCTTGTGAGAGTGGTCCCTGAGAAGGGACCGGGATGGAGGATAGGAAGGGCGTATGGAAGGAAATAGTGAACCTTTTTAATGATCTGGAGGACCCACCTGTCAGATGTGATATGTTGCCAATTCTGTAAGAAGGGTCTCAGATGATGATGAAAAAGAGTGGTTGATGGAGACTGCGCTGGAATGGGGGAGGGACTTTCTGGACCTTCAACTATCTCATGAAATCTGTTTGGCAGGCTGCTGGGATTGTTGTGAAGTAGTTGACTGTGGGCGCCTATGCTTCTTTCTTCCCCTGCCCCTGCTATGTTGCCAGTGATACTGCTGATGGTATTGATGGAAGTGAGGTCTGGGATAGAGTTGGTACCTAAACTGTCTCTTTTTCTGATAAGTGTTATTCTGGATGCCAAGAGAGCGTAAAGTAGCTCTGGAGTCCTTCATAGAGTGCAGTAATGCATTAGTGTTCGCTGTGAAGAGTTTCAATCTGTCGAAGGGGAGGTCTTCTACCAAGAATTGTACCTCTCTGAGGAAAAAAAGAGAGTTGTGAACCACACTGCCCTTCTCATCACAATAGCTGTTGAAGTGGTGCATGCTGCTGTGTCGGCCACGTCAAAGAAAGCTGTGATCTGGCCCTGTGTCAGCAGAGTTTCAAATCGATGTTTCTTTGTCTCATGAATATCAGCGATGAAGTCCTAGATCTTGGCATAGTTTTTAAAATCATATTTGCTTAGTAAGGCGGCATAGTTGGCCACCCTGAATTGGAGGGTGGATGAGACAAATACTTTTTGGCCAAAAGTGTCAACCCTCTTGCCTTTGCAGTCAGAAGGAGCAGACCTAAATTGCTGCTGTTTGTTCTTTTGGTGCACTGCTTCCACGACGAGTGAGTTAGGTGTGGGATGGGTAAAGAGAAATTCACAATCCTTAGGTAAGATGAAGTATCTTTTATCTGCCCTTTTAGAAATAGTGGATATCGATGCTATGGTCTACTATACTGCTTCAGCTGGTTCCATAATGGTGGAATTGATGGGCAGTGCAATCTTTGATGGCGAAGCTGAATGTAAGATATCTGTTAGTTCATGTTGGTTCTCAGTTACTTCCTGTAAAGGGATATTAAGTTCTGCCATGACCAAGTCCTGGAAATGAATAAAGTCATTGGATGTAGACGGGGTTAGTGGAGTAGCTGCGTCATCTCTGTTGTGGGCCTGGCTGGTAAGTTCTCGGTGAGCAGCCCAGCATCTGATTGAAATGGTTGCAACATTTGCCTTTTATACAAAGTGTGTTGAGAATGACTTGACTTAGATTTTGATTGGAGGTGCCAACCCTCCCCCACCCCAGTACTGCCACTGCAGAAAAGGCATAGGCATACTCCCACGGGTTTGGACACCCAGGGGCCATGTTATTGTAAGCTTGGTATGGAGCAGGTGAGTATAGCAAATGACCTGACTGAGGAGACCCGTGAGGAGAAAACCCGATAACGGATTCTCCCTCAGAGTCAGAGGAGAAGCCTTGATTGAGACCTGCTGGAGAGGGTGGCTTGGCAGATAAGCCAATGTCGTCAAGAATAGGAGAATTGAGCGTAGAGATCAGCAAGTCACCCTGCTGCATATACTGCTGTGGTGGAGTGAATGGTGCTGCGTGAGCAAAGCCCAGTGGTAGCATCAGCACCGCTTGAGGAAGTGGGTGGGGAGTTGGCACGGAGCAGGATGCACCTTTCCTTGCAGTGTTGGCATTGGAATGTAGAGTGACGGTGTTACTCCCAACGCGCTGCGTTCAGCACGGGGTGTTCCCATGTTGGGAGGGATGAGCAGCTGGAAGCCTGAAGCCCCAGAGCGAGTGGAGGATTCCTTAACCCTTGCAGGCACTGTGACAGTGGTGCCGGAGATGCCTGGGGCATCAAAGGTACTGAGGCACGGTGCCACTGGTAAGACTGGCAGCAGCGCTTGGGAGACAGCCTCTCTGCAGGCAGGGCTGCATTGGGCACGGAGGCGGACTGTTTCTTTGAGGGTGCCTTATCTTTACATTTCTTGTGTTTTGGCTGGCCTGGGTCCGAGGCAGGTCTTAATGAATTTTCAAGCATTATAAGCTTCAGCCTGAGATCTTGGTCATGTCTGGTTCTTGCCTTCATCTTGGAGCAGTGAGGGCATTTGTGACAAGCATGAGTTTCACCAAGACATTGGATGCATTCCTCACGTCCATCTGATACTGGGATTTCCTCCCCACAGGTCACACAACGGGTAAACCCAGTGAATCTGGGTATTGTTATCCCTAAGCACTTTGTTGTGGTAGTGGTTCCCTTAAAGTTTTTACTCCGTTGTTTTCTTTCATCCATTTCTGTTACCTTTCTCTATTTTATTTTTTTATTTTTAATTTTTTTGGTTAGGGAGTGTAAAACCACAGTTTGTTTTGAAGTCTGTCAGCCTCGTTGTTGAGTTTGTTGTCCTAAATCCTTATGTTAGTTGTACTGTCAGTTGTGCTGTCTCTGTTTTTGTTTTTTTAAACAGAAAAGAAAAAAAAATCAGCGCCGCAGTTTAAAGTGCAATGTCCATAAGAAGCGAAAAAAGAACTATTTACATCAACAGAACTCTAATACTAAAACAACTGTGATGAAAAGACAAACTAATTATGAAAGAGGGGTCTAATTTTAGTAGAGAAAAACCATCTGAGAGAAAATGCTGTCAGGAGAAATGAAGGTTCCATCTGAAGCTAGAGGCGGTAGAGAAGGAAATGGGGGGAGGAAGGGGAGCCTTGCACATGCACAGCATAGGCAGTTATTGAACGCATGGCACTCTCGGCTGGTGCATGCGCGGCCCAAGGATACAGCTGTCAAAATCTCCATCACTGGGTTTGGCGGTGGCGCACCGACCTAATCTCTCGAAGAACAAACAGAGTGAGTGTGAGTGTGTGTGTGAGAGAGAGAACTAACAAACCTCCAATTTAAGAGTAGCCAACAGCTCAGCAGTTGGGACATTTACCTGGGATGGGATTTGAATCTCTGATCTGCCTGATTCAGAGTAGGGACTTGAGTTTGGATGTTTTACTCCCTAGGTGAGTGCCCTAGTCTATTGGTGGGTTTCCCTTTCTCTGATTGGAAATTCCTACCAGGACCTGAGGAACCTTTTCTGTCAAAACCAATAACCTTGCAGGAAATGATTTGGTTTGGAAAAATTAGCATTTCCTGACAAAAAATACAGGTTGAACTTCCCAAATCCAGGATACACTGGTCCAGCAACATGTGTGGTCCAGCAGAGCCATGGATGTTGCTGGATCAAAGACCGCTGGAGCAGCATAGGAATTGGGGAGCCCCCAGCCTGGCCAGGACCTCCCAGCATTAATGGATCAAGGCAGTGGCTAGGGAGCCCCCAGCATCAGCAGAGCTAGGCGGCAGCAGCTGGTGAACTTCGCCCAGGCCAGGGAACCCCCGGCATTAGTAGGGCCACATGGTCAGGGAGTTTCGGCCCAGCCGGGAAACCCTTGGCTGCATCAGGGAGGCGGAAGCGGAGTTGGGGTGACCGGGCAGCCTCTGCTGGCAAACATCTGGCTGAAGCGGGCGGCCCCAGTCGGGGAACCCACAGTATCCCCAGCAGCAGCAGGGTGGCCGTAGCAGCCGGGTGGGGTGGCCAGATCAGTCCTGGCTGGGGAACCCTCATTGGCAGCAGGGCTGACGGCGGCTGGGTGGCCCGACCTGGGAACTCCAGAGGACGACCTATGGCAGCAGGACCAGCAGCATCCAAGTGGTCCCTGCCAGGAACCCTGAGACACTCTGGGGCAGCAGGAGAGAAGCAAGGTGTGGAGTTGTGCTAGGCAGCTTTAGTAGGGCCAGCAGCAGGGCAGGAAGCCCCAAGGAGAGGAGCCCATGAACGGAGCAGCCAGCAGAGAAGCACTGATCTCCCCTGGTCTGGCAAACTCCTGGTCTGGGACAGCTCAGATCCCGAGGGTGCTGGACCAGGGAGGTCCAATCTGTATTTTGTCAAAAATTCTAACCAGTTCAATTAAAAGACATTAATTCATTACCATGGATAAAATAATTCATAATAATTTGCCACTTCCTGTAATTTATCATTATCACACTGGTACTGCTGACTGCTTGGAGAAGCACGTAAAAACTTCAATTAATGCTAGCTATCGCATACAGAAATGTCACTGGAGTTTAATAACGAAACAGGAGCTATGTATGTGATAAACTCCCATGTTACCAAAATTAAACATTTCAATGTAAAAGCTGGGAATAATTTAAATGCCTCTTTTTAGCACTAACTTGAAAATGCAGGGGTCTGGATGAACATTACAGGGTATTTGCTGGCTCAGAATGATTATTCTATTGTAGCCAATAGTCCTATATTTAGCCACTATCTTTCATTTTAAACAATGCCTCCACCGGCATGGGAAGAGAGACATATGGAGCACTCAAGGAACTCAGTGCCAGGCACAAACACATTCTGAAGAGTACAAGGAGACAAGTGCAGTCACAGAAGGGGTATTGCTGAGTGAAATGAGGCTAGATCCTTGGTCCTGCTTTCTATCCATGTGCACAAGGATGTCTGGGTTTGAGGGAAAAACTAACTGCATGGGCCACATATATGAAGTCCCCATACTCTGCTCTCAGAAATTACTATGCTTTTCTGCTCAAGTGGTTCCACCCCCATGCCATCTTACAACCATAGGACCCGTAACTGAACCATAAGTACTACTGTATACTGTCTTCTGCTACACCAGTTGAACCAAAGTGGTGCAAAGAACCTTAACCTGCTCTAAATAGGCAGTTGACAATTCTTTCTGCATGGAAAATTCCATTACTGGCATAAACTAAACAGATGGTTCTTGTAATCATTTTATCCTGGCCCATCTGGTGTAGGGATATAATGACCCTTGAAATAATGGCTCAAGAGGGCAAGCATTAAAGACACTGTAAATCTCCTTGAAATGGTTCCTATCACTCTAGTTAAATTGGGGGAAAGGCATAAAAGTGGCTTAAAATAATGTGTTACTAACTCCAAAATCCTTTAGGTTATTTTGTTTGCTAAACTCTTATTAGGCGTGAAACAAGTAACTTAACCTTGATTAATAGCATATAAGACTTCTTCTGGAGATAATCACTCCAAAAACACAGAAAAGATCTTAAAAATAGCTCCCATGTGTGACAAAGTATACAGAATCGAAACTTTCTTTCAGCTATTTTTGAGTATTGTAACTCATTTCTTTTTAGTTTGCCACTCATTTAAAAAAACAAACAACAAACAGCAACAAGAAAAAACAACCCCTCACCTCTGTTCAAAGGCCATACTGATGGATTAAAATTTGTCCAATTGGCAGCATGATATTTTGCCTTTAGAAAATATCAGTGACTTGCAATCAGGCAATTGTATATAGAATCACAAAAATCAGCAATGGAAAGTACATATTATAAAATTTAGTCCCTCCTCTACCCTTGGCAAAAATAGCTTATGCAAAATATAAAGATATGTACAAGATTTTATTATTGAGGGGCACGATGAAACATAAAGGGGTGCATAACATTCATAGTTCCAGGAATTAGTAAGGTTGTACCATCTAAAAAGTATGTAAACCAAATATTTTTTAAATGACTGCTCAGAATCATTACTGAACATGTTAGGGTTTTGTTTGACAGAATTTCCATTTTAAATATACATAAAGATTATAAAATGAAACACATGACAAATATTCCTAAAAAAATCAGGCTATTGCTGGTTGTTTATATTCTAGAAGTATGACTTCATGTAACAATAATAGTCCACATCCTGACATTCTTTTTAGCAGTGAATATAAGCAAAGAAGGACTTTTCCTTTTCACAGTCTGCATTTATGATTAATAATTACAGTGTTTTATTTCTTTAGGTGATTTATATATTTACTTTTTACACTCTAAATGACTTCTGGTTCCAAGCTTGAAGAATTATTACAGGTGCGATAGCTATTGCTTTTTACCGTTCAATTAACAGCATGTGCTTTGAGTAGGAAGAAGAGAGACATGATTTATATCTGTTAAATACACAGAAGCTAAATCAAAGAAATGAAAAGGCTACTTTTATAACATCACATATTCTCGGTGCCTCCATCTCTGTCCATATGTAAGATGACTAGGTTTTAGAAGATTTTAATCAAACTATCGAGTCAATAACCTCGATAGTTGGGAATGTCATAGATAAGAGACTCACTGCTTAGTTAAAAACAGAAGATTAAAAGGAACAGACAAAAGTCTTGTTCTTACACAGGGGAGTGTTACACTGACTTGACTGATACTGAGTCTGACGTGATATCTGGTTGTAGGTATCTGAGCAGCCACTCAGCAGCTGAGTTTTATGAGCCCCAAATGAGAGAAGCTTTGAGGCTGTAGTAACCCCTATGAAGTAACCTGTATGGAAGAGATAGAAGAAAAGCTATTCAAGGGGCTTAAAAAAATCCAGATGTTGCTTGGTCAACACAGGAGAAGAAGGTAGTCTCATGAGGTATTCTACTCCTTTCACTACCAATTAGCCAGAGGAACAGGTGTTTTTGAGTCAACGAGAGCTTTGTTTTAGAAATGTCAGTGTGCCCCTCTCTCTCAGGAGCTGGGAGTCACTTGATTGTGTTGCCCTCTCCTTAACTGAGCTCCCGGTCACAAAGTTCCTTCCTCTTCAAGAAGAATCACTGGGGGAACTTATACTTGTCTGCATTCCACCTGGGTTATAAAGCAAAGGAGGTGGATAAATCTGATTGCACATCTGGACGAGACTAGCAGAGTAGCTCCAGCTTTGCTTCTGTTGGGGTTCCTTTCCTTTCCAGAAATGCAAAAGTTCTCTGGGTATGGAACCTTGCTGAGGTTCCATGTCTAGTGAGTTAGTGGATAACTACACTTAACTATAAACAAACTATTTAAAGACCCTAAGGCTCTATTGTCAGAAGAGACAAAACCATTAGCTCTTGCTTTATAAGGAAAGACACTAGCTACGCTGTCAAAAGGAACTGGGAGGCTATTGGGTCAGCTGCGCATGATATACCTATGCACTTGTACAGCACTCAAGGGAGTGCCACTACTGACCTTATAGATACTGCTGAAGCAAAAATCTCTAGCAACTGCACACAGGTGAATGTACACTTAGAATGGAATTGACATACAAGCATTCAAAGAAAAATGGTGTTTCCTTTGGGGAAATACAGGCATTTCTAATTAATTTAAAACTTACATGAGCAATTTATGATTGAGAAGTTGTAACATCATGTCAGTACTTACCATATTCTATATGAAGCATACATTTAAAAAGGCACGTTATTCAAACATTTAGGGTTCAAATCTTTATTGTTTTAAAATTCTACATGTCTTTTACAATTACAATAATTTCTGTTACTCAAATGACTCTTGTATGGTTAATGTACAATGAGGTTTTTTCCTGAAACTCAACCATGAAATACAATTTTCATCAATATGATTTTTCTAAATAGATTAATACAAGACTTCTGTGTTGTTGGGAAGGTTCATGTGCTTCACTTTAAATCTAACAGCACAGGAATTCTTCCCTTCAGAATCTATGTGATCAATCCATCAAAAGTGCTTCTGAAGATTGAAGATTTACCTGTGACTGATTCTCAGATCAGCCCATCAAATTACAAGGTTTTTTTTTAAACATTAAAGGGCATTTTAATGTAATGAAAGAAGATGCAGTAGTTATCTTTATTCATCTACTGAGGCAAACCCATGTTGAAGAAAAATTATAATTATTGGCATGCAATGAACACTCCTCTTTAAATAGTTGATGAATTTATACATATTATAAAGAATCTGTTAAAGAGTGCAAGTATTTAAATGATTTCACAAAAGGACATATGCTGGTAATAATGGTAACTAACATTTAACATCTAAATACAAGCTAATGTATATTTAACAGGCAATTAACATGGCTAATAATAAGCCATGATGCACAAGGTTTGCCCTTTGAGAAAATGAACTCCTTTGGTCCACACTCCTAAAATTATCTTGATAAAAAAAACTGGAAGATATAGGGCCGGGGATTTTGATGAAATTCTTGTTTCTAAAATGTAAGCCCATTAAAAAGTAAAAGTATATCTGTGAAGAATATTGTCACATGACCTTGGTATAAAAAGATGGCCCGGTACTTAGAGCGATGAATGATCATTGAAGGACAAGCCAGAAAACAATGAGACCGAATGAATACTGTGTTATACTTTTTTGTTCCACAGCACTGCTTTCACTCTGTAGAATTTTGTACCTAATGGGACTTTAAATCTGTTTTGTGCCTAAAGGAGAAACAAAACATACAATTACTTCAAACTGCATACCAAAAACGTTCTATTTTGTTCTGCTTTCACTAAGATGTTTCAGAGCAGAAATTTATTTGCACTCTCCGCACTTTTAAAAATGGTACATGGAGGCAGACTAGGCAACCCTATTTGTCTGAACTGACAGCTGAGACCAGTCACTGATAGCTCATCATTAATAGGGAGATGCGCTGATTGGTTCGTGGCTGGTCTGTGCTGCTACAGGGGTTAGTCCTCTGGCCCTATGATGCAGCGACAGCTCAGAAATCAAAGCCATTTAGAAATGAGTATTTTCCACCTGAATTATGCAGTATCTCCAAAACAGCTCATAAAAAGCAGTGGCTAGTGTACCAGGTAGGACTGCAAAATTACAGATAAGCTACTCCTTTTTGATAAGGCATTTCCAATTAATTGATAAAAACAAGTATAATCACCCTCAGGAACCTATCAATCAATATGACTATTTCTAGCCACTGTTAACTACTGGTTAGATTCTGCCATATTTTTACTAAAGCTGAGTCAAACTTACTCCACAAGCAGTCTCATTCATTTCACTGGTGATACTTGAGAGAAAAGATAGTACTGAACAAGAGTAAGATTAAAGGACTCTGGATCCATTTTTTGCATACTGATTATAAATAGTTACATGTTTATTGGTAATATTTCCTTACCTTTTTTGCCTGGCAATATTCTTTTTCCATTACTTTTCCTAGCACCCATGGTCTTCTAGATGCACCTGAAGCTAAACAGAAACAAAACATTTATTTAATAACATATGATGTATTACTGTTCTCACAGAGATGGGTCAGCATTTTCAAACATGGGTGCTACAAAGCTAGTCTTCTAAATAAACTGCTCTGATTTTCACAAGGACCATGAGGTGACATGTTTGAAAATTGTGGCTATGATCTACATTTCACACTGTAGTACCTTAGATTGTATAAAGTAATTTTTAAAAACTGGAAGATATAGGGCCGGGGATTTTGATGAAATTCTTGTTTCTAAAATGTAAGCCCATTAAAAAGTAAAAGTATATCTGTGAAGAATATTGTCACATGACCTTGGTATAAAAAGATGGCCCGGTACTTAGAGCGATGAATGGTTCGTGTCTGGTCTGTGCTGCTACAGGGGTTAGTCCTTTGGCCCTATGATGCAGCGACAGCTCAGAAACATGAAATGATGAACTTACACAAACATTAAAACAAAAACTTTAAGAGCTTTAGAAACAGGACAATTAGAAATTAGAATAATTGTAGTAGTGCCAATTGGTAACAAAACTCTTCATGAAGACGAATTAAGTACATCTATATTACTACAGCAGCTAGGAAATGCATGCTCATCGTGCACTCAAAAATATTAAGTGTTAGTTATGTTACTCTCTTCAAATTGTCAGTCATCAGTGTGAAGGAAAATCTCAAAAAAGGTGCAAAAGTAACAGATCACATGATATACACGCTATCCATATGATACATTTTCAAATTGATGTATTAATAAGAAACAGCATGGATGAAGCATTAGACTAGAGCCAGAAATCTTGATTTTTAATGTAATGTCTGAAATGGATTCATTATGTAACCTTGGTGAAGACATTTAAATTCATTGAGCCAGGCACTCCATTGCATGTGCTTTGAGCTGTGTCATTGGCTAATTTTGTCTATATTGAGAATATATACAGCCCTGAAACAATCAATCACCACAATGAGCCTAGTCTTCTGGTGTGTAGAGCCTCTTACCCTATTATTCCTCTCTGCCACTGGTATAAGAAGAAGTGCATAGATAGGACCTCTATCAATTCCTAGCTTTGGATTTGCCCTGTTGGGGTAAAACTAGAACACAGGACCCTCTCCCATTCATCAGCAAAACCACAGCATACAGGAAGACTATGAAATTGCATGTCTTTAGTAATTTGTATTAAATAATTCTAGTGATCTCAGAACTCCGCCAGCTTTCTGCAGCATGAGTGGAGCTCAATGCTTGTTTCTTCAACTGTAGTTCACATTTCTTTCACCTAGTTTATGTTCCCAAATATAACTTTTGTAAAGAAACATGCTGGAAACTAGGGATGTGAACATGTACCCTCTGCATCAGAGGCAGTGGGGTGCAGATAGGGGAAGGGAGGCAGAGCTGCCCCTCCCCCCCTTCACTGATACCTCCCATAGAAGTAGCAGTGCAGGATGGGGGCTGGCAGGAGCCAGTGCTTCAAGGGAGCTAGCTTAAAAACTGACTCCCTGAGAGCACCGGCTTCCACCTGCTCTCCCCAGCATGTAAACACTGAAATTTTCAATGGTTACACATTTACAAAAATAAATGCATTATAACATCCCTACTGGAAATATTTAGGAAGCAGAGTGCTGACATTCTACTGTACATTTCCAGTTCTTCCAAATGTAGGGGCCCCAATACCCAGGCATTGCAGGTGCTTAAGTAGGAAGAGGTGGAGAAAACAAAGTTGCTTTAGGAATAGAAAGGAGGCAATGGAATGGTAATCTTAAATTACAAAGGACTGACTTAACTGGTTAACGTTAAAATGTGTGCAAAGAATATAGCAATAATTTTCAGAGGTTACCATTTATGTGAAACAGTTGCAGTGTGCCTCTAACTCAGTAATATCTGCAAGAACCATACTGCATTTATTTTCTTTGTGAGATGCTTTATGTCTATTATTGTGCCTGTCACCAACCTTCACAGCATTCCCCGTAGTTATTAAATTTATGACTAATAACTTAAAACTAAACTCTAAAAATGTGATTGTATGCACATCCTCCTCTCCACTATTTTTATCTTGCAATCTTTGTCAGATTCCCACAGAAAACAGGGAGAGAACAAATTTCCCAAATTTCCCTTAACAAAGTCTTAATATCCTTTACATTGTGTGGTTCTTCTAGACCTTAAAATTATTTCTGACCAGAGAAGAACCATAACAAATTTCAAACTGAGAAGTTAAAGGATATTTGTGAGTGTGTATCAAATTTGTATTTTTAGAGCCTTCCTTCCATCCATTCTTTCCCACACCTTCCTTTCCTGTTTCCAACTTTTTTTGGTTTGCTTTTCAGAAAAAAAAACTTTTAGTGAAGTTAGTACTGCTGCTTGAGTTTATTGTCCCATACATGTAAGATACGACTTTGGTCAGATGCTTGGAGAATGTTGAGAGAACAGGCAGGGAAGATGAGCAGTGCTGAAGAAACTGCATGCCACTGTCCCTTGGCTGTGTACACACATCCAGGCTCATGCAGTTTTCCATGCCCCAATATCCCTTTCTCCTGCCCTAGTTATACTAGACTACTCCCATACATTCCAATGGGACTGCTCCCCATGGTGGGAAACACCAAATACGTGCGTTACAAAAATACGGCAGAAGTCTGATTGGCTGAATATGGTCCTTTTCATGGAAAGTAAGTAGCAAGCTTAATTATGAAGGGAGAGTACTCTCTCTCCACAGTTTAAACAAGTAACGTTATTGGGGGTTGGAAACTTGTACATACCCCATATTTACACAAATATAATATATTCAGATTTGAAAAACAACAACTATAAGTCTGTGTTTATAATTACATATTCCTTAATATTATCTTTGCTGAGGATGTTTATGTAACCTTTTATGTGTAAGACATTGGGTAGTATCAAAATGAATTGGAGAAAAAAAAGACACATGTTGGTTTGAATACCTCAGTTCCACTAGCCTTATTTCATAATTATGGCCATGCCACTCTGTCATTGTTAAGTATGCATTCTGTTTTGTATTTGACGTAGTTCAACCTGTTTTATAAAGGATATATCTTGTATCAGTCCCAGGTTTTCAGCACAGTCTCTGTACTTTGTAAGTGTTTGGTGGGTTTTGGGGAACTATGTGATTATTTTGCTAACTAACAAAAAATTACTAGTACTATTCACCATAACTATGCCCTGGTTTGCTAATGGGAAAAAAAGTTCAATGCTGGCATACCTGTGGAAACCTATATGAACATATTAGGAGATGAATGCAGAACTACCTTTTGATATATGCCCTAAATAATGTTCTTTACATTTAAAACTGGGGGCACAGGGAACAGATTTTGAAAGGCCATATAAATATAAACAAACACTACAAGCATGTAGGGGCAAAACTAGAAAGGCCAAGGCACAAAACAAGATCAAACTAGCTAGAGACAAAAGGGCAACAAGAAAAACATTGTACAAATATATTGGAAACAAGAGGAAGACCAATGACAGTGCAAGGCCATTACTCAATGAAGAGGGAAAAACAGTAACAGAAAATTTGGAAATGTCAGAGGTGCTTAAAGACTTCTTTGTTTCAGTGTTCAGCAAGAAAGTTGGTGGGAAATGGATGTTTAAGAGTGAATGCCAGTGAAAATGGACTAGGATCAGAAGCTAAAACAGGGAAAGAACAAACTAACAATTACTTAGACAAGTTAAGCATCCGACAAAGTGGGTCTTTGCCCATGAAAGCTTATGCTCCAATAAATCTGTTAGTCTATAAGGTAGAACACAACTTCTCATTGTTTATGCAGATTCAGACTAATATGGCTACCCCTCTGATATTAGGCAAGTTAGATGTCTTCAAGTCACCAGGGCCGGATGAAATGCAAGGAGCTGACTGAGGAGATATCTGAGCCATTCATTAACTATTACCTTGGAAAGTTCATGAAAATCTATGAAACTCACAGGGCATGCCTCACCTCCTGCCTCTCCCCCCTACTGCCATCTCCCACCAAGTTTCATGCTTCACCTGGGAACTAGGGACACAGCATTTGCCTGGGGAGTGCAGGGTTGGGGCTTGAGTCCCACCCACCCTGGGAGCTGCTGGATAGCCAACACAGGGCTGCCCCAGGGATGGAGCTGGCTCCTGCATTTTGAAAGCCAAATAAGGGACCCTCTGAAGATGGTGTGGGTTCTGGAGTGTCCTAAGAGACACGGTATCAGCATCTTGAGCACAGGGCGGTGGACTCGAGTGCACCCCCCGCTCCACGAGTTTCATGCTTCATATGTGTCCTATGTTTACCGTCTTTAATAAATAAAATGCATGCATTCCAAAGCAATCTTTATTCCCTTACATAAAAGCAAACAAGCAAGCCAACCCTAGCAAAGCTACAGCGACCGTAGCACTCAGTACAGCATACGGACCAATCACAGTAACCCCCTAGCAATGCAGCCACTGCTGCTGCATGCATGGCAACAAGTATTACTGACTTTCAGCATCAAATTGTTGCTCACGGCATCCCTGATCATGTCCCCATTCTGTGTTCCTCTAATAGCCCTGGTCTCGGGTTGTTCAAACTTGGCTTCTAGGTGCTGAGTCTTAGCCATCCAGCCCTGAATGAAGCTTTTACCCTTTCCTTCACAAATATTATGGAGGGTACAGCATGTGGCAATAACTATAGGAATGTTATTTTTGCCAGGTCCAACTTCTTGCACAAACAATGCCAGCAGGCTTTCAAATGAGCAACAAAAATGATTAAAGATGAGGGAAAATTCAAAGAATCTAGTTTATTTAGTCTAAAAAAGAAAAGATTGAGAAAGGACATGGTAACTATTTTCAAGGACATAAAAGGATGTTAGAAGAAGAGGGAAACAAATTATTCTCCTTAACCTCTGATAATATAAGCAGAAATTGGCTTATATTGTAGCAAGTGAAGTTTAAGTTGCCCAGTAGGAAAAAATTCCCGCCAGGGTGGACAAGCACTGGAATAAATTGCCTAGGGAGGCTGTGGAATCTCCATCACTGGAGATATTTAGAAGCAGGTTAAACTATAATGGATGGTTGAGTCAGTGCTTGGTCCTGCCTTGAGTATAGTGAATGTCATGATCTCTCAAGGTCCTTTCCAATCCTATGATTCCTTTATGTAGGATTGAGAAACTGCAGCAAATGTAGGCATTTAAAAATCAGGGGGAAAAAGTTATGGTTATCCCCTAATTCTCTCACTCTGAACATACAGCATACATCCATGCTGCAGAAGATTTCTTTGACTGAAGGGAAAATAATTTTAAATAAAACGGAGTGTTTGGTTTTGTTTTTTAAAGTCAATTCCTTCTAGAGCACAGGTGAAAGTTCAAACCTCTACAATGGGCTGAGACCCCAATTTTGTCTTCAGATATAGCTATGCAATTCCTCATCTAAAAATACCTCTAATAGGATTTTAACATGCATTACATTATATTGCATACATTATATACAGTTATATTAAGAAAAATATACAGAATAGCACGTGCAGCACAAGTAGAGTTTAATTTACTATAAAATCTTGTTTAAACAAACCAAACAAACAAAATCTTAACCTCTCCAATGATTTCATGTACTTACACTGGAGTCAACATATGTAATTAAGGAAATACACAGCAAGTAGCAGCACAACGACAAACCTACACAGTCGTCATAAATACTTTGGACTTATTTTAGTACCATAAATTATAACATGACTAAGCCTCATGGTAATTTCATATGATATATGGATCAGTTGTGCATGTATGTATGCATAAATATAGTCTTAAATTTGTTTTTACAGCATAAATAAAAAAGATAAATACATTTTGCTCTTACCATCCAAAATATTAACTTCTAGCACAAACTTTTCAGATAATTACTGAATGAGGCTATAACAGAAACCTCAATGTAAGACTAATTACAACTTTTGCTACACATATGCAGTATGTCTATAGCTAAAACATACACCTATTTATGTAATTATTAAACAGGTGTTAGGAAAATAAGATTATAAGACCATGTTAAGTGCCTTAGAAAGTTATGCTCCACAGAGTTATCTGACACTTACCACACTCACCTGGTTTGAGATCCAGCGCAGCAAGAGACTCTGAATGTAAGAAATACAATGTTGGACTGACAGTAAATAATACATAGTTGTCATGGCGCTCGTCCAATATAATGAGAACTAAATCTCCGACCTGAAAACTGGATAAAATAAGAGTACTTAACAGCAAAATATAAAAATACAGACCTACTTAGCACTGTTTAGCTTTTATGAATATCTATACATTTTGGAATGCCGGTTAATTGAGTTGTAGGTTTCCTGAGGACAGAGTCAATGCCTCATGGTTTTAGTCATCCTGGTTGGAAAAAAAACCGGGAAAAGGGCTTTAGGTAAGCTATCCTATAGGTGTAAATGTTTTGGCGCCTCCTCTTTCTTCTAAGAATGTGCTTCAAACAAAATTTTCTGTATCAAGTTATATATGTCTAGAACAGGCATGATACCTGTTCTAGACGAGATTATTCTCCCCTCTGAAAGAACAGGTATGCAACTTGGGAGTCCTCCTGGACCCTTTTTTAACATTTGAGAACCAAATTTCTTCAGTGGCCAGGAGTGCTTTTGGCAGATTCATCTGATCTGCCAGCTGAGACCCTTCCTGAACAAGCATGACTTGGCCACAGTGATCCATGATCTTGTTACATCCCAACTAGATTACTGTAATGTACTTTGTGTGGGGCTGCCTCTAAAGAGCCTTCGGAAACTTCAACTGGTCCAGAATGCGGCTGCTTGAGTTTTAACTAATATTTCTTATACAGAGCACATTATCCCAGTGCTCCGGCAGCTGCACTGGCTTCCGGTATGGTTCCAGGCACAATTTAAGGTCTTAGTTATGACCTATAAATCCCTAAACAGGTTGGGTCTGGTGTATCTGAAGGACCATCTTCTCCCATATGAACCTGCTCACAGATTGAAGTCAGCTGGGGACGCTCTGCTCAGTGTTCTCCCACTTATGGAGATAAGATTAACATCTATGCAGAGCAGTGCCTTCTCAGCTTTTGCTCCCAGGCTGTGGAATTCTCTTCCCCAGGATATTCACATGGTGCCAACATTAGCATTGTTTCGATGTCAGGCTAAAGCCACCCTTTTTATTCGTGCTTTTATTGGTGTTTGAGCCTGGGTGTGTGTGTCACTCCTCTCGAGATATCTTAGCAGGCTTTATGTCCCCCTGGGGTCTTGTATTTTAATATTTTATATATATTTATATTGTGTTTTAAAAAAATGTAAGCCACCTCAAATATTTTATATAGAGAGGCGGGTAAAATATTTTAAATAAATAAAATAAATAAATAAATATGTATAAGCAACTGTGATATTTCCCAGTGCTACCCACGGTGGTGAAGCACCTTGTTATCAAACATCAGGGAGTCTTGTCTCTGCCTGCTGTGGATTACCTCCTTAATTTCACTAACCACTGGCAACACAAGCACTACCTTACAAACCTCCGCAGGTCTCACTCTCTACAGGTTAGCAACCCTGACCATCCCTCTGGAGAGATCATCCCTGTTCCACTGAACATGTACTGAACTCTCAGGTCATTGTCTACTCACAAAGTAATAACATAAACCAGCATACATGATTCAACGCAAGATCACCACTCTGCTTAACTCACAATATTTAGATAGATTATACTGAAGGCAAGACTTCAGTTTATTCTCAAATGTTAGTAAGAACGGATACTGGAAAAAATGAGTACATATAAAACAAAATTGTAACTTGCTTTCTATAACCTAATTTAACTCACAAGACCTATAAAATAGCTTACCTAAAGCCCTTTTCCCAGCTTTTTTCAACTAGGATCACTGAAGTTTCCCCTTCATAAGATCAAATCTGCCAGCAACTTGTCTTCATAGCTGAAAGATGATAGGATGCATCTCTGCCCCTTCAGATATATCAGACCAGATCTTTGATTGTCACCTGAGAACAGTGTGAGATACTTTCCTGCTCTTTGCCTTTTCCTGTGGACTATCTGTGCAGTCTCCAGCAGCTCTTCATTAGTAGCTGATTCAGCACTTGTAAACACCTAAAACAAAGCTGCGCTATTGAAGACGCTCCCTGCGGTAACGGGAGGGATTCTCTCATCAGCACAGGTACTTCACCTTTCTGAGAAGTACAAGCTAAATTGACAGGAGATTTCCACAATGGTGGCTAGGCCAGTTTATTTATGTTGGTTAGGCCATGTCTACACTAGGAATAGGAAGTTACCAACTTCTTAGTCTTCTAAAAAAGACCATGACATTCCCATTGTTGGAGATTTTTAAAAACAGTCTGGACAAATACTTGCCATAATTGGTCCCTTCACAAAATGGGCTTGCTGATTTTGAAGACTCTATCTATCCCTACATTTCAATTATTCTAAATTAACAAAGTCTTTGCAATTTTAAAAAGGCAATACAGAGTCTTTTCTAGTTATTTGGTAAAAGTATAAATAGACTTGTGGAGTTCACACCTTCGTAGCTATATTTTGTTGTGCTACACTCCTCTTCATATAATGGTGCATGATTCATAGGGAGACAGCAGAGGGACTCTTACAAAAACATTTATGTAATTAGTTGGACTGGAAAATATTTTTTAGAAGCGAAATATCTGGAGCCTGTGAAATTCAACTACCACAGAAAAACACCTTAAATCTAAATTTACTTTTACAAACTTATTTCTACTTCATGCACATAAAATGTATGAAAAGAGATTAAAAACAGATTTTAGAATTATTTGTCGCCCAATTAATTTCTGAAGCTATAATTCAAAAAAGTCGACCTTCAGAAATCATTGAAACAGCAAAAGCTGTTGATTATACATCTATCTGGATACATTTAGATCTATTTTAATAACTTTACCACTTCTTTTATTAATGCAATTATATGGATTTACACTGTTCATAACAAAGGATGTACGAGATGCCATATTCAGCATCATTCCTGAAAGATTAATCTTCATTACATTCAATAAAATGAATACTACTAATCTAACTATATTTAGTCTTACTTCCAAATCTTCTTTGAAATTTGACATTTTTCTAGAAATAGCGTGTGAAATGTGAAATTTATCTGATGTCAGTTAATAAATTCTAACATAGAAAATCTTCCACTTTATTCCCTCTGAAATGTTGTTTCTGGTATGAGCATTATAACTTAACTATGTATTCTGTTTTTTATAGTAGTTGTAATAGAATAAAACAATTCTGCAATGATCTTATGCAAAAAGTTTATCTTTTGAACAGAGAAAACTGCAACCATACAAGTTAAACCAGGGACATTTGATAAGGAAGTAAGAATAATTTATTTAAAAGAATAATCCAGGATTGCTTTTTTGTTCTCATAACAGGATACAATAATAAACTAAGAATTTGGGCCAACCGTCCCAGATTCTTGGTTATATTTTAAAGTACTCTTAGAATACAAGATTTGGTCCAGTAGTCAGGTATTTGAGTGTTTTCATACCTGACCCTACCTACATTGTAGAGGCAGTGTTCATGTTGCACTCAGACACCTGGTTTCCTTATATTATTCATCTGTTTAAGAACATAAGAACTGCCATAACAGGTCATACCAATGACCCAATTAGGCTAGTATCCTGTCTTCCAGCAATGGCTAGTGCCAAACGCTTCAGAGGAAGCGAAGAGAAACAGGCAATTTATTGATTGATTCATCCCCTGTCACCCAGTCCCAGCTTCTGACAGTTGAATGTTTAGATGCATCGAAAATTTGGGGTGGTGTTCCTGACCATCTTGGCTAATAGCCAAGAACTTATTTAACTATTTTTGAATCCAGGTATGCTTTTGATCTTCACAATATACTAGCAATGAGTTCTGCAGACAATATGTGAAGTACTTCCTTTTCCTTGTTTTAAACCTGCTACCTATTAATGTCATGAAGTGCCACTGGCTTGTGTGTTACATGAAGAAATAAATTAACATTTCCTTATTCACTTTCTCCACAACATTCATGATTATATGGACTTTCATCATACCCCTCCTCAGATTCTTTCCTAATCTGAGCAGTCCCCGTCTTTTTAATCTCACTTCATATGTAAGCAGTTCCATAACCTTAATTTTTGTTGTCCTTCTCTCAAATTTTTGTCAATTCTAATCTATCTTTTCAGAAACAGGGGTGACTAGAAATCCACACTGTATTCAAGGTGAATTTATACAAAGGCATTGAATTTATACAAAGGCATTATGAACTTTATTTTATTCTCTTTCTCTTTTTAATGGTTCCTAACATTGTATTAGGGTGTGTTGTTTTTGATAACTGCTGTATTTTGAACAGATGTTCTCAGAGTACTAGTCATACTCAATCCAAGATCTCTGAGCAGTAACAGTTAATTTAGACCCTGCCATTTTGTTTGTGTAGTTGGGATTATGTTTTCCAGTGTGCATTACATTGCATTTATCAACACTGAAGTCACATCATTTGTTAAGGATCCCTTTGTAATTCTTTGCAGTCTGCTTTGGATTCAACTATCTTGAGTAATTTTCTATTATCTTCATACTTTGCCATTTCACTATTTATTCCAATTTCCAGATGATTTATCAATATGCTGAGCAATACTGGTCCTAATACAGATCCTTGGGGGATTCCAATATTTATTTTTTCTGCTGTGAAAACTTACTATTTATTTCATTCGTTGTTTTCTTTTAATGAGATACTGCTCCATGAGGGGATCTTCCCTGTTATCTTACAACTCCTTCTTTTGCTTAAGAACCTTTGGTGAGGGATCTTATCAAAGCTTTCTGAAAGTCAAAGTGGACTATAACCACAGGATTGCCCTTGCTACATACTTGTTAACATGTTAAAGAATTTTGTTACATTGGTCAGGGATGATTTCCCTTTAGAAAAGTTATGCTGACTCTTCCCTAACATACTGTGTTCATCTGATAATTCTTTTCTTTAGTATAGTTTCAACAACTTTGCCGGATACTGAATTTAGGCTTACAGTACTGTAATTATCAGGATTGCCTTTGGAGCCTTTTAAAAAAAATGGCATTATATTAGCTATCCTTCAGTTATCTAGTACAGAAGCAGATCTAAGCAACAGGTTATATAGCACAGCTCTGCAATTTCATATTTGAATTACTTCAGAGCTCTTGGGAGAATACCATCTGGTTTGTGGAATTAGTATTGTTTAATTATCAATTTGTTCCAAAACCACCTCTACTGACACCTCGATCTCAAACAGTTCTTCAGATTTTTCAACTAAACAGAACAGCTTAGGTGTGGGAATCTTTCACATCCTTTGCAGTGAAGTCTGATCAACTGTATTTTATTAGCCTTTCCACAATAGCCTGATGGCTTCTTTAGTACAACTGTCCAATAGATCCACTGATTATTTGGTAGGCTTCCTGCTTCTGATGTACTTAAATATTTGCTGTTAATTTGGGTCTTTCACTACCTGCTCTTCAAATTCCTTTTTAGCCTGCGTAACTGCACTTTTACACTTGACTTGCCAGACTTTATACTCTTTTCTATCTTCTTCGGTAGGCTTTGATTTCCAAATGTAAAGGATGTCTTTTTTGTTTCTGTCTCTTTTAATGATGATGGCATTTTTTGGTGTTTTCACTTTTTAAAAATTTGCATTATGCAAGTATTATGCCTATATTATGGTATTTCCTAAAAAAATTCCGACTATTCCTTTTAATTTCCATTTAACTAATATACTCATTTTTGTGTAGTTCCCCTTTTTGAAGTTAAATGCTACTGTGGGGGTTTTTTTTGGTATCTTTCCTCCTATGAGCATGTTACATTTTATTATGTTATGGTTGCTATTATCAAGATGCTTAGTTATGGTCCTGTTGGACCAGATACTGTGTACACCTTAGGACTAAATCAAGAATTGCCTCTTCCTTTGTGGGTTCGATAACCAGCTTATTCAAGAAATAGTCATTAATGGTGTCTAGAAATGTTCTCTCTGCATTTGGTCTTGAGATGACATGAATCTAATCAATTCTGAGATAACCAATAATAATGGGTGATATTAGCTTTCTATTTTTATAGTCTCTCTAATCTCTGAGCATTTCACAGTCACCATAATTATTCCAGTTAGGTGGTCACTAATATGTCCCTACAGCTATATGCTTATTTTTCAGCATAGGATTTCTATCCATAGGTATTCAATGGTACTGTATGAGTAATTTACAATTTTTACTGTATTTGACTTTGCTTTGTTTTACATATAATGCCAATCCTACACCAGCATGACATACTCTATCATTCCTACATATTTTGTATTCTGGTATTACTGTATCCCTTTGATTAGCATCATCCCACCAAGTTTCTGTGATGCCTATAATATCAATAATCTCATTTAATACCAGGTACTTTTAGTTTTCTTATTGCTGCTTAAAGATGAAAACTTAATGCTTTTCTTAGATGCTAAAAGACTCCATGAACCTCTTTTGAGATTTGCAAATGTTTTGCATTCAAATGCAAGCATCTTCTAATGTAACAACTTCCTAATTATGTTTGTGGTCTCCCTTTACTATAGGAGCCTCTGACTTTTATTGGGAGGATCCTTTGTGCTGCAATCTAGCCCTGGAGACTACAATTCCCAGGGGCTCTTGGGGAAGAAGGAGGGGAACTGTTGCTTTCTTCCAGGCAATGTAGGGAGGAGAATTGGGGGGCTCCAATATGGAGAGAGGAGACAGATTGCTGGTGTGAAGCCTTTTCCAGAAAACAAACTGACTCTGGATTCAAAGAGAGATAGATTGATCTGCCAGAGCTGCTAGCATTTGGTGGGGCCTGCCCCAGTGTCAGAAGGATTTTGCAGTGGATTGCCTACCTACACTGACTAGAGTTACCAAATGGTCTCCCAAAAAATACCGAACACACGAGCTAAAAAATTTGTCGAGCCAAAAAAACAAACCAAACCAAACCAAAAAACCACACCACCCACACCAAACACATATCCTATGCAGCTACTACCAATACTACCAAGAGCCACCAAGCTGGGAACAATGGGGGAGGCAGCAGAGCCTGCTCAGCAAAGCAGCCACCTGCTACCCAAAGCAGAAAGAGGCAGACCCCGGGGCAACACAATGGCAGGGGGGGAGAGGGGGTGACCATGGGTAGGAAGGTGACTTCCCCATAGCCAGGTCTTTGGGTGTCCCAGTGGGAAGAAGCAGAAATTCCACCCTAGTCAGAGGCCATGGAAGGCTCCTAAATGCAACTACAAAGCACCTGCGGGTGTCTCTCCTGGACTATGGTGCCACAACGTGCTTGAACAGCACTCAGGAGCAGGGACAAGGCTTCTCTTCCTCCCCAAGGTGTCACTCCTCCTCAGACGCAATCAGCTGAGGGATCCCAGCGCCCATTGCGCCCCGCCTCCCAGCCACTCCCCCCGCCTGGCTTCTGCACGCAACCAGAAGCTCCCAGCACCCAGATCGCGGCCCTGCCTCCCAGCCTGGGACTCCCTCTGGTTGCGTGCAGAAGACTGGCAGGGGTGGGGGGAGTGGCTGGGAGTTCCAGTCACTCCCCCTGCCCCACCAGGCTTTTGCACGCTACCACAGGCTCCCAGCCCTGATTGCGGCCCCGTCTCCCAGTCACTCCCCCCGCCCCTGCCAGCCTTCCATCTGGAGTCCAGCTGGAAAAACTGAAAATACTGGACACTGCGTGTCCAGAGTGTCCAGTAGAATACCGGACACCTGGCAACCCTAGGACTGACACATAGACAAGCTGCACATTTGTGTCTCCATTCCAGCTGCAGATCTTCAAGCACCCCCTCGCGAGCAAGTGAATCCAGAGGAGTGCACACTCTGGGTTGGGATAAATGGTGGCAGTGTAAGTGCCAGTTAGATAAATTTCCTTTATTACTGTGTATTTTGTTAATTGATTTTATTTACTTTCAGTCTGTTAAACTCTGTTGCTTTAAGTTATTACATAAAGGTATGTTCATTCTAATTTAATCAATTAGATATATATTATTTATAATTGTTGTTTTGGAGTTAGATCCAGATTATTACTGGAAGCTTTAAGAAGTATTTGCCTACTTCCAAGGAATAAGAGGAAATAGTGGGATAAAGATTCTCTGAATTGAGGAAGCTAACTACCAGCAATCCCGTCTCCCTTTCAACTTCACGTAATACTCTCAATGCAGCTTCTCATCTCTTGCTCAATGATTCTAAGCTAGACAGATAATAATAATAAAAAAATAACAGCCACAGAACTACATCAAGAAGCAACCTGCCAGTTCAGATCCAACATTTCTCAGGCTTGCCTTTGCTTAATAACTACAATTAATTATGACTATTATCTTGCATAGTCCTATATTTTTTTTCAGCTACACCACACTAACACGGCTACATTTCTATCAATAAAATTACTTGGCACTCAACTTGAAACACCTCTTCCTATCTCACAATAATTAACAATATGAATTCAGATGATCAGAGGGGGGTATTAACCCATATAATAAGACACTTTAAAGAAAAGTATGATCTTGTGGTATACACCAACAGTGAAATCTGGTTAACAGCAAAAAGCCCATTTGGTTCCAGGATTTGCCCTCAATTTTTAATAGCACCTAACCAGTTCCAATGATACACATCTATTTGAAAAAAAAAAAAGGCATCTTCAGAAGGAAAATTATTTGTAGTCATATTTTAGCACTGCAGAGTTATTCTGAATAGAATAATTATTTTTTGAACATAAAATTATAGCTGAAATACTCACCTAGACTGATCGTTACAAAAAAAGCCATGAAATGAGAATAAATCCAAATTATGGTGATGAAGTTATACAAATAATTTAGAAATACATATTTAGCCTCATGGACCATTTAAGGAAAGCTTGATTGTAAAATAATATAAAGAACTATAAATTTAATAAAGATGTATTATTAAGGAAATTCATTGTAGTCTCAGATATGAATTTGAGGTTGTCCATATTTTACCTGTACATTTGTCATTGAAGACCTAAAATGTACTGAGCCATATCAAGAACAAAACTTGAGCATAAAAATATACTTACTAAAAATATACTTACTCTCTGATAGCTATTTTTTCAGAATGTCTTGAAGACACTGAAGACATGCTTTGGGACATCTGGAAAAGCAACAAAAAAGCAAACAATTATAAAATATTGGCCAACACTGTAGATAAGTGTCAATTAAGATTGTTTTGATTTATATATGAACTATGACAGAAATATGGACAACACAACATGTTTTTATTACTATCTTGACCATTTTGCTTGCGTGTACACTTTCCAGTCCCTCTTATGTTTTGCTTTGGTCATTTTAAAATGTAAGCTTTTTAAGACAAGGATTGAAATACTGGACATTTCATGTTCTTTCATAATATAAAACTTTTATTAAGAATAATCATTACAATGCACAACATTTTATTTTTTTATGCCTTCTCAAACTATAATCCAAAACGTTTTAAAGAGTTAATATCAGAGTGAAGGAAAACTTAAGATACACAAAAAGAAAACATTTT
The DNA here is from genome assembly GCA_030068395.1 of Apalone spinifera. NCBI lineage: Eukaryota > Metazoa > Chordata > Testudines > Trionychidae > Apalone > Apalone spinifera. The sequence goes on along the minus strand of CM057846.1, from coordinate 60,876,291 downwards.
TATATGAGAGAATGCAGAGCATTACTGAGATATAAAAAAGATGCTGCAAATGGTAGGCGACTGAACAGTTACTTTCTTACTAACCAGGGCGGGATGGCATTAAGGGTCAGAGAACTTGACAAAGCTAGAAAGAGAAAGAAGCAAGTAAGAGAATAAACTTTATGGAAGATTCTAAAAACAAATTAGAACAATTCTCGAGTAGAATCTGCAATAATTAGAGATGAAATGAAGGTCTTCAATGATTGGGCACACTATAAATCAATGTACCTATGTTTGTGAGAAACTGGAGGAAAGCATTTAGCACATGCTGGTATTAGTAAGATAAAATCACAACTAAATTTCTGGAAAGATCAATGCTCAGGAGGTCAATCTTCTGGTATTTGATTTAGCAGGTCTGGTAAGGACCTGCTAAACTGAACACTGAGAGTGTCCCTGTCAACCTCGGAACTCCTTGCAGTCATGAGGAATAAGGGAAGTCGACAGAAAAGTTTCTCTTGTTGACCTCCCACTGTGGGGCTGCCCCAGAAAATAGATGCAAGGTACATCAACTCCAGCTATGCAGTTTATGTAGCTGAAGTTGTGTATCTTGCATTAATTTACTCTATCAGTGTAGGCTGGACTAAGACTTGTGGAGACCAGACTGAAACGAGCTGCAGACAATGATGAAAGTTTCAGCAGAGGGGGAAGTGATGCAGCAGTGTAGCAGAGAAAGTGGAAAGCATAAAACAGCCTTTTAGCCTTGAAAGTACATCGGTTGATAGCAAAATTCTTCCACTGATTGATATTTCTGTGCTCTTCTTTAACATTTTCTGAACAAAGCCTTATATCTTTCTCTTGGGCTATTTCTACACTACAAAGATAAATCAGAAAAAGAAATGCTATTTGCGCTATGCAAATTGCATCTCTTTTTTCTATTTACTTCTGAAAAAGGCTTTTCTGAAATTTAGCCCATCTACACAGGGCCAAATTTCAGGAAAAAACCCTCTTTTGGAACATCCCTTCTTTCTCGTAAAATGAGGTTTACAGGGATGCCAACAAAATGTGTCCTCTTTTCCGACTTTTTTTTTTGAAAAGCAGATGCATTCCTTAGAGGCAGCAGAGCTTTTCCGGGATACCTCTGGTATCCCGGAAAAGCTTTTTCCTCTGGCATCCCGGAAAAGCTCTGCAGTCTAGACATAACCTCAGTGTCTACATTTTTCAGATGAGATACCCGAATCTAAGTCTTTTCTAGTGAAGGTGGGAATAGGTCTCAGGTCTTTCATAGGGAATGTCCATGTAAAATCAACTTAGCCAAACTGCCACTGTTATACTTTATTACTTAAATTCATCACTGATGTTCCTTCCCCTAGTGTTCAACCATCTTTTGGATAACACTCAGAAATGCTCCCTATACCCTTAAAAGTTACAGTTCCTATAATCAGTTTTATAATGCAGTTATACATTCTAATGCAAATGGCATGCTGAAAATTTGGTGACTGAATAAAATAATTAAAAAAACACAGTACTTATTGCATTATAGAGTTGCATATTCAATTCTGTTTTTATTGCTTTTTTAATGCATTCAAAGTAGTCTCAGAATTCCCAGGTAACTGCAGTAACTAGAATTAGACAATTTCCAGCAAAATTACAGTCCAATTTGCCAGAGTAAATATGATCCTGCTTATATAGTTGTGTAAAATTATTTTATTTAATGTTTTATTTATTATTTAGAATTAGTCTTTTAATTTGACTAGGTGACCCTGTTAAAGATACAGTGGAGTGTCTAAAGTTTCTCTAAGTGACTTCTATCCTGCAAATACATGCAGGCAGTCCCACTGTTTAAAAGTACTACTCATACGTTGTGTAAGTATTCGCATTAAAGGAACATAACCCTTAGTCAGTATAGAGGTATGATGTATCCTATCGACAGCTTCCTCTTATAAAAAGTATCAGTACTCTTTGCAAATATGGGCACCCCTTCATGACTAATTTTTCACATTACCCTTCTCCAAACTTTCTATTTCTATTCATGATGAAAAGACTAAAGCTGAAAGTAGTGCAAAATTGGCAAGGAAGCACTGAACTTTAAATAATGACATTTCCGGTATTATTACAGTCTAAAACCAGATTATCTTTGAACACTGCTACACAGTACACAAGTACTGCCATACTTGAGAAAGATATCTAACTACGTTCAGATTTGTAACGCCAAAATCCCTACATTTCTTGGTCTTTTATTTGAATAACATTTTGTTCCAGATTAAATTTTACATTTTATTTTCACATTTTAACAGTTTTCAATTATTTAATTTTTGGTTTAGAACTACTTAACACAGTGTAATGCCAACAGATCCCAGTCTTTAGTAGGTGGGACTGAACTTGGGACCACTAAAGTTTAGTGCATTATCATCTAGTCTGTTTACCTAAGACTGTAATAGACTTTGGGCAGATCTACACTACATAGAAAAGTCTAAATAAGCTACACAATTTGATTTATATTAGTATAGGTTGGACCTCCCTGGGCCAGCACTCTCAGGACCTGAATGGTCCTGACATGGGTGTTTGCTGGACCAGGTACTATCAATTCCAGCTCCTCTGCTGCTGGCCTCCAGGTTCTCCCCAAAGGCCACCAACCTCCGTCTCACAGCTACTGGGCTCCACCACTGGCCTTGGTTGGGGTCCTTGACCCCCCAGCCTGGTTCTGCTGCTAATCTCCTGGCCAGGCTCTGGGCCACTGGCCCTGTAGCCATGGGACTGGCTGCAATCCCAGGCCCCCTGGCTAGGCTCCAGCTCCGCTGGTACCCCAGCCACTAGACTAGCTTTACTCCCAGCCCCCTGGCAAGGCTCCCAGTCACTGGTTCGACCGTGAATGGACTGGCTCCACTTCTGGCCAGGCCCCCTGTCACTGGCCCTTCCACTGCTGGACTCCCAGCTGGCCTCTGCTCCCAGATACTGGGGCTCTCCGGTTGAGGGGCTCTCTTGTCCAGCAACATCCATGGTCCAGCTGGACCCGAGAGGTTCAACCTGTAGTGCCTTTCATCAATGCAAGAAGCATCTACAATTATATCACATACAGTTTATAATGTGAAATGTAGACTTCCATAAATGACATGATTTCTCAGCAAACATCTGTTAGTTAAAAAATAGGAATCTGTTGTTGCATTTAAGCTACTTTTCTAGATAAATAAAACTTGGGGCTTTCTGGTCACTGTTTATGACATGTTCTCCTAAAATAAACTTTCATTCATTTGAATTTATTTATATCCACAGATGTACCTAAATAATCAAGTAACTCTGGATTTCTCTGCTTTATAAGCATACCTCAAATTACAACAATCCAGCTAGAAAGGCCAAATAAATATGCAAGTTTTATTTATCTAGAAAAGTAGCTTAAATGCAACAACAGATTCCTATTTTTTAACTAACAGATGTTAGCCCTTAGTCTCTTCCAGCACCTGTCTTGCAACTATCTTACTCTGCTACCGGTTCCTTAAGCCAAATAGATTTTTTTTTCAATAAAACTGTTAGCTCCAAGTGTTTGGTCACCCTTCCCAAATCCCAGACAGATATTTTTAACTTTATTGATGCACTGGTATAAAACTAGATTAATGCAGTGGTGATTCAGACCCTTGTGTAATAATGTTATCAACTAGCTCTTTGAGTTCTAAGCCACAAGTAACAGGAATAAATTCAACAGTATATGGATTCATTTAAGGGATTTTGTAATAGGATATAAAGCCTTTCACTAGGCTGTAAGTTCCAAATGTGGTTCAACTTAGTAGTTACCAAAAATTATCACTCCTCTGACGGCTGTTCAGTGATGCATATGAAATATAAATAACACAATAAACCTGAGAGTTACAAACACCGCGCACGCACGCACGCACGCACGCACGCACAGAAAGAAAGAAAGATAGATCTATATTTAAGGTAAACTACTAAAAAAGCTCCCAAAACACAAAGGAAAAGTATAAAAACAGATTTGGCAAGGTAAGGAAACTGCTTCTATGCTTAGTTCATTTAAATGAAGATAGTTGAAAGCAGATTTATTTCTGCATACTAAAATTTCAAATTTTTTGAAAGCAGCCACAATGTTTTGTTCATAGTTACGAACAACCTCCATTCCTCAGGTGATTGTAACTCTGAGGTTCCATTGTAGTGTCATTAATTCCTAGAAAACTAATGCCAATCTTTGCACCAATTCAGAAATCTCAATAGTGAGTCCAAGATGCGAATGAGTCATGAAGAAGATTACCCCTTCTCATGTCCAGAGGAACTTCTGTAGTTCAATGTTGAAGCATGCTGCTAAGAACAATTTGTTGAGAAGCAAGCTTAGGACTAATGGGTCAGGAACCAAGACTTGAACCTATGTACGGCTCTAACAAGAATGAATGAACTACTACTTGGTGTGACATTATAGCATGACTAATGTTTGCCTAATCAGCGGCCCTATCACATTAGTCAGTATCCCCGGTTGAGCAGGAGCTTTTGGTCTTTCCTAACAGAGTGACTGACAAATGAGGATCTGCTCTCAAGCAAACAAATTTTATCATCTAATTATGGATTTTTAAAAAAACAAACAACCTCCACTCTTTGTAAAGAAATGATGCGAAAAGTCATCACTTGAAGAGCTTCACCTATGCAAAAGTTTATAATGGGGACTTTTTTTAAAACATGCCCTCCTGCCCCGAACACATACACACACGTTCTACATTAGTTAAGTCATACCAAAGTTGTATTAACTGTGCATTTCACAGCAAGCTCTCTCTTTCTTGGCTCAGAATCTCTGCACTTGTGAAAAGACGTACATCTGCTATTTATTTTATGCCAAAATGAACATTAGCAGATGAGACGACTATTTTGAGGTTTTATTTACCAGAGTGTTCCTGGCGTTAATTCAAACAAACTACTCATATGGAAATTGTAATTTAATTGTTACACAAGTAGGCATAATTTTTAAATCCAGTCTTTACCAGATTGTTATGAATGTGTTAAGAATGTTCCGTTCTCAAAGTACTAAAGACAAGAATCAGTGGTAGCAACTCAGGGGAGTGGGAAGGGAGACAGTGTGAGACCTCAGGTCTCACCCCATCACTTAAAGCACTCCTGTAGCTACATGAACTTAATGCTCTTGAAGAGGAATGGTGGTGAGGTGCATTCTCACTTCTCAAGAACTGAAGATACTGCTAATTCATTGCCCCCTTCCGTCATCTTAGGAGTTCAAGGATAGGAACTCTGATCTCCCAATGCATCCTCATGATGCAATAAGGGTCCTGTCCTTCCATTTCCTGTTTGGCCAGGAAGGGCAAACAAACAACTGCCACAACCACCTCAAGAGAAGCCCATAATCCTGAGGTGGAAGCAGGAAAAGGAGCCATTCTCCCTGGATGCTTGAGTCTATGAAAAACCCATTGCTCCCTTTAAATATAGGCTAGTATTTGCTTAGCGAGCTTCTGAACCTCCCAACAGCTACAGGTTAGACCTCCTTGGTTTGGCAACCTAGGGACCTGACCGGTCCTAGATGAGGGATTTTGCCAGACCAAGAAAGGTCATTTCTGGGCCCATCCCAGTCACCAACCCACACCCCCAGCCATGGCCTCACTGCCAGCTTCTCAGCCAGATTACCCTGCCACTGGCCCCACTACCGGCATGTATAGCCCCAACGCTGGGATCCATCCCTGTGGGGCAGCCCCCTTGTTGGGGTACAGTTGTGCAGCGAGGTGACAAGCTCCCCTTGGGCTTTGGCCTTGCTGGGTGCCTCCGAGCCTCACGAGGCAGCTCCACTGGGCAGCGGAGCTGCCAGGCTTTCTTCTGCACTGCCGGGCAGCCCCACTCCCCAGTTCCTGGCCCTCCCACCAGGCAGCCCTGTGGTCAGGCTCACGGCCTCACAGGGCAGCCACACTGACTCCCAATCCTGCCAGGCAGCTGAACCACTAGGTGGCAGCAAGGCTGCCAGGCCCTGGTTGTTCTGCCAGGCAGCCCTGCTGCCTCCCGGTCTCGTGGGGCAGTTTCGCTGCTTGGCTCCAGCCCTGCTGCCTCCCACCTCCACAGTGTCAGGACTGGGTGGCAGCCCTAGTGCTGGGCTCCTGGTTTTGCTGCCACAGGGCAGCCCCACTCTAGCCTTGCTTCAGGACTTCCCGCCATCAGCCCTCCACAGGACTCTCTGGTCCTGGGACATCTGTGGTCTTGCTGGACTAGGGATGTTGGCAGGCCACAGAGTCCCAGTTAAGACAGGTTCAACCTGTACTGCTTTTCTATACAGTTCTGCAGAAAGCTCCAAACATATGTAATTCCATTAATGTACTATGAGAATGTACAGAAGCCTCCAAGGAACCATCATTGCTACCCTAAAAAGTCAATTATAGTGTTCCGGTAATACAATAGGTAATATGCATTAGCACATATAATCAAGATTTTATTTAAAAGGGTGCAAAATTAGATAAAAATATCTATACCATGAGAGTAATTTAGATACTTGAAATATACCATAATGACCGACAATTGGTTACATCAGACCACAAAGGATGCACAGTACTTCATAAATCCACAGTAATGCATTTCAGTTCACACACAATTTGTGAAGACATTCCCAGTCTTGATGGTTAATTGTGTCTTTAAAGCACATCAATGCATTGGAGGGAGGTAGGGAGGCTGTGCTATAGTAGAGCAACAGCATAACTATCCTTTCAAACAAACGCAGCATGTTCTTTCTAGCCCAGCCAGCTGTGATCTCACTCAGCAATTCTTTCTCCTGCTAAGAAAGCTAGTTCCACTAATAGCATTAGCAAAGAGCAATGGCTCCACTATTCAGTCACAATTCTACTGTCACCCTATCCGGCACACCTATTATTCCTTGGGGAATTCTGTGCCAAAAATTAAAAATTCTGTGCATAATCTTTTAAAATTTTGCAATATACAGCTGCATATTTTATTACAACAACATTGTAGTGCAGCTGTATTTCCAAATTTAGATGTTTTTCTTATATGCTATTTCTAGTTCTGGTCATGTGCTATAATTAATATCAACAGAACTTGCAAGGAAAAGAACGAGATGTGTCATACAATGCCTTGCAACAAAAAAACAAAAAAAAAATAGATTTCTCCTGTATGGCTATATATCATAGTAGAAACAAAACACGTGTAATCAAGTACAGACTGGGACTTTGTTGTTAAAGAACTCATGAACTTCACTCAACTCACCAGAATTAAAGAACTGAAGTTTTCAAACCACATGATCTTTTCTCCCCCTTCCAACTAAAATAATTAAAGAAGCTTCAATTTAAGGTTCAGCTTTGCGATGGGCATCTGAGCATTCGCCCATGGAAGCTGCCTTTCTCTCTCTGGTATCCAGGAAATGAAAAATGTAAGTATGGGCAAATCCTTATTCTGCTTGGGAAGGGGAGTCACACACTGAACTCTGAATGTTTGACACGAAGCAGATTTTAATATATATTCAACAATCTTCAAAATTAAGAAGAGTTGTTTTAAATTTGCACTTTGTTTTGTTGCCAGAAAGTATCCAGAAAATTCAGAAAGACACAATCTTCGTCCATGAGAAATCACATACTTACAATCCATCTTGCTTCCTGAGGCCACTATTCTCAAACCTGGTCAAGAACCTAAGATCAGCCTTCTAGCTTCTGGAAGCATTTACACCAACTTCAGCACCTTTTCTCTACCTACTATCCTAGGCTGAAATCTGAGCACTTTGAATTGCATTACAATGACCAAGTGTTCCCATTTTATAGGGATAATCACATTATTTTGGATTGTATAAGTGTCTATAATGCCCCCTCCATCCATTTTTTCACCTTTTATGAGGGCTATCTGGTCACTCTCATAAAATTCATATGAATTGCAGTCTGAGTTACATCTTATAATTCAAATGGAGCATGTCAGTAAGTTGCTATGTCTTCTGCCTTATTTCTATTTGCTCACACATGGCTCTAATCTCCTTTTTAGCAACATTTATTTATTTTTTAAACAGTTAATCCATAAACCATGTGATTTTTTTTTCAAAGTTATGGCCATTTATTTCAATAAATGACCATTAGTTGCACAAATGCCTGATTTGCAAATGTGTATGCATTTTTGAATTATTAGCATATTAAAAATATTACCCTTACAGTTAATGCTTTTTGCTTGTCTTTTCAAATCACTGATTTGGTTTATATGCTTTGAGTGAATTAAAGTTTCCCTTTGTTTTCATCCCACCCATCCCCTTGCCTCCAAGTTGTTTTCTATAGAGAACTGCCCTGGTCCCAACAACAATCACAAAAATCTTATATGAAATTAGATTACTCCTGATTGCCAGTTTTTCTTTTCCTTTCTTTGTTCTATTCTGCATGCAAAACTTTTAAGATGTACAGAGACTTATTAGGAGTTTCCATTTTTTAAATTCTTGTTCATTTTTGGAAAAATTATTTTATGAACAGACTAGTACACACAATTCATGTCCTTACCAATCTTTGATTTAATCGCTTATTTTCTTCTTCTTTGAGTTGTAGTGTCTGTCAGAGACAATAAATATTAAATTGGTTATTCATTTTAGATTATATTCTTTATACAGCATAAACCTGTAATAAATAGCAGGTAGTTCTGAACTGATGAACACTGTACTCTCCATGTACAACACTACTTTTTGTTGCAGGTTTCGGAATGTTAGGAAAACTTTTATAATCTTACAAGCAAAAAGATACAGGTATTTAAAGTTAGAAAACAAAACAAAACAAAACAATCACCATGGATGGTGCTGCTGTGCCTATTGCTGAGCTACTGCGGAAAATGGCATTGCCCTGCTCCTAGTAGAACTTAACCATGACACAGAAATAATCTGATTCTACTGAACTAGGAGATGGTATGCAGCGCAAAATAGTTTTTACTTCACTTAAAATTCTAAGCATAACTCTGAAGATAAAAGGAAGGCAGTTAGAAAGGGACTGAAAGGGAAAAAAAAAGGAAATGGGAAGTGAGTTGTTAAGCCTTTCAGATTTACACTTAAAAAAAAAAAGTTGAATCAATTAATAACAGCAGATATTTTTGATGATGTTCCCAACCATTCACCAAGATCCAATCAACCAGAGGCTCTGTCCAAAGCAATACTCAAAAACACAACAAAAAGAACGATTTACAGAGGGAAAATCATAATCTAATTTCCTGATTAATGAACTGAAATTCTAGGCTACAACATTGCATTTAAAAAACCCCACACAAAATAGTTGGACTTCATTATAAGAAACACTTACTGTTCTAAAGCCAGTTTTTCTTTTTTTTTTTTTTTATATATAAAAGAACTGTCACATCAGGCTTATAGCATATTAAACTTTTAATTAATATGAAATAAATTAACACAGTGCTTCGGAGATGGATGGAATCCTTTTGCTCTGTTTCTTCAGAAATTAGTTTCAAGAATTTCTTATACTCAGTGTTTTAATTGCCTCGTTTTGAAAAGAGCAAACACAACTTGGATTAATATGTGAAAAGAAAAATTGGCCTGCGGTCACTTGCATGGAATTTATTTAAACTCTGATCACTTCATTATTTACTTTAATATTACTGTAAGAATCCACTACTCTCTAGGAAATCCAGATATTTTCCTCTGTCATCTTTTCTTGGTTAGTTTTCTGCTATTAAAAACATCAAACAAAACAGTAAACAATCTAAGAATGTGTTTCAACTACTTAAAATGGAAATATTAGCCCCGATTCTCATTCACACAAAGTGTACACATCATAAAGTGTAAGTGGTTTTTAAAGTAGGATTAAATTATACACAGACCCACTTTCAGATATTATAAACTGTGAGAATGGTGTGAAATGGTCTTAATGTAAATGAAAATCATTTCCATTATTCTTTGGATAAGGCATTTTCCTTTATAAATACTCTGCACCAGAATTTACTAAGCACTTTCTCCATCATAACTTCACATATGTACTTCTCATCTTTAAAACATTTTAGATACTGAATGAATATAATACAAAATAATCTTCTACTCACTCTTTCTAACAACATTATCCTCTGCTTTTCTTCAGATAACATATGGATATTTTCACTAAGAAAAAAAAAAAGAAAAAGAAAAAATGCAGTTCTCTTCTTTCCAAAATGTTTATCTATTGGAAATTAAGGGTTTATGGAAGTAGCTCCTGTTATATTTATGCTATTTAAAATAAATAATTATTTGAGGTTATTATTTGAAATACTCAAGCATATTTGAAAGCAAAATTGCTCATATTTAATGGCAAATAACATATGCTGCTGTCCTTATGATGCAAGAATTAGGGATGTGAGTAGTCCATTTAGTCGAGTCGACTACTCCCTCCCCCCTCACCCCACTGGCTCTATATCAGAGGTAGCAGGGCAGAAGGAAGCAGGAGCCAGTCCCCTCTGCGCTGTTGCCTTTAACAGAAGTAGCATCACAGGGGAAGGGACAGGTCCAGGCTCACCATGGGCAGAGGTTGCTCTGTCAGCAGTCCATGACTGTAAGGGTCCCAGCAGGGAGCTGGGACCCTCTGCAGACAGGGACTGCTGTCCAAAGCAGCCTCCTTCTGCGGTGGCCTGGGCTGGCCACTGGCAGAGGCTGCTCCGGCAGCAGCCCCTGTCTGCAGGGGGTCCTAAGTGGACCCCTGCAGACAGGAGCTGCTAGATAAAAATATGATTGACTACAAAATTAGTGAAATAGTCTCCTCTTAACACTGTTAACAAGAATATTGCCAATTAGCAAGAAATAAAACCAATTATAATTATAAAACCAATTACAAAGAGCCTCAATCAGGACTGGATGTCTTATGGACACCCACTAAATTTGTGTTCCAGTCTTTCTTCCATAGGGCAGAAATATCAAAACCCCACATTTTTGTGGGGCTCCCAATGTGACCCCTTATGCCTATGAGACAGAATCCCTCCCCACAGCTGAAGCCCAGAGGACTTTTTACCGGGCCATGAAGTTTTATACTATATGGGGAGCGGGAACCTCTGAAAGAAAAAAATTTGAGAATGCCTATTATGAACTCAGGGCAATTTCAAAATAAGGATCATGTTCTCATTAGTCATGATGGGTCAAGTTGCAAATTGGGCAAAATATATATTAATTCAATATCTCATGTTTGTAAGATTACCATAGAGAAATGACATCTGATTTCTCTTTTAAGTCTCTCAAACTGTTATAATTCTAGATTCCTTAATTTTTTTCCAAAAATGGGGATAAATCTTAATAAGGAGTAATGTCTTGAACAGGCTCCTTCATCCATTTGCTACTCATAGAACCACAGAATCATAGAGCTGGAAAAGACCTCAGGAAGTCATCAAGTCCAGCCCCCTGTCCAAGGCAGGACCAATCCCAACTAAATCAACCCAGCCAGGGCTTTGTCAAGCCGAGACTTAAAAATCTCTAGGGACGGATATTCCACCATCTCCCTAGGTAACCCATTCCAGTGCTTCACCACTCTCCAAGTGAAATAGTTTTTCCTATCCAACCTAGACCTCCCCCACTGCAACTTGAGACCATTTCTCCTTGTTCTGCCATCTGTCACTACTGAGAACAGCCTTTCTCCACCCTCTCTGGAATCTCCCTTCAGGCAGTTGAAGGCTGCTATCAAATCTCTCCTCACTCTTCTCTTCTGCAGATTAAACAAATCCAAATCCCTCAGCCTCTCCTCATAGGGTCATGTGCTCCAAGTCCCTAATAAATCTGGTTGCCCTCTGCTGGACCCTCTCCAATATGTCCACTCCAAAAAGGAGTTTAAAGAACAGCTAGCCAAAAACTCAAAATAATTTTTTGCTTTAGTCTTCACGGTTGAGGATGTTAGGAAGATTCCCAAACCTGACCAGTCCTTTGTAAGGTCACAAATCTGAGGACTTATCACAGACTGGTGTCTTTAGAGGTTTTGGAATTAATTGATAAACTTTACAGTAACAAGTCAAGGCGACCAGATGGCATTCACCCAAGAGTTCTGAAAGAACTCACAATTTCAATGTGAAATTGTGGAACTATTAACTATGGTTTGTAACCTATCCTTTAAAACAGCTTTTGTACTCAATGACTGGAAGATAGCTAATGTAATGCGAATATTTAAAAAGGGCTCTAGAGGCAATTCCAGCAATTTCAGACCGGTCAGTCTAACATCAGTATCGGGCAAATTAGTTGAAACAATAGTAAAGAATAAAATTGTCAGACAAATAGAAGAACATAATTTGTTGGGCAAAAGTCAACATGGTTTCTGTAAAGGGAAATCCTGTCTTACTAATCTATTAGAGTTCTTTGAAGGTGTCAACAAACATGTGGCAAGGGGATCCAGTAGATATAGTTTACTTAGATATCCAGAAAGCCTTTGACAAGGTCCCTCACCAAAGGCTCTTACGTAAATTAAGTTGTCATGGGATAAGAGGGAAGATCCTTTCATGGACTGAGAATTGGTTAAAAGACAGGAAACAAAGTATAGGAATGAATGGTAAATTTTCAGAATGGAGAGGGGTAACTAGTTGTGATCCCCAAGGGTCAATCCTAGGACCAATCCTATTCAACTTATTCATAAATGATCTGGAGAAAGGGGTAAACAGTGAGGTGGCAAAGTTTGCAGATGATATCAAACTGCTCAAGGTAGTTAAAACCAAAGCAGACTGTGAAGAACTTCAAAAAGATCTCACAAAAATAAGTGATTGGGCAACAAAATGGCAAATGAAATTTAACAAAATGCCATTAAATGTAAAGTAATGCACACTGGAAAAAATAACCCCAACTATACATACAATATGATGGGGGCTAATTTAGCTACAACTAATCAGGAAAGAGATCTTGAAGTCATCGTGGATAGTTCTCTGAAGATGTCCATACAGTGTGCAGTGGCGGTCAAAAAAGCAAACAGAATGTTAGGAATAATTAAAAAAGGGATAGAGAATAAGACGGAGAATATCTTATTGCCCTTATATAAATCCATGGTACGCCCACATCTTGAATACTGCATACAGATGTGGTCTCCTCATCGCAAAAAAGATATACTGGCATTAGAAATGGTTCAGAGAAGGGCAACTAAAATGATTAGGGGTTTGGAACAGGTCCCGAATGAGGAGAGATTAAAGAGACTGGGAGTTTTCAGCTTGGAAAAGAGGACACTAAGGAGGGGATATAATAGAGGTATATAAAATCATGAGTGGTGTGGAGAAAGTGAATAAGGAAAAGTTATTTACTTGTGTTCAATCCTTGTGGAGGCCGTTTAGGGATCTGGGGCAAAAAAATTGTAAGGGATGGTACTTGGTCCTGCTGTGAAGGCAGGGGACTGGACTCGATGACCTTTCGAGGTCCCTTCCAGTTCTAGGAGATAGGCAATCTCCATTATATTATTATTATTATTATTAAGAATGAGGGGCCACCAAATGAAACTAATGAGCAGTAGGTTTAAAACAAATAAAAGTAAGTTTTTCTTCACAGAGTACATAGTCAATCTGTGGAACTCCTTGCCTGAGGAGGTTGTGAAGGCTAGGA
>CM057846.1:60838590-60862735 GCA_030068395.1 Apalone spinifera | reverse complement strand
GACAGGAGAGAGATCGCTTGATCAGTACATGTTCAGTTCACTCCCTCTGGGACACCTGGCATTGGCCACTATCAGCAGTCAGGGTACTGGGCTGGATGGACCTTTGGTCTGACCCAGTATGGCCATTCTTATGTTCATATCCTTTCTACAGTGGGGGGCTACTGTCTGGCTTAATCATCTCTCCCTAATACACCAAACATGTATGGCCATCTCACCTACCATGGTGATTCACTAACATCCCTATGACAACTATAGCAATTCTTCACATGGAAAAGTAGCATGTAGATATTTGTGGTTTCTTATAATATTATTTAGCACTTGTAAACACGGAGCCAACATCGTATACTCAGCCAGTTTGCTAAAGCTGACTAGAATGTATCTACTGCAACTTTTTTTCCTCTAGACTGGCAGGAAAAAGGGGATAATGGCTACTTTAGTGGTCTTGCCCCTCACTCTGGGCTAAGAGATGGGGGAAAAAACACCTGAATTAGTAGGGCTCAAGAAAGCCATTGGCCCTGCTTCACCTGGAGAAGGGTATATGAGTCCTTTTCCTCTGGCCAGAGCTCCTTCCTTCATATAGTTTAGTATTTTCCATTCCTGGGATTAAGGTAGGACGATGGGTTTTTTTGGTTTGTTATGAGCACTGCCCTAAGTTTTTTGTTTTGTTTGGTTTGTTTGTTTATTTTTTGCATCAGGAAGGCATTTTTCTGGATCAAGAAGGAATTTTTCCTTCACTGCCAGAGTTATTGGTATGGACCATGATTGTTCCCTTCTTCAGAACTGTTCAGGGACCTGAGAGGCTAAGTTAGAATGTAAGACTCAAGATGTTACAGCCTAATAGGTGACAGATGTCCAGTTCAGACATTTGCTCCATAAGGGGTACATGTTCCCTGATAACCCAGAAGTATAAGTGACTTAAGACTATATCTACACTGGAGTTGGAGGTATAATTTTAATCTATGACATACTTGCACTGCCTTACACCAAGCACAACTGCATTTCACATGGGCAGGAGGTACAAGCATCCCTAAACATGTACCTAGAATTTCAGACATAAGTAGTGGATATGTCTAGCTGCTACACTGTTATTTTTAGTGTGCTAGTTCAATCAGACTTAGAATGGGTCTGTCTATCTGAGCTGGAGATTACAGGTCCAACATAGATGCACTCTTAGGCTAAGTCTAGACTACAGGCTTCCGTCGACAAAGAGCGTCTAGACTACATCCAGTTCTGTCGACAAAGCAAGCTGTTTTGTTGACATGACAGTGTAGACGCAAAGGACAGTGTAGATGCAATAATGCCTTCTGTCAACAGAGCTCTGTCGACAAAAGGTGTTATTCCTCGTAGAATGAGGTTTACCGCCATCGACAAAACTGCAGAGTTCTGTTGATGTTATGTCGACAGAACTCGGCGGTAGTGTAGACGCAGGTATAGTTTTGTTGACAAAAGGCCACTTTTGTCGACAAAACCCAGTAGTCTAGACACACCCATGGGTATGTCTACACTTGCACCCTCTTTCGACAGAGGGATGCAAATGAAGACCTTTGAAATTTTAAATGAAGCCGAGATATAACTCTCCCGCGTTTCATTTGCATAATCACGTTATGGCGCAATTTCGAAACAGAGGTATTTCGAAATAACGCACGCTGTGTAGATGCGTTATTTCAAGAGAAAACCCTTCCCTCGAAATAAACATTTTATGAGGAATAAGGGTTAACGGTTATTTCGAGAGAAGGGTTTTCTCTTGAAATAACGCATCTACGCAGCGTGTTTTATTTCAAAGTAGCGCTATTTTGAAATAGCACCATAATGCGATTATGCAAATGAAGCACGAGATATTTAAATCTCGGTTTCATTTGCAATTTTGACTGTCTTCATTGCATTGCACTCCTTCATCGAAAGAGGGGGCAAGTGTAGACATACCCTTAGGAAAGGTGCTCCATAAAGACCATGGAGAAACATATCTGTTACAGCAAGAAAAGACAACTCCAAGACAACTGCTTTTCCACAACAGCTTAACCTTCATATGATGGGATTAGTATTTGTTATACGAAAGAAGTAAGATTCAAATTGATTCAGTACCTTTCATTTTAACACTGGCAAATGTCTACTAAGAGCATTTTAAATTACCAGAGTAAGTCAAAACATTATCAGTTAAAATTAATTAATTTACTGTAAAATTGGCATGACCTGGTATATACTACCTTCACCCTGTCCTAGTTACAGTCCCGAGGATGTTATATAGGCCACAGATGACCAGGCTGTGGATTGAGTACCACTGCTCTAACTTTCTTCTCTTTTAAGTCACCAAACACAAACATTTCTGGTAGTTGTGACATTTTAACAATTTATACATGTGTCTAAAAAAAGGGCATTTTGAGAAAGAACATCAGATTAGTTTAAAAAAAAAAAAGTTCCCTCAACAGCTCATTGGTACACTGAAATATTCAATTCTACACTGGTGTAATGATCAAAATATTTTCTACATATTTTACTGTAATGCCTCATATACTCACTGCACAGCCATCATGCTAGTTTCCATTGCTGAATCGAGCCTTCCTTCATCAGAAATCTCTGAAGCCACTCTCTCTGTTTCAGCTAAGAGATCAGGTGCACAGGCTCCACAAGATTCTGAAGCTGTAGACAAATATGCTGATGGAATAAAATTACTGCTTCTCATTTTGTTCAGTTCCTCTTCAAGTTTCTTCTTCTCTTCGAGTAATCGAGCACGATCTTCAGAAAGCGTTTCAATCAAATCTAGATAACAGATATACATAAAGAGTCTTATAAAAAACAGCTGAGGATAGTATAACAATTATTTGAATTTAAACTGAATGTAGATTAATGCAAAATCTGTCCAGATTGATAGAATATTTACTTACCCTTATCTCTTTCTTGCTGTTGGGTGATTGTTTTTAATTTGTCACTAAGATCGTTTATTATATTTTCTTTTTTCATTTTTTCTCTTATCAGCACGGTATTAAAATTGGTCTGAAAAGTCAGAAATAGCATCAAGTAGAAGTAGTACAGTGTAAATGAAAGCAAAAAAATCTAAGAGTAAAAAGGAAGAACCTATAGTATTGCCATTTGCACTTCCCCAAACTAAACTGAAAGGCAAGGAAATAAATTTTTAAAAGCACTTTTTTGATAAAGAATTACGTATACAATACTAGAAATGTTTTCCTGTGTCTTAAATGGACTTTTGGGTAAGTGAAAAAGTTGAGTTGTGAAAAAGAGCTTTTGAGTAAGGACTGCTTCTATTTTGTTTTGCGAGGTGTGGTATACATCTGTAGCCCTATACTAATAACCAGGGGTCGACAAACCGCTGAATCTACTCGCCCATGGTGAGTAGATTTCAGCTGGTCACTCCGAGTGCCCCATTCTTATTTACAATTAGAAATAAATAATGTCGTATTCATATTACCACATGAAAATATTAATACTTAGAATGAAATGAAAATGGATTTTAGAGCACTGCATGAAGCTTTGAAAGGCAGTTTTTCCCCAATGCAAAGCAGGTATATAGACTAATTAGCAAAAATTAATACAAACAAAACAGCTGTTCGTCAGTCTGATGCAATTATTTGCCTGTGTCTCCCTTCTCCATAAATCACTTCACTGGCTTTCCCTTTCTGCAATGCATCAAATTTCCTGTCGACACCTTCCACCTTCCAATTCAAAACCTTTGTTAAGACCTAATTTTGCTGCAATATGTTGATCACCACCCACTAATAACCTAGTAGAAGGGCAGCTAGAGGTAGTAATTACATAATGAAACAAATTAAGATGTAAAACTAGACAGATGTGTGCCAGTCATCACCTTGATATCTTTAGCAAGCTGTGTCCCTTTCCCTCAGTCATCTAGTTCAATGACTTATGTAAGCTCTTTGGGCCCAGGAATGTCTTTTCTCTGTGTCTGTACCGTACATAGCATATTTGGAGTGCTACTATAGGTACAATAAAACAAACTTTTTACAGTTCACTAAAAACTAAAATAATTAATTTTGTAAGATAATGAACAGAGATAACTGCCTAAATATCTAACGATTGGTATAGCAGTCCCATATGCTTTCAGGATTTTATTGTTACAATACTTTTTAAAATCAGTGCAACGAGGCCACATTTTGTTGGGATTTGAAGCATGTGAAAAACAAACTGTCCTGACAACTAGAGAGTAGAGAATTTAATAAAATGCCACAATGGAGATCTTTCCTCAAATGCTCTTCTTCTGATGGGGGAAAATGGCATTCTATATATTGACAATTAGGGTGTCAGAAATCATAGAAAAGAAAACACGTGGTATAAAACATTATTAATTATCATCTATTTTATGCCATGAAAGCTTAAAATCCTGTAATAAGAATGCATAGATGGGCAGCTGCATTCTGTACTCCATTTACAGCCTACAATATTAAAACAATGTGTGGATGTCAAACATTTTTATATCATTTGTTGCTCAGATTATTTTCTGTATAAGTCCTGATCTCGTTTCAATGTATTTGAAAACCCACATTTTTAGAAAAATTTTCATTTGCCCATGAAATTATCCACATCTCCAATCTCTCTCTCTGTCCATAGCAATTGATGGCTATAGTCCAAAAAAGTTGGATAGCTCAAATGACTGGAAACAGTGACACGTCTTGGTCCTTGTGCAATACTGATACTGCTAAAAAAAAAGAAGAGGTGCTAAAGTAGAGCTCCCTTGTCAATCCATTAATGAGACAAAGCTGGAAGGCAGGGCAATTTCCACAAAGAATTGTATGTGTTACCCTTATTTTCACCCTGATTCCACCAGAGCTCACATTTGTTTACTTTCTAAGCATGCTGCAAAATCAAATTGTTTTAAAAATACTTTTGCGGATAATATGAGTTGTTATGAGAACACATTTTTTTTGTTGCTTTTGAATTTTAATTTATTGAGTAGACACTCATAGCATAAGATTTATTTACAGTGAATCTACAGTGAAATACAAAGTTGGAGGTTCAGTTTGATTCTAAAGCACAGTCTCTATAACATAGAATTGCTTGGTGTTGGAACGAGTGAGTTTAGCATTGTTGAGATACTTTGCCATTAATCAGAAGTCATGGTCAATGAAGTTCACCTAAGAGTTCAAATTTCACCCTCTTGACTGAAGAATATTTATGGAAACACAAGCTTACAGAAAAAACTATGACAAAGTAAGACTTCCCCTAAAGTGCACTCCTTTCACTTATAAAAGTCCAGTACATTCCTCAAATGTGTAAGTTAATATAATACATTGTAAGATGACAATGTGACATTAAATATCACCAGAAAAATCAAAATAAAAAGTGGAAGAAAAAAAAAATCTTTAAAATCCCATAAAGAACATATCAAATGTGATGACTCCTTTACCTGCTGTTCCGCAGTTAGAGACATTCTAAAATTTTGCATCTCTTCGTTCTTTCTTTTCTCTTGTTCTTCGAGTTGCTCCAAAAATTTCATTTTCTCTTCCTCAAGTTTTTCTTGAAGCTCAGCAACCAAGCTTGTTGCAGCAGATAATTCACTGGGGGGACTTTAAAATAAAATGTTTTAGAATTTAAATATGCATTATAGAAATATAGTCCAAGAATAACTGAAAACAAGCAAAGACAAATCTGATGCATCCCTGCTCCCTCCTTTCTACAAAAATAGAGCAGTGGATATGCCAGTCCATTACATTGTTCAGCTACATGGAGATGGCTTTAAGACATGAAATATGAAGCAATAATACTGAAACGTGAACAACAAAGACAAGTTTTTTAAGTCTGCAAGTATGAAAGTGCTAAAAATAGGCACTAAAATGCAAAGCAAATTTTGAAATAAAGGAAGTAGGTGTCAAAACAAGCAGCAGGGCTTTGAGAAATAAGTCTCAAGAGACAGGATAGCCACTGAAAATGCTTAAAGTGCTGAAATGAGCTGTTATTTATTAATTAGTAGGCTGGCTGGAAGACAGGCAAAAAAAGAGACAGCACCCAAATAGAGTTCACTGATGGCGCTCAACGGGAATTGATGAGAAGATTCCAAGAGTGGAATTTAGCTTTTAGGATTGTGGGCAAGTCTGGTTTTCATTCCATGTGATTATTGCTAACCATAGGGGTGAAAAAAACTTCAGAACCTAAATTAGTCTTGAGAAACTGAAATTCAGGCGTCAGAATCCTGGCGGACTGTATCTTTACAGAAGGAACTAGCTCGTATTTTGCCTATAAGATTTTGCACATTTTTTTTACATAATATTCATTTTTCTATTTAGAATATCGAATGTCATTGAATATTCTATCAGTTATATTCCTACTTTCTCTTTTTAACATTCTTTGAAAGCTTAAAAAAGCATGTTTTTGAACTTATATCCAGATAGAGATATCAGTAAAATTAATGTTGTCCATTCTATATCAAAGAACAGTTTAATTTTGAACCTTATCACACCTTAGCCTCATGCAACTTCACTTATTTCATATATTTAGACTGTCATGTGGTTACATAATTTGTCATAACTAAGCATGTCACAGGCTGATGTGTGACAATGCCTCAAAAACATGCCTTTCCCACTGCAATCAGAGAACATACCTTTTAAAAAAAAATCTAACTTGCATTATACAGACATCTGTCTTAAAAAGCCATTTGAAAGAACCAACAAAAACAACTGTTTGGTGAACATAGTCTAACAAAAAAGAAGATGAAATTTCTCAAAAAAAGGGAGACTAAGGTAGTCTCTTAAGACAGGTTTTCTGTTCCACATAATATTTTACACACTTTTTCAGCATCTATGCTACTGTCAAAATGTACACAAATGTGTTAAAACATTCAAGTTAAAATTCCCACAAACAGTACATGCAGGGGATATAATTTAAAAATTCCTACCACTCCTAATTAAAGAATTATTTATTAAACACTATTTTTTTAGATTTCAAGCTAATCACAATACTATAGGATGGGGGGGGGGGGAGAAAGAGAAAAAAAAAAAGACTAGGACTGTGATGATGTAATAGCAACTTAAGCCTGAACAGAAGATCACACTATGAGAAAAAAAAAATCGCAGAATGTATTCCTTTTCAAAGACGTCTTAAAATAAAGAATATTAATATACATTTCTTTTGGCACTGTGATTTAACAGCTAGCATTTTTAAATACATGGAAATTGGTATGAATACTACCCAGCTACTGCAAAGGTTGATCTGTCAATCACGTCTACTATAAAAATGGTTGTTTCAGCATGCTAGTGGAGCCTCTCTACTCCTGCTTTTAGAAATTATTCATGAAAAGAACTGGAAATGCTATTCATTGGAAGAATTAACCTATATTAAATTATAAACGTTTGGCAATTTGGCTGATTTTCTTAATCTTAGGCTATGTCTAGACTATGTGGAAGATTCGAAAGAGGAGCGGAGCTTTAGAAAGTGCAAGTATTCAAGGTGGCTTTTTTCAGCAACTCCTCCACTTTTTTCGAAAAGCCATGTAAACCTCATTTTTTGCATATCCTCTTTCGAATCTTCCACATAGTCTAGACAAGCCCTTACTTTTTAAGGTTCCCAGCAGGCAGACTAACTCATTGTTTCTGACACCTTGGTGACCCTGTGTGTCACACTGAAACATCTTTCCTTTTCCATGTCTCAACTGAATATTTTCCTTCTTATATAATTAGTGCCCTATTTGAATCATGGGATTATTGTCAAATAATTGTGGCGGAGTTGTGGAAAGAACATCTTAAATTGCAGAAAACTAATAATGTGCCTTTATTAATTGCAGTAATTTGGAAAAGCCAGAGAAGACATATTTATTTAAGAAAAAATGTGCTGGAAAAATATGAACACTCAAATATTATGTTTCTCCTGCTAAGTTTGTGAACAAAAAAGCAAAATGGTGTACAGTAGACTAAGAAATATTCCAGCCATTAATGGGCAGGGCTTACAGCCTGAACCCCAGCCAACTCTTAGCTCAGATAAATTATATTCCAGTTTAGTAATGGGGAAATATTTGCATTGTAACCCTCAAAATGTACGCAAACGTGTGGCATGTGCAAACTAAGCTAATTAAACTGTGATGGAAGTCTTATATTACAGGATTATCAACATACATTAAGTAGGGCCTTATATGTAAATTGTAAATTTGTCAATGTTCAGAGAATGTATACAATCTGATTGTGACAGAGCTACTTTTTTGGGGGGGCCGTACGTTCTAAAAAAGTGGCTTACATGTAACTGTATTCTATTTTATGAGGGAGGGCTAACACAACTCTTCTAGAAACTAGAACTATGAGTGGTGATCACAGCAAAACAGTCATCTTACAAGACCCACAAAATTACCACCTCCCATGGGGGCTTGCAAACACTAATTCAGGGGTCGGCAACCTTTCAGAAGTGGCATGCCAAGATTTAATTTATTCACGGATCTGTGTGCTGGGGGAAGGAGAGGGCAGGGACAGGCTAGGTATGGTATAGGAGTCTGAGCATAAGGCGGGACCTAGCTTTGTGTCCCCTTGCAGCAAGTGCTGCAGCCACATGATCCTGGGCTGGCCCCGGAGGCCCCTGCTGCCGTGGCCACGCAGTTCCAGGCCAGCCCTGGAGGTGCCGCTGAGGAGCCTCAGTCCCAGCACAGCCTCCTCCCACCGCAGTCTAGCCTGCTATGGGGAAGAGGGATGGCTCTCCAGTGACTGCGTGAGGCAGAAGGAATGGGGCTAAGCTCCCACCTCGCATGCCGCTGAAAAAAATCGGCTCGCGTACCATTTATTACATGCATGCGGTAGCTTGCCGATCCCTGGACTAATTCAAATTAGATTCTCGAGAGACCAATAGACAAAATAAAATAAAGCCTAAGTTTAAACTGTCTCAGGTCCTTCCTTCTTATCCATGCTTTCTGTCCAAGGTGACTGGAAGGGAACAGAGAAAATCCTTAATGATTAGAAAGTCTTGACCCTCTAGATCTCCATAAGATGGAAGTTGACCATTGGCAAGGCCTTAAAATATGTGACGGTTCTTTTACATTTTGTCTGTAATGCTTTTATCTTAAGAATAAATCTGTTTGCTTAGAAGGAGCTGTGTGGTAGTTTATAACTGCAGGTAATAATCTGGTCATACAGCCTTCGGAGAGAAAAGAAAATGCAGGAACTTGCCTGTTTGGGCAATCTGATTTGCTAGAGACACCACAGAATAAAGCCAAGGAGTTGTCCAACCTTAAAACTCTCAGTCACAAGTGAGAAAGATGAAGGTCTCTGCCCAAGAAAGGTGATGGCTGGGAATTAGAAACCCTTAAGTGAGTGCCCTCAGGAGACCACAGAGGGGAAAATACAGGCATAGTTACCTATTAGCATAGTTAATTCACCTCCCTCTGAGGTGATAGCTATGTCAACAGGAGATGCTCTGGCATTGACACAGCACTGTCTCCACAGGGGGTTTGGCTGGTGTAAGTGTCTCTCTTTGGGTAGTGAATTTTCTCACATCCCTAAGTTAAGTAGCTATACCAATATAAATCTGTAGCCTAGATCTGGCCTTAAGTTATTCTTGGTGCTTTTTCTCTATAAATAATAAGGAAAATACCCCCAAAAAACCACTTATCTGAAAATTTAAAGATGTTATTTAAACTTGCACCTCCTTTGTATTCAGGACTCTTTAAATTTATTTCCACTTTTGAAAAACTGCAACTGGCATATTTTCTGAGGAAGAAGGGCTGGCAAGTAAGAAAAAATTGCTACAATCCACAGTGGAAGCGGCCATTACTTTTTGCACCTGAATACAAGTAATAACATATACTATAATGTGACATTAAATATCAGTTTTATCAGTGTGGGCCTACAAATACTAATATGTTTGGATGAATGGGTTTCTTGTATGATGCCACTATAGTTACAGTGACTACTGAAGGAGAAACCATTCAATTATGAAGAAGCATTGATCCTAAAATAAGTTATCCTATAAATTCTCAAAAAAAAATATTTTCTAACTGCTGTAATTTTGGGAAAAATATTTTTATGTTTTGTATGTAACTAAGTTTGAATTCCTGCTTCCATTGCAAAATTCAACTGAAACTTCACTATGGAGTCACTACTACTGCCTCCAAATGCTGATTATTTGTCCTATTGAGAAAACATTTAGCTGGCCAACAGATGCTGTGCATGATCTGTTTTACATCACCATAAAACAAACAAAAAAACCCTGCTAAAAAGCAATTAACAGAGGACATTAAAACAACTCGAACTGCAATTAAATACATAAGTTGGAGTTATTAGGGAACCAAAAGCCAAGCAACTATCTAATAAAGCTAAAACTACCTCTAGCCAATACATGCTCTATGATTAAAATGGCATTTGACATAAATCTTAAGGTTGGAGGTAACAATAAGTACTTTATTTCCTAAGTACTTTATATACCAGAATTAATAGAACACCTGGCCAAAAAAAGTGAGGACGGGCTTTGTCCAACATATCTATGTATGCCTACATGCACACGAGTGCTCCAAAATATTATTTAAATGTGAAAAGTGATCCTCCAAAATTATAATCGGATTACGTAGGTTAGACTTTTTTCTAGTCACACCCATCCATCAATTTCCATCATCAATTTTCCATCACTTCTACTATCTGATAAATGGCTAAAGCAACAGGAAACGATGGCAAGAGAGAATCTGGTACATGTCCCTTATTTCTTTTCACAGCTATGTTAGAAAATCTTCCCCAAAAGTAACTATTATTTTTAAAAAGTCAGAAAGAAGCAAAAAGGGGGGAGGAGGGAATACAAGTCCAATTTTTAAAAAAGTTGGTCAGATTGCTTTTAAACATCCCTTAAAACATATATATACACAATATATACATCCTTAGTTTCTCAGAAGCCTTTCATATTTCCTTCTGAGTTTAAACAAATATATATTTTGCTTAAATGTATTTGACCGTATGAATATTTCTTGTGTAAAAAGAGTTTTTCCTACTCTTTGCAATATATAATCTACATGTTCCCTGCAGCCAAAAGCATCCAGTTTCCTGATCCTATTTTCACAGTCCCATAATTCCTATATGATTTACTTTTTAAAAACCCATATTTGCTTCTTGTTCTGTGGCGGTGTTCTCAGATCTCTCCCTAAGCCTTTATCAAAGATCTTCTGTCCAGCGACTTACCATAATTAGAATCTTATTTCCTGAAAAATCCCAGGTCTTGCAGCGCTGCAGATTTCCTGGCAGCATGCCAATTTCTAGGTCTAAGTCACATCTTTAAAAAAAAAACAACAACCAGCCTATCTACTGCATGTAATTGATAAAAGTAAAATAACCCCCTAAGCCTTAATTTAAATTCAAGGTACAAGGATATGCACACACTCTATTCCATCCACCTTGTTGTTATATAACAATTACAATACAACATTTTATAGCCACAGACTGTCTTTTTTCTTGCTTTTCTTGGGTTTGGTGTTCTGACTCCAGGCAGTATTTTTGTAGTGGATCCAGCCAGCATCACCTGACTTGTCTTGTGTCCAAATTCTTCAATACCATTATCTGACCTTTAGCTTTTCCTTTTTTCTGCTCTAACTCAGTAGTAGCATATCCAGGCATGTGGAAAAGTGTTACATGTTACGGCCATTCTCAGCTTCCCAAAGTTTCTTGTCCAATTACTGACTCTTCTCTTATTTGGGTCCTATCTGAACATGTTTGAATTTATTCATACTAATTGACCCGGCTTCCCTCCCGTGCCGATTTTGTGAAATATCACATACATTATCCCTCAAATCTTTTGTAAGTCATAATTAATAGAGTTTCGATTGATTTACTACTCTTTTTCTATGAACAATCAGAGAAAGTGAAGGACAAAGTGGTGATGCTACAATATATATGAAGCTTTTAATCAAAACATTTTAATTATACCAACATAGTAGTATGTACTAAATTCATTTAAAAAAGGACGTTTGCCAATCTGATGTAGTTTAAACTGTAATCATAGTCCTTAGGAAATTCTGTGCCACTGTGAAGGCACAGATTTCACGTTCTTTTGAAGAAAATAGTCTGCCAGAGAGGGCTGCAACTATGCCTTTCACCTACCAGGGGCTGCTATGACTGCTGGATCACCAACAGGAGCAGCTAGCCACAGACAGGGAGGAGGAAAAGCTGCATTCCTCAGTGCACCCTACCTGTGGGACCAGGTGAGGAGACACAGGATATGGGGGAAATGGATAGCACATGGAACACAGGGCTTCTGGGAGTCACACAGACTGGTGTTTAGACGGGCTAGGGGTGGAGGACACAGAATGTGGTGGGGTGAATGGGAGTGGGCGTGCAGAGACACACAGGGACAAGAAGTAGATAAAGAGAGGTGTAGCAACATATGGGGAGGAGACTGGGATAAGCCAAGGTTTGAATAACAATCCCTTCCCCCCCAAAAACCCATCTTGTTCCATATTTCCCTCATCTATACCCAACAATCCTCTTCCAGACTCCTTCACAAATATTATTTTCCTTTCCCTCCGCTCCTCCATTATCCCAAGCTTCTGCACTGTTTCAGGGGTGTAGTGAATAAGATTCTGCTTTGTAGTTTTAATTATTACTCAGAGTTTTGTGTTAATGTACCTAGTAAAGTATCTATTTGTTAAAAATCCTCAATTTTTTCTTGTCTGTACTGTTATAGACACACTTGCTGACAGCTATTCTGAAATTACCAAAATAATTGAAACTGGTATGATTATACTGTGTTATTTTGACAAATAAGATATGCAGAATTTTGCAAAACTTTAAAATATTGAATACAGACTTTTTAATATTTTGGCACAGACTTTTCTCAGGAGTATAATCTAGATTGTTTTGCAGTCAATTTTGAAGCAGCCAAAAGAAGGTTATTTACTTTTTAAAAAAAGTTTTAATGGACTCTAAATATTAAAAACAAACAAACAAACAAACAAAACAAAAAACCCACCACAACCCAGCTCTAACAAGTACTAGAATCTACCTGCATAAGCATGTGAAAGCAAATAATTTTGGCAAGTTTTCCTAGTAGACAGTCCTAAACCTGTGACTATAATTGATGAAAAATATGTGCTCTCTCTCCCCACCTCTGGAAGCAGATGAAAATACATCATGAGGATTGTTGTATGTGGACAGAGAGACAAATAGATTTATACTTTTGATTAATAAAATCTGAAGAGTTCCACTATATCCACAACTATATACAAAAAACAAGTTCCAAACCTCTAGAGATTTTAAATATATGAACTTCTGCTGTGGTAACACAACAAAGAACTAAACTAATGTGTGCCAGTCATTTAGAAAAATGACTTCTCAGGGATACTCTGTAGACATCCACAGTTCTCAGAGAATTAAATTCTGCCACCTATAATGCCATAAATCATAGAACTGTAAGGGACCTCAAGAGTCCAGTCCCCTGCCCTCACATGGCAGGACCAAGCACTGTCTAGATCAGCCCTGACAGATGTCTATCCAATCTCCTCTTAAATATCTCCAGTGATGGAGATTCCACAACCTTCCTAGACAATTTATTCCAGTGTTTAATCACCCTGACAGTTAGGAAGTTTTCCCCTAATGTGCAACTTAAATCTCCCTTATTGTAATTTAAGTCCATTGCCTCCTGACCTACCATCAGAGGTCAAGGAGAACAATTTTTCTCCCTCCTCCTTGTGACACCCTTTTAGATAATTGAAAACTGCTATCATATCCCCTCTACGTCTTCTCTTTTTAAAACTTAACAAACCCAAAGTCTTTCAGTTTCCCTTCACAGCTCATGTTTAATCATTTTTTGTTGCTTTTCTCTGGGCCTTTTCGAATTTCTCCACATATTTCTTAAAATGAGGTGCCAGAACTGGACCCAATACTTCAATTGAGGCCTAATCAGTGCAGAGTACAGTGGAAGAATTACTTCTTGTGTCTTGCTCACAACACTCCTGTTAATGCATCTCAGAATCATGTTTGCTTTTTTTGCAACAGTGTCACATGTTGACTCATGTTTAATTTGTGGTCCACTATGACCCGTAGATTCTTTTCTGTAGTACTCCTTCTAGACAATCACTTCCCATTCTGTATGTGTGAAACTGATGGTTCCTTTCTAAATGGAGTACTTTGCATTTGTCCTTATTAAACTTCATCCTGTTTACTTCGGACCATTTCTCTAGTTTATCCAGATCATTTTGAATGTTGACCCAATCCTCCGAAGCACTTGCAACACCTCCCAGCTTGGTATCATCTGCAAACTTAAAATTAGTACTCTTTATGCTTTCATCTAAATCATTGATGAAAATATTGAACAGAACCAGCAATCAAATTCTGGTATCCACTCTTCAAAAACATGTCTATCACTGCTAGCACTGGAAAAAAAACCTGCATCATAATTCAAAAGCTATTTTAAAATATTGTTACATTTTATTAAGCACGAATAAGTGCTTCAGATATTGAAATTGCGGACTGTTGCATTTTGTAAAATTACTGGGTTTTAAGTATGTATTCTCATCAATTTGTCATTGGTCAACTCATGGGGCTTACAATTCCACTTCCTCCTTTCTACCCCCTCAACATTCTTAAGTATCTTTATAATTAATATAGTAGTTTGGCTTTCATGGCACCAGAGTCGTCCTGCCCATAGCACAATTCGGGGTATCCATCCTGGGCCCCGCATCATACACTGATAACCTGTTCTTTTGGCATATTCCTATAAGACAGTGCACAGACACCAGTTTAACCATTATCTCTGTGTTGACCACTTCCAAATGTCAGCGCTGTTCCTAAACACTCTTCACTTCTTTCATTCTTTAATATTACTGACAACTCTACCCTCTATTGCCAATGTTCACAGTCTGGAGACATTCTCCCCACACCTCTTGACCTTTAAAAAATCTTCCTGCATCAAGGAAGGATAATTACTAAAACCTAGTCTCCTATTATGTACGCTGACAGTAGTTATAATGGTAGTTATATGGTAGTTATAATACTCAGTTTCTATACATTTCTGAGGTTACTTCTTACATTTCCATCTCTGTGCCTAGCATATGCTATGCAAATTCCTTCTCGTTCTCAAACTATACCTTGTGTTCTTTTCTTTGTAATCAAAGCTATAGCTGCCTGTGAGCAGAAGAAACTGATTAGTTGCATTTCTCAGTTTCTAATGCTGGAATCAACAAGAGAGCATTTTCTCTAAGCAACAGAAACCATCTAACTCATTTTCCCTCTTTCGCCTTCCTTCCTTATGGACCTGTTTGATTATCAACTATAATGGTAGTTGAATAAACCTGAGTCTCTAAAAGAGTAACACCACCTCTAAAATTCATATAGATTGGGGAAAAAACCCTAGATTTGAGTATATTTAAATTATCAAAACTCCAACTTCTTTATGTAAGAGAGACAATATGCATTTTAATATGCATTTAAAATCATTGTAACTTTTGTACCAGAAATAATTTTTTCAAATTTTACAGCATATTAACTTGTAAATATGTTTGTTCTGTCACTTTTGGTTTTGTACTTTATTCATGCTAAAAGAAAGAGCTTTCCAATAAAAAATAGTATAAAAAAATCTGTTTACCCAGTGAGTACATTTTTGTGTCTGAAAGATGAAACAACCCACCATGACTTATCTCAATTTTGCCATTGACTTTAATGGGAGTGGAACTGGGCCCAAAGTCTTAAAGCAGTTAAATGTGAACACACACAACTTCGTTTATCTATGAAGTAAAATACCTTTAATAGTTGTTCATGGTTCTTTAAAAAACAACAACATTTAAATATGAATTATTTGCAGAGCTAGATTATTAAAAATAGCACTTTAGGCCCTACACAAAACAATGCATGTATAATATAGAAAATATTGCATACATTATGTATATACAGAGGCTTGTGTACATGCAGAAGCTTGAATAAATGTTGCTTTCCTTTCTTTTTTCCCCCCTCTCACAACTATGCAATTCAGAATGAATGGATTAATGAGCTAGGAACCGGATTTGAAATATCTAGACTAGGAACCTGATTTGAAAAAAATCGACACTACCCTGAACTAGTTTAAATCATGCAATAATCAACTTAACTCTTAATTTAGGATTACCACAGCTACCCTGATAATGTGCCTCAATGCTGTTATACAAATGTCTATTGGTGATCTCTGAAGTTACTCTTTCACCTTTCTAAGACTGCCATCAACAAGCATTATAATTAGAGTTAAATTTTAGAGGGTAATTTTTCTTATGCGGAGAAAAACCCTTTCGCAAATAAGAACTGGAATGGGAAATAATTATTTTACATATGGGTACTGTACAGATATCAGTTGCTTCTATTTATCATTACCCCATAGTCCAGAAATGAACTAGTGATCTTGTAATGAAATTCTCTGTGTCCTATTTATCTCCTGAAGCATCGCACAGAAGAGCTCATGTCTGTGTTTCTGACAACATTAAAGTACTTTATCTTCTTGTACTTATCTGTACAAGAAGATAGTGCACAGCAAACCAGGTTGTGAATTTATTACATAATTAATAGTCTTAAGTATCCATATTGACAATCTGTACACTACAAAGTGCCTCTGACAGTTTTGCTTAGTATACTTTAAAGAGTATTAAGCTATAGCATGTAAGGACACTATTAGTACACAATAAGAGCGCCTTAATCTTGATGCTCACTGACTTCTCCAGGTAGACAAGCCCTTCTGGAAAATCTCCTATACTTGCAGTTTTATTGGTGATATGAGCAGGTGTACAGATTCTCCACAACTGTCATGGTAAGCCTCTTATTTGCCAGGAGTTACTGGCTCTCTCAAGTCCTATTTTAATGGAAACTTGTATAATATAGACAACTTACAGTAAAGATTGCTAAACAATTTATATTATAAAGATCCTGTTCTTAATTGATTATCACTTTGCACAACAAAGTGTGTGGGCTGAATTTTTCTATATTGGTTATGTGCCTCAGGTTGAATATTTTTTGAAAGCTTCAGCTCTCATAGTTCAGTCATGTCCAAGCAAAATTAGGGATGATATTCTTTTGCTTATATTAATTCCTACAACTATTTCACTGAAAAGCTCCACCACATCCTTGTCTTGGTATTTGGTATGGTGTCATACTAATATCAAGGATATGCCATACTAATGTTAAGAATATGGTATTTGGAAAGGTGCCACCCTTGTGAAAAGGCCCCCAAATTTGGCAATGTCATAAGCCCCTGAAAAACTGAAGGTCACTTAATGCTCACTAGAGCAGTAGCTCTCTACCTTTCCAGCCATTGTATCCCTTTCAGGAGTCTGATTTGTCTCCTGCACCATCAAGTTACACCTCACTTAAAAAAAGTACTTGTTTACACAATCAGAAATAAAAATACAGAAGTGTCACCGCACACTAAGTGAAGACAATTATTTACTTTCTCATTTTTACCATATAAAATAAAACCAATCAACTGGAATATAAATATTGCACTCATATTTTAGAGTATAGAAAAGAGCAATACCAACAAGTTACTGTGTGAAATATAAATCTGTATGGACTTCGCTAATGCTTTTTATGCAGACCGTTGCAAAACTACGCAAATATCTAGATGAATTCATTAAGCCTCCTGGAAGGCCTCTCTGCATACCTTCAGGAGTATGCTTATCCCTGTTTGAGAATCACCATAGCATAGGATTGTAACCCCTTCAGTGAGCATCACCCATTCTGCAGACTGATGAGGTAGGGGTGCTATGGAAAAAATAGTATATGATCATTTAATTAAAGACCATCATAGTGCATAAAGGGGCTGAATTAACTTTGCCTAGAATTAAGTATTTGACTTCATAAACTTAACCTTTTAATGTAATTTTTTGACCGAGATTTCGCTATTGAAATGATATTGTGTCAAAAATCAAATGATGTGGATAATACGAGTATTTAAATCAATTTTCACCTTTTACATTTGCAGTACAAAATTTAGAAGTCATATGTATATGTGGTATATGAAAACGTATAATACCTTTAGAGAAACAGTAATTTTAGAACTGTCACATTTAAAAAGTGAAGAAAGATCTTATTTAAATTTGTATATCAATCATGGGCCACAATGCTTTTCTGATGAGCTCTATTTTATCACTATTTCATATTCTCAACTTACTTCCCAAACCCATTTATCTGTTTGTCAACCTACCACATCATCAAACCTGGACTGAAAAACTCACAAACACTGCCTTCTCCTACCCATGTGTACTATACCCTAGGGTCTGAGATCTTTTCTTGGGGTTACTATGTGTTAATATAAATATAATCATATAAATAAGAAAATACTACCCTCTGTTATATTTATGTGACAAGGAGAATAAGTTTGCACAGTACTTAAAAAAAACTGATCTCTTAGGTCTGTAAAGCTAAAGAACTTCTTGTTGCCATACTAAAACTCCCTTTCAGGGGCATAAGATGTTGTATGTCATATAAGTTATGGAACAGCTGGCAAACGTCAGGTTTATCTGCTGCCATTAAATGAGTGGTTGACCGCCAAAAAAAGGAATATGTTTTCTTACAATAGGTTTAATGTGCCATATTCATGTCCTTTTCTTGGATAAGATGGCAAGAAAGTAATTTTGCATACTCTAAATGAAAGGATAAAAAGGTGTGATATTACAATGATTCTACCAAACTCTGCCTGTGCTTAGGATCTCTGCGACATGTGTAGTTTACAAATTTGAAATCCAAAAGACCTATTTAAAAATTTTTTTAAAAGTTTCAAACCTTAAGATTAACTACAATACAGTAACTTTTTTTAAAAGGGCTTGAATTAAATGTGGTTTTAAATACACTACTCAGAATGTTAAGGAACAATAATATAACCTATCGCTACAAAATATCTTGAGTTAATTTATTAATTTAGAATCCAATGATACAAAAAAAAAGTTATTATGTATGAGTCTTAATTTGAAACGAATACAAAAACAGTTCAACTGCATCATAAATGGGTAGGAACTGAGATTTGGTATTGAAGATTACCTTGAAAATGCAGTAAACCATAAGAATTGGTGAATAATCTTATTTTTAGGTCACTTAAAGTACAACTTAATTCTTACAGTACCTCTGATTTACTTGCATCTCAAGTAGTTGTATTTTTTCCAAGAGTTCTTTTTCAACAGCTTCCCTCTTTAATTCAGACTCCTTAAGGGATATTCGTATTGCTTCCTCTTTTTCACTACTGAGCTTTTGAACGAATAGTTTTCTTTCCTGTTCTTGGTTAGTTATTAGCAGTTCTTTTTCCTCCTTGAGATTATGGATAATAACTTCAAATTTGTCCTTCTGTTCACACAAAGCCAATTTTTCCTCCTTTTGCTTTTCTAGGGCATTTGCTTCCACTTTTATCTGACTCTGTAGTTCTATTATTTGTTCTTTCAGACTTTTTTCTACTTCTAAAGCTTTTTGGTGTAAAGAGGTTATTTTGTTTAATTCAATTTTAAGCATATTTGTTTCTTCTTCATATCTGTTCACTAATTCTGAAATGCACTGGTCTTTCTCAATTGTCATTAAAGTTCTTAGCTCTGCTAGGCCCACTTCATAGTCATCGTTGTTAACTTGTATCTTATGGTTTAATTTATCCAACTCCTTTCTTAAATTTTCTGTTTCCTTATCAATAAAGGACTTTAGGAGCTCCTGTTGCTGAGTTCTGCTTTCTTCCATCATCATCTTCATTTCATCTGTTTCTGCTTCCTTTAGTGCAAGTTCAACTTCTAATTTGCACCTCAAGTCAAAGAGATCAGAAACTTTGAGTTTTAACTCCTCTATCTGTTGGTCCTTCTCTTGGACAATTGCTGCATGAGATTCCTGCATCTCTTCAAATCTCTGGTGGTTTTCTTTTTTTAACTGATCTAAACAATCCTGGTGCTCGGCTATTAATTTCTCAAATTCCTGTGTATGCCTGATTTGTAGATTGTTTTCCAATTCTTTAAGATGAGCATGTTCCAAACTCTGAAGTTCTGCTCTCAAAAGTTTAATTTTTTCATCATTTTCAATATGAAGCTTTCTCAAATTTTCCAATATCATCTCACGTGACTGCCGGAGTTCTTTAATTTCACAATTTTGATCCTTCATTTGCCCTTCCAATGCAAGTAATTTCTGATCTCTCTCATTCTGCAGACAAACAACAGCTTCTTTTTCATTTTTCACTACTGCAAATTCATTATCTTTGTTTTGCAAAACTTCTTCGAGACCTATTAAGTCTCCCTTTAACTTTTTAATCTTTTTTTTGTTTTCCTCAACATCTTCCAGTAATGTACTAATTCTAGTTTCATACTCACTTTTCAAAGATTGCAATTCTTTTTCATGTTCATCTTTTAGTGTTTTTTCAAGTGAAAGTTTTACTTTTTGTATAATATTCCTTATTTCTACTGATGTATATTTTAAAGAATTTGAAAAGTCACACTGTTCTTTTTTTACAAATGTTCTAAAATGGCAAAGGTCTTCTTTTATGTTTCTTAAGTTAAACTGTGATTCCTGTGCAACAACTCTACATTTCTCCATGCGAGAATTTAGAGAATCTTCCTTTACACAAATATTTGTGTCTTGCATACGTCTACTGTCTATTGCATTGATAACTGAAGAATAGAGGGACTCTACCATCATTTCTGGACTTTGCGGATCACTTACTATATTAGGAGATGATGGATTTTCCTCTATTACAAACTCATTTACTGCTGACATAAAGTCAGACTCTGGACTTTCTGCTAGTGAATCCAAGTCTAAAGACCCTTGCTTAAGGGCTTGATCTAAGTTTGGATGAGCGATTGTTTCAAAATCAAATGTATGAGCATCAATGCTGTCCGGAGACAATTCATCTAATGGAGCTGGGGGACACACAGGAGGACACAAGGGACCCTGAAGACTGAGTGATGGAGGAGTTCTAGAAGAGGTAGCAATTGTGGTTCCTTTAGCAATTTCCATCCTTGGTGTAGTAGCAGATTGTGGTGATGCTTGACTATTGGAGACCTGCAGGTATAAAATTTAAACCGAAACTTTACAAACTGAATAATAAATATATTTAACTCTTTTAGATTTAGCTAAAACTTAGCTATACTATAATAAAGTAATGTGAAAGCAGCAGAATGTGTCAATCATATACAACTATTCAAAAACTGACACTAAAAAGTTAAGGAAATGTATAGCTTCCTTCCTGGAATCTCTAGTTAGCATGTGTGCTGTGTGTAATAC
Source organism: Apalone spinifera (assembly GCA_030068395.1). Lineage (NCBI taxonomy): Eukaryota > Metazoa > Chordata > Testudines > Trionychidae > Apalone > Apalone spinifera. The sequence continues at coordinate 60,841,622 of CM057846.1, read as the reverse complement.
TAACTATATGCATTATAAAAATGTACTATAATTAATGTGATTGTGTATATGTAGTGTAGGTATTATGGTGTAATTTTATATATTGTACAAACACATGGAAGTGCTAGCAATTGCCAAAAATACTAGAAGCCAAGAAATTAAAGAAAACCATTGAATATTTTATATGAAAATTAATTCTTTGCTATTGTGCTTTGTTTTCTAGTAATGTCTGAACTTGCTTTCTGGAATGTATTAAAAAAAAACAGTTGACTTATGGTTTATACCATAATATGAAGGATGCAAAATTAAAATGTAGATGAAGAGAAAAACATGCCTAATGAAGACTTCTCTGTGCACACAACTCCTTTTAATGTACTGTTAAAGCATTTTATAATCAAATACATTTTTAATATTTCAACTATATTAGATTTCCCAAAATGTTTATAAAAACTTCTTGACGTAGTAAAACCCATCCATAATAATACAGACATCAAAAGCAAAGCAGGTTTCTCCTCTTTTTCAGAGGCTGAGAAAGATGCAATAATAGGGGTCTTCGATAGTACAGAGAAGGGCACACCAGAATGAAAAATTGCCTACCTGATGATTCTCTCTCTCAGACTGACTTTCCACTTTTTTGGCTCCCCTCTCTTCTTATACATATTGGAGAAAGTACAGACTTTGATATGGAGCCCCGGAACTTGGCCATACCCCTTTAATTAAAACACCAAGGATCACACGGACCTACCCATTATATCCATTTTCTGCTGCCAGAATGGAACAATGCAGACAAAGCTGGCTCATCTAATTTCCTGGTACTTTCCCTTTTGAAGTGGACTGAACCAAGTGGACTTAGCAAAATTTTCATGTAATCTAGAGAACTGCACGAAAGTCTCACTTTGAGTCTCAAGAGGGGAAGATGACAGATTCTTGAATGAGAAAGTGAATCTTATTCCAATGGGGTAGGATAAGTCACCCAGACTTGAATCTCTTTACTTGATAAAACCCTTGTTTTATCCCTTGGGTTCAAGGGCTAAGAATATCTAGGTTAGGTAATGGAACTTCATTTCTGAGGCTAACATAAATGATTTTTCATGTCTCAATACAGATTTTCAGCATCTGAATCACAAAATCCCCATCACTACAAGTTGGGCTCCTGGCAACTTTGGGACCTGAGCTGTCCCGAACCAGGGTGTTTGCCTGACTAGGGGAGGTCAGTGTTTCCTTGCTGGCTGCTCTCCTCTAGGGATCTTCTCCCTAAGGCTCCCTGCCCTGCTGCTGGCCCCGCAAACACTGGTTCAGCACAGACTCTCCTCCTTGCTGCCCGCACACTGACTCATGATCCCTTGGCTAGGATCACCTGGCCGCTGCTGGGTTCACTGACCATGGCCACTTGCCATGTCACTTGCCTCCGTCAGCCCCGCTTCAGCAGGGGTGGGGACTAAGGGAATGATTCCCTGGCCAGGGCCACCAGATTACACCAGCTCTGTTGCCCAAGGAGGTTTCCCCGGCTTCCCTGGCCAGGTCATCTGCCACCTGCTGCAGCTGCAGGTTTTCCAGCTACGGCCAGGACACTTTGGCTGCCTGGCCCAGCTGACGCCTGGTGGGGGCAAGAACTCCCCCAACAGTGCTTGTCCCAGTTGATGCTGGAGGTACCCTCACTGAGGAGGAGGAGAATTGAGGACAACTGCCAGCTAGGGCAGTGCTTTCCCATCTTCCATCTAGCGCAGCCAGGACTCCCCAGTTCCCCGTTTTTTTCAGCTGGCTTCTGCTCCTGCCTCTGGGGCTCTTTAATCCATGGACCACAGATGTTGCTGAACCAGAGTGTCCCAGATATGGGAGGTTCAACCCGTTCTAGACATGAATGAATACTTCCAAAAAACTTGAAAAAATATATAGAGCCAGAGAGAGAATATGAGAATGACACTATAGCTTGGTAGTTATGATATCCTTATAGGATGGGGGAACCCAACTTCAAATCCCTGATCCAATGAATAATTATTTATTCACAATGGAACAAACTGAGACAAAGATAAGAATATCCCAAAGCCCACTGGCTAGGGCTAAATCATGTAAAGTGGATTACCAAATTCAAATCCTTTCTCCACATCAAGCAGAAAGGGAAATAAAACCTGGAACTCCCACATGTCAAGCGAGTGCTGTAACCATGGGCTTAAAGTTAGAAGGAAGGTTTTCTCCTCCTCCCACCATTAAAGGCCTGAAAAGTTGAGGTGTTTTGTTTTGGTTTTTTGGTCAAAATTATTCGGCAGATTCATGTCTAAGTTATGAAGAGGTTTGGGTAGACCAAAAATGTATTTTTCAGAGAAGCTATTCATTTGAAACTTTTTGCCTGGCTGAAATCACTACAGTTAGCTACAACTCACAAGCTTTTCTCAATCTCAGCAAAGGAGGCAAGGATTGAATAAACAGAGACTACATTAATTAAGGTTTGGTTCAGCCGCCCCAAGGTTCAGGGGCCTCTACGCAGCATTGGGGAGCCTGCGCTGGCACTCCAGTACTCACACTGTCCCAGTGCAAGGCTTGAACATACAAAATCTACTAGGTTGGATCCCCCTAGGCCAGGGGTCTCCAACCTTTTTACACCCAAAATCACTTTGTATGGGCAAGCGAAAATCTACCCCACCCCTTCCTTGAGGCCCTGGCCTCTGTTTCCCTCCTCTCCATCACTTGCTATCCCTAGCCCTTATGCACTCTCACTAGATTGAGACAGGAGGTGAAGGCTCTGCGGTGGGAATGAGGGATTTGGGTGTGGGAAGGGATGAAAGGTGCAAGGAGGGAATTTGGCTGCAGGAGGAGGTGGAGCAAGGGATGCTGGCTCAGGGAGGAGGCTCCAGGCTGGAGACTGTTTGGGTCAGGTGGAGGGTTGGGGTGCCGAGCAAGCCACAGGCTTGCGGATGTGAGGGTGCAGGAATTTGGGCTGGGATACGTGAGGGGCTCAGGACAGGGAGGTTGGGGGTATGACAATCTCAGGACTCAGGTTTACTAGGTAAATACAACTTAGATGGGGCTACTATAAAGGTGGGTGCATAACTGGC
>CM057846.1:60811817-60834576 GCA_030068395.1 Apalone spinifera | reverse complement strand
GGCATGGATGCTTTTCCGCAAAAGCACTTTTTGCGGAAAAGCGTCCGTGCCAATACAGACGTGCTTTTCCGCAAAAAAGCCCTGATGGCCATTTTCACGATCAGGGCTTTTTTGCAGAAAACAAATCTGAACTGTCTATACTGGCCCTTTTGCGCAAAAGCTTTGCGCAAAAGGGACTTTTGCCCGAACGGGAGCAGAATAGTATTTCCGCAAGATGCACTGATTTCTTACAGTAGGAAGTCAGTGCTTTTGTGGAAATTCAAGCGGCCAGTGAACAGCTGGCAAGTTTTTCCGCAAAAGCGGCTGATTTTCTGGAAAAACTGGCCAGTCTAGACACAGCCATTATATATTACAAACTGATCAGTCAACCACACACCTCATTTGGAACTGGAAGTATGCAATCAAGCAGCAGCATACATAGTTTACCTCGATTGAAAAAAAGGAAAATTAAGGGAAAGTTTTTAAAAAGTCAATTTCAATTGTAAACTTTTGAAATAACTAAAAGGCTTTGTTCAGAGTTATGAACACCTTCCCTTCCCAACATGTTCCTAATTCTGAAGTTCTACTGTACAATGAATAGTATAACCTATGATACTCTAAATACTGTAGATAATTTCAGGGTTATTTAATTTGTACATCATGACAATGGTACTCTACTTAAATTATGTTAAAAATAAAACAGACATTCTACCCGGACATTTATCTACTGTACTTGGAATAGTATTTAAAGCTATTTTTGTAGTCTCAGTATAGATGAGCCCCTTTCCTTTTTTCTACAATGTGTCTTGTCAATTTTCTCTGATCCTATAATTCACTGAGTGTAGATGGACTGCTGACTCCACACACACACACCCACCCACCCACCCACCCCAGTTTTGGAACCTGATAAAAACCTTGGTAGCAGTGAAAAGACCGAAAAATAATACATATGTGGTCTGAACTCAGAAGATATTTGTGGTGGAATATCTTTATAGGAATATGGAAATTCACCTCTCAGTTTGGGTACGTCTACACTACAAGCTTCTTTCGAAAAAGAGCGTCTAGACTACAAGCAGATTTTTCGAAAATGCGAGCCACTTTTTTGAAAGAGTCTAGATGCTCTCTTTCGAAAAAGCACACTTTGCATTCAAGAGTACTTTCGAAAAAAAGGCGTTATTCCTCGTAAAATGAGGTTTACCTCGATTGAAAAAAATGCCACGTTCTTTCGATTTACTTTAGAAAGAATGCGGCTGCAGTCTAGGAGCAGGTGAAGTTTTTTTCGAAAAAAGGCTACTTAAAAAAAAAAACCCCAAAAAAAACAAAAAAACAAAAAAACCTTAGTCTAAACACACAGTCTAGAGCAATGAGCCAATCTAAAGCTGACAGGGACAGAATGATTAGAAGATAGTTCAAATTTCCTGATGTGTCTTGAGGGAAAAAAAGCAAAATTTCATTTCTAGAGTTCAGAGGTACTCTTTCTAGAGCACCTGTACTCAGTAGAGCCTGTACTTTAAAAAAAAAAAAAAAGGGGGGGGGGAGGAAGTGGAGGGGCTGGCATGAAGGCTTTATATATTGGATTGATTTTTCTTGATTGTACCTAAAACCCATCTGTCCAAGGCAATAGTCTATGCGTCATAAAATTTGGAAAAGATTTCTACAACCACAGATTGGGATACTTCTCGATTAACACACAAAACCTAAGGCCTTGCATTTGGTAAGAAAGATGTGACCGAGGAGTTTTCTCTTTATATGAGGTTCTTACAATTTTTCCTTTCATGTCTGCAAAAGATGTTTACTGTTGAGGGCACTACTGATAGTAAGGCTGCCTCCTCTGGTTTCTACTGCAAGAAGGATGAAGAATGTGAAATCTATTGCCTATGATATCTGAAAGCAGATAGACATCCTGTTTCTATAAAGAGATGTAAGTCCTAGCTACCTTCTGTGGACTGAGTCTCTTTTAGTTGTTCCAGTAATTCATCCATTTTTGCATTAAATAGACCATTGGTTCTCAGCCAGGGGTCTCAATTCTCCTTGAGGGTCCTGAGTAGTCTTGAGGAGGTCCATCAAACAGGGCCAAAGTTAGAAAGCTGGGATAAGGCAGAAAGCCAAAACCCTGCCCCATTGGGTTGAAGATAAATAGACTAACTTTGCACAGGCCCCTGTAGCATGGGTCTCCAGGTAATTCTCCTGTTTGCTAGCTACTCACCAATATCTCTCTTGCTTTTATATTCAAAATCAGTTGTGGCACAGGTGGACCATGAAGTTTTTATAGCTATAAAACTCCTAAAAGCAAGATCAGACATCTCTCACATCTGAAATCTAGCCATAACCATCTGGTAGCTAGCTATGTGCACGTTTGGACCATGTGATGCGGAAGAGTTAACAGTGTGCCCTTGTAGCCAAGAAGACTAACTGCATATGGGGGTGCATTAGTAGAAGCAATGCCAGCAGATCTAGAGAAGCGATTATTCCCTATTATTCTGCACTGGTGAGGTCACATCTGGAATAGTGTGTCCAGTTCTGGATCCCCCATTGCAGAAAGGATGTGGCTGCATTGGAGAAAGTTTAGCAGAGGGCAACAAAAATGATCAGGGGGCTGGAGCACATGACTTATGAGGAGAGGGTGAGGGACATGGGCTTACTGAGTCTACTGAAGAGTGAGGGGGGATTTGATAGCAGCCTTCAACTACTTGAAGGGAGATTCTAAAGAGAATGGGGAGAGACTGTTCTCAGTGGTGACATGATAGAATGAGGAGCAATGGTCTCAAGCTACAATGGGAGAGGTCTAAATTGGATATTAGGAAAAACTATTTAACGAGGAGGGTGGTGAAGCATTAGAATGGGTTACCTAGGGAGATGGTGGAATCGCCATCCCTAGAAACTTTTAAGTCCCATCTTGACTGGCTGGGATGATTTCGTTGGGATTCGTCCTACTTTTAGCAGGGAGTTATACTTGATGACCTCCTGAGTACTCTTCCAAACTTATGATTCTATGATTCAAAGACAACATTTCTGACCAGGAAACTTGGTCTATACCTTGCATTGTTGCAGTTATAACTGAAATGGCAGTGTGTGCACAGGAAAACAAGAAAATCCCTCCTACATAATTTGATATAATTTGTTGGCTTTTTAAAAGGCTGATTGTTGGTTTGGACCAAAGAGACTCTGCCAGTTGCCATAGACCTTCCATATAAGCAAGGAGACTTTTAGCCTTGGCAGTAGATACCAGAGTATCATAAACTGGAGATGAAATCTACAAAAGCTACTGATGACAATTTTTAAGTCAATACAATCCTATCAACAAATTCATAAAACTGAATTGCATTCTGAGGGTGATGATACTATTGCTATCCCTACATTATCATCTGGAGAGAAACTACTGTCTCTCTCTGCATTGTCATGTAGAAAGCCAACCTGTACAGTTCCCTGTTGATAATCCTCTTCGGGGAAGATCTCTTATTTTAAATGGGGGCAAAGGAAATTCTATAACTCTCAGATCAATACTCTGCGGGCTTTAATCTTTCAAATCCATAGATTGCAGTGAAGATGCTCTGGCACCCACGAGTTTGACCTTCTAAGCTGGTAAGAGAAGAGAGAAGGAGTGAATCGTATAGTCAGGCCATCCAGGGAGGAATAGGCCATTCCTGCCAGTTTCTCCAATCTGGTATCATATGCCCAACGAATATACCTGCAATCTGACATTATCCTGAGCATGAACACTTTGCTTGGGAAAAGGCTGTCTCTTTGGCAAAATCCTGGGATTTGAATCAGTCTCTGATTGTGGATCCAATCCCAGATTTGATATCAAAGCCAACAATAAGATCCACAATGGAGAGATGCTATACCCACAAGGTGGAGAAAAGTTCTTCACCGGTGGCATTGTAGAGGTTTGAAATAGTTGTAGTAATGATTCTAGGGATCTCATGCTGTACTTTTCACTTTAGTTTTTTGTGGGGCAGAAAATGCAATCTGACTGGACCCAAAGAAGAGTGAAAATGTGGACAAATTTGAGATGTACCATCTACTGCATGTTGCTTTTGCCTTAATGGATCTGAAGGTCTCATCTTCAGATCTGTATTCTTGAATCCATCTTGAGTCTTCAGATTTCAGATTCACTGTGTACCCTGGATTAGGAGGACTAGCATACACCACAAACTGATTGAGCTAATTGCAACCATACTATATGCATATTCAGCCACCGTGAATTAGCAGGTTAATTTAAAAGCAGGTTTTTGGAAGCAAGATCAAAATTACTAGCTGTCAGTTTCTGCTAATCAGGATAAAAGGGAAAACAAGTCAACAACTGATACCAAAAGAAGGTAAGTAGATGGAAAACATTGCATTTGAGCACCTTGATTAAGACTGTTTGGAATGTTTGTTGAAACATTTTATCCAAATTTAGAAAACTTAATTTCTGGACCCAAAAAGATAAGTAACAGTTAATATGCATTTCTTAGAATCAAAAAATACTGGAACCGGAAGGGACCTCGAGAGGTCATCAAGTGCAGTCCTGTGTCCTCACGGCAGGACCAAGCACCATCTAAACCATCCCTGACAAGTGTCTGTCTAACCTGCTCTTAAATATCACCAGCGACGGAGATTCCACGACCTCCCCCTCCCCAAGCAACTTTTTCCAGTATTTAACCACCCTGACAGGAAAGTTTTCCTAATGTCCAACCTAAATCTCCCTTGCCGCAATTTAAGCCCATTGCTTCTTGTCCAATCCTCAGAGGTCAAGGAGAACAATTTGTCTTTCCTCTCTTTCTGACACCCTTTCAGGTATTTGAAAACTGCTATCATGTCCCTGTCCGTCTTCTCTTTCCTAAACTACACAAAACCAAGTCTTTCTGTTTTCCCTCATAGCTCATGTTTAATCATTTTTGTTGCTTTTCTCTGGACCTTTTCCAATTTCTTTAATTTGTGGACCACTATGACCCGTAGATCCCATTCTGCAGTACTCCTTCCTAGACAATCACTTCCCAGTCTGTATGTGTGAAACTGATTGTTCCTTCTTAAGTGGAGTACTTTGCATTTTTCCTTATTAAGATTCATTCTATTTACCTCAGACTATTTCTCCAGTTTGTCCAGATAATTTTAAATTATGACCCTATCCTCCAAAGCATTTGCAACCCCTCCCAGGCTTGGTATTATTGGCAAACTTAATAAGCATACTCTCTATGCCAATATGTAAATATTGAACAGAACCAGTACCAAAACTGACCCCGGAGGAACCTCACTTGTTATGCCCTTCCAGCATGACTGTAAACCATTAATAACTACTCTCTGAGCATGGTTGTCTAGTCAGTTATGTACGCGCCTTATAGTAGCTCCATCTAGGTTGTATTTCCATAGTTTATTGATAAGATCATGTGAGTCTGTATCAAATGCTTTACTAAATTCTAGGTATAGCACCTTCACTGTTTCTCCCTTAAATACAAGACTTGCTATCCTAACAAAGCAAGCTATCAGATTGGTTTGACATAATTTGTTCTTTACAAATCCATGCTGTCTGTTACCTATCACATTATTATCTTCCATATATTTGCGAATGAATTCTTTAATTATTTCCTCCATTATCTTAGCTGGCACAAAAGTTAAACTTACTGGTCTGTAGTTTCCTGGGTTGTTCTTATTTCCCTTTTTATAGATTGGGACTATTCTTTGCCCTTTTCCAGTCTTCTGGAATCTCTCCTAACTTCCATGACTTTTCAAACATGACAACTAAAAGCCACCTCCTCTATAACCTCCTTGAGTATTCTAGGATGCATTTCATCAGCCCTGGTGACTTGAAGACATCTAACTTTTCTGAGTAATTTTTAAATTTGTTCTTTTTTTATTTTAACTTCTAAACCTACCCCATTTCCACTAGCTGTCACTATATTAGGCATCCTGTCACCAAACTTTGTTTTGTTTTAAACCTGCTACCAACTAATTTCATGTGGCGATCTCTAGTGCTTATGTTATGGGAACCCCCTGTAGCTTTGCCTTTTAAATGTAGTAAGAGTCACCCAACTCTTACCACATTTAAGGGCATTGGCACAGCGTGTGGGACGGAGCACGAGCCAGGACAGCTGAGTCCCAGCCCATGCCCGGTCCCCCACTGTGCCTCTGCCTTACTAAATTTAAAAAGCAGAACTGCAGCAGGGTCCCACGATCTGCCTCTTAAAAGGTAGCCCTGCTAAGGCTCTGCAGTTCCCCCCCTTATCGACTAGTTGATGGAAATTCCATCAACTACTCAATTAGCTGATTTAAAACGCAATGTAACAGCCTTATTGGATACTGGAATTCCTGTGGTACTGGACTTGGTACAAGCACCAAAGATATTGCAAAAGTTATGTGTGAGGCACTGATGTTGCTACCAACTAGGTCAAGGATTCGATTGAAGCACATGGTAGCAGTAGTAGTCATCAGTAGTAAGCCCTTTACTACTGAGCTATGAAGTCTTAGCACATTTCACAGGTACGGGTCCGAAAGTATTTGGAGCTTCGCTAGCATTCCAGAATGTCGTCTCCGGTGACCAGATCATCTTCTTTGATAAGTAATTCTTTGTTTTGCTCCTCTTATTCCCTTCCTTATACTTTGACTGGGAAGCTCTCAGTACCAGCGGTTTGGCTATCAGTACATCAGTAAGGGAAACTACCGGAGATGAAAGTTTTAATTCCATCTTCCCCTTGGAAACTCTCAGTGACTGATCTCACTGACAAAAGCGAAGGGGCACTGTAAAAGCAATTCTCTGTCATTTGATCAGAAGTTGGTTTCAAGGCATGCTCCTTTGTTAAAAATCTACATTTTATTTCTCTGTTCTTCTCTGATTCCCTTTTAAAAGAACAGACGATCTTCTATTTATTAGGAACGTGATCGTCCCAAACAATGACTGATTAGTGCACATCACTAACAGGTTTGGCATCTCAACAAGAGAGGCATCATTTAAAGCCAGGAAACAATCTCTGACAGCATTTGTTCCAGCCCCTCAATTAAAGGGGAGGGATTTTTTTTTTAAAGAAAAATAAAAAGGGGGAACAAAAATTACAATACTGTAAAGTACTAAACTAGTACTACTGAGAGCTATCTATAAAGCTCAACACACTAATATAAGAGGGAATAGTCACACAACAAGCAAGAACATGCCAGACTGTTTGTGGCCAAAGGCTACTGAGAAGCAACTCAGGCTGGTTTGCCTATACGGCAGCCTGGTACTTCTTGGTGTGGGGTACTAGGACAGTAGGCCATGTGCAGGTGCTGACCACATACTACTACAAAAAAATCTTTAATCAAAGGTACAGGAAAATATTTGAATCTAACGTGAGGCACCCACAGGGACACTATTCAAAGAAGAATACATGTTTCCCATCCTAAGACTGCAGCAGTTAGAAAGAACTGAAGCAGCAATGGAGCCAAAGCCTCTTTTATATGGCCATGCCATCTGAGTGTGCTCAATTGTAGTGGGCAGAAATGGGGAAGGACAAGGCACTCCTCAAAGATACTGCTGCTATAAGCAGTGTCCCCTGAAAGCTGTGTACCTGTGTGGCCACTCAGGAGAGATTCAAATGCCACCCAGATAATTAGCAGAGCGCCCAAGTTAGGTTTTGTGTTTCTACTGGTGGTGCACATCTGCCCGTGCCTCAGTACACATAAAAATCTATTCCACAGAGGGACAGAAAAAAAATCTGTGCTGATGGAAAACATTAGACAGAGCATTGAACTACAAGATTCCGTCGTCCTATTGCACTTGAGCAACACATTGCAAGAGTGGGGATATGCAGAAAACACCTGAACAATTGGAGACTTCATAAAAGGAATTAAAGCAACATCTAAAGGTTTCCCAGAAAGAACTGTAATAGGACACACAGTGAAAGTTAAATCTTTCTTCGAGCAGCAGCAGCTCACAAAGCATCTGGTCAAATTTTGAAGAAGGACAGCTACAAAACACCAATTCTTGAAAGGAACAATACTTTGATGACTGGCAATCTCACTGTCATGAACCAAAAGGTTTTCCAGGAAATAGGGAAGACAAAGAAAACATTAGATAACTTGAAACTTGTTAACAGATAATAGCTGCACTAAAATCTTGGGCAGCTAAAAAATAAATCAGCTTGAAAGGGAATTGAAAGAGTAGTAAATCACAGTCAAAGTCAGGCATTTTAATGAGGAATTATACCAGCCAGAAAACTTGATTAAGACAGGATATTTACAACATATTTCTACCCCATGTCAACCCACAGAAGCCCAGGGGAAGAGGCTATATTTTTAGAGCACAATACAAAAGCCCACTGTCTTTGAGGAAGAAACTTCCTCTGAGGCTTATTTCACTCAATCCAGAATCACAGCCCAAATGAATGGCTGAGGAGATGATCAGAAAGGGATTTCTAGAAGTCAGCTTGAGTGGTCCAGTTCTGACGGTGCTGCAGAATTTACTTCAAAAATGATATTAGGTAATTCAGATCCAATGCAAACCCTTGATATGTGATTCATAGCCAGCAACTACTCTTATATGCCCAGGAAAAAGATAAATGCTAAAAGGAGACAGAAAGGTAGACACACATCCTGAATTGGAGAACTCCTGAGACTTGTATTCCTGTCTTACCCAGATGCTACTGAGGACTTCTAGGATAAATAGACAATGGACTAGTTTATAAATAAACAGCTAGACTAACACGTTAAGATCAGAAAAATAAGTCCAAAGACATTTTTAGAGTGTCTGGAATTTGCAAGAAACTTAAATTGTTGCAGCAGTCCCCCAAAGAGCTAAAACTAAACAGAATATCACAAGAGCTCACTGAAAGTCTCTCATCCACTTTGGAAAATAAGAGACCACCAAGTCTAAAGGGCTCTACTGAGAAGTAGAAGAATTAGCTCCAAATAATGGGAGTCTGACTGTTAAATATGTAATAGAATCTTGTTAAAAGTACAGGACTGATTTGAAGAGAAGTTGACCAAACATTTCTAACAGAGTGGAGTTCCAAAACTGAATCGCCTAACTAATGATTCCCAAAGTGAGAAACTAGGTTTCAAAATTGGACCTCTGGAATTCAACCAAGGCAATATGGCAGATGAGATAACTGTTCTTAGTTTCATTATGGTTAATAACAGCAATAAATGCAGGAAAGATGTGCTACAAATTCAGTCTGTGGTTTCCTTTAAAAGGTGTTGGCATGTGAAAAAATATCTGTGGGCAATTAGTTTGCAGTATACAAATTGTCTTTCCTCCAGAAGCAGAAACCATGCTCTGGTAGTTTTCCAGCAGGAAAAGCATCAGGAGTGGTCGAGACCTGCTTTAAGATGTGAAGGTTCAGTGAAATTTTAGTTACTAAGTGTCAGGAACAAATTTGTGTTCATTTGTTGAATGTTTCTGACAAATCAATAATAAAGGGCCCCAAGTAGCAAAATGTTAACCACTGGATACCAAAAAATTATGGTATAGATGAAATCAGGAAGGGAGAACTGAGTAAAAGTGAATTCCAGAGTTTCCACTGGATTTGTCCCACCGCAGTGCTCTACATTTAAATGAGATCAAGATGTACTAAGACTTCTCACAGTTCAAAAAAGATATAGGTTGCACTGCAATAATCCTAAACGAGACTTAGAAATCATCTCATTGAATAGCCACCTCACCAGTAGCAGTTGCCAAGAGGAAAGAACCTTTACAGGTCACTGAAGGTACATCTAGACTACATACCTCTGGCGACATAGGCTACCTGGCATAGGAAAATGAAGCGCGATTTAAATAATTGCCGCTTCATTTAAATTTAAATGGCTGCCACGCTGAGCCGATCAGCTGTTTGTCGGCTCAGCGCGGTAGTCTGGACGCTCCGCGGTCGACATCAAAGGCATCTGTTGACCTCCCACGTATGCCTCCTGGGATGAGGTTTACCTGGGAGGTCAACAAATGCCTTTGATGTCGACCACAGAGCATCCAGACTACCGCGCTGAGCCGACAAACAGCTGATCGGCTCAGCGCGGCAGCCATTTAAATTTAAATGAAGCGGCGATTATTTAAATCGCGCTTCATTTTCCTATGTCGGGTAGCCTAATCTACATGCCTCTGTCGCCAGAGGCATGTAGTCTAGACGTACCCTGAGATGTAGTATTGGGAAGGCATAACTGAGCCTCAACTAACCCTTGGACTTCATCGACAGTTCCAGTTAAAAAAAGATGACAGCTCTAGATTCTGTGTGGACTACAGAAAGTGAAACTAAATTTTAAAGGATTTTCTTATAAAAAGCAATGGTGAAGGAAGTTCATTCTGATTTTCCACACTAGATCTTAAAAGAAGCAGTAGTGGCCCCAAAAGATTGGAAAAAGCCTACTTTCTGAGCAGGACAAGGACTGTGGCAATTTAAACTAATGACTTCCAACTCATGTACTGTATAACCACCTTTGGGAGGCTTAGAGAGCAGATGATGTGTGGCATGCTTCTTTCAGTCTCTTTATTATATCTAAACTCTATCCTACTGAACACTAACACTTTTAAAACTAATGGATACATTTCAAGTGGCGATTTTAAGGTTATCACAACCCCTCTAAAACTGAACCCAAAGAAATACGAATTGTTCCAAAACAAGGCAACCTCCCAAGAATTTCCCAGCCATCCTCCTCTTCCCCCCCCCCAAAATACTTGCAACTCCCCAGAGACTCCCATACATACACATCTGTAGGGCACTGCTCCTATTATAGAAGGGTTATTTGTGGAATTGCCAATATGCCAAACCATCAAGTGGCCAAAAATGTGTAATTTAGCATTTTTAGAGTTGAAAATACTCATGTAATCAGTCTACTTGTATTTCAAACTGGACAGATGTTGGTCAACTAAAGGCAGTAGTGATATAAGAATACAAATTGCTCAAATTGGTGTTGACTTACTACAGCAAAAATTGTAATTTCTCTCCAGAGAAATGACAAAGTCAAAAATAACACCTTGCAATGATTAAATCTGTAGAATACTTTTGGCACTATCTATGTGTGGAAAAAAATGTTTGACTCCAAGACAGAACAGGAAAACTTTTGTTTCTGTGAGGTTTTTTTGTTTTTTGAGATTCAGGAATGAGGAGGAACAGCTTAAGGGTTTGGAAAAACCGAGATGTAATGATTTCACAGTCATATACAAGACTGGGAACAAACATGGCAACTATGGTACCTTGTACAGATGGCCTTGTTGGGAAAATAATACCATAAACAAGAGAGCAAGGAATTGGCTGCTCAAAGGAGTGACTGTGCTCATAAAAAGATGGAATTACTGGTACATTCACTGGAATAATGGATTTGGGGTGAGAGAAAGGGTCTCTGAAAGAAAGGATCATAATGTAAAAATGGTGAGAAACTGGAAAAATCAAATGGCAAATGAAGACACCTTGGATTGTATCATCTCCTCAGAATGCCACATTAAAAGCTTTCCGGTCACCATTAGAGAACTTTGAATTTAAAGATTAAATATTGTACTGGAGACAGGAAAAATGGTCAACTAGTTATACCAGATACCTTGAAAAATGAGGTACTGAGGTTGTGATGTCATTCTAAGACTACTGCTCATTTTGCATTTTAAAAAAACCTTTGCCAAACTAAAATAATTTCTGTTGGGGAATGTAGACTGGTGCAGGAACTATAGTACTGGGAAAGACCCATCTAAGATAGGGAGAACCCCCTCCCGCTCCGAGCAGCATTATCTCATGGGGGTATCAATGAAGTGCTTTTGATGAGGTTGGGCCCTTTGCCTGTGACAAAGGATGGTATTCAATATTTGATGGAAACCCTGGAATACTTTACAAAGTGGCACGAGATTTACCTAATAAGAAATCAAGAGATCATGATGGTAGTAGAGGGTCTGATAAAAGAATTCTTCACCAGATTTGGTATCAGGGAGATACAAACAGATCAAGGGAGAAACTAGATTCCTGAATCTCACTTGCTGAAAGACACTACAAAAACTGCAATACCACCATAAATGTGATGGGATGGTGTAAAATGTTCCATTAGACCTCTATAAAACAGCACCCCAAGGGATTAGGACCAGAACAACCCCTTCTTTTTGATAGTTTGCAGAATTTCAGTTTATGCTAGCACTCTTCATGTTTTGGTATAAGTTAAGGAACCCAGCAAACCTCTTGTATGGTGTTGTTCCTAAAGAGGAACAAAGATGTAGAAACCCTAAAATCTAATATTGGGAAAAGCTCACACCTTGCTCATTTTATCAGGGGAGCTTTTGATAAAATGAAAAGACTTTATATCATAAATTAAATGGTGAAACTTAACAATGGGGCCTGGTCTGTTTTCACAGCCCTAGGAGAAAAGGGGGTAAGAACAGTTAATAAACCATGGGAGGTACACATTTTGAGACATATACATGAAATGGTGTATAAAAGGATACAATAGGGTCCCACAACAAATCCAAAAAGTCATTCATAAGTACTGTATGAGACATTAACAGGGAGTTAGAACCCCAGCTTGACCCTGAGAACATAGCTGTGGGAGCTGAGTTTGGAAAAATTGCAATAATCACAGATTCTAATTAGAACAGAAGCAAATGTCTCAGTCAGCAGAATCCACAGAAATGATAAGACTGTGTTCAAGAACCTGCTGAAAGCAACTACTTCCTATTTGTCTGAAAGGAAACCAGGTCAGAAAAGGAAACTCCAAGAAAATTTGAATGGTAGTAAAATTAATTTTGGTTGATAAAGTGAAAATGTACTAATAGAAAATACTATATAAATAATCAAACAGTTAAACTCCTTTATTTTTTAAAATGTGTTAAAAGCATTTCTTTTCTTTCTGTTTGGGATAAGTCATTAGGGACTGAACGTATTAAACTGCATTGGGATGATGGCCATGCCTCAGCAGGGCAAAACCAGTATGTCTGAGGGGTTTCTCTGAAATTAGATGCAGACAAAGGAACTAAAGATTGCTTAGCGAAGTGTGCAATAGATGTAGAAGGGGACAAAAGTTGTGATGGTGCTTTGAGGGGAGAGCAGAAAGACAGAGCTCCTTGGACTCACTGAAAAGGCACTCTTGGAAAAGGAGTAGGGAAATTACCTGCTGCTTGTTTCTGGAAATTAAAAGGAACAAGTCTTTGTGTACATTTTTTGTGAATGATCTGGGCTGCACCAAAGAAATACCTGATTTGTGCAATTAATTTATCCTAATGGAAACAATCCATCAAAGACCCAAATAATTGCTATCAACTCAGGCCAAAAAGGAAACAATAAAAAATAACAGAAGAAAATAAAGGTATTTAAAATAAAAAGTAAACTACTTTTAAATTAAATTTCTGCTATTAGTTATCTAAATATGAACTAAAAAGGCAAAAAGCAACACTGCACACATTTTCACATAGACATTTGATAATTTGGCCAAAAATTAAGATGTGTGATCAGAATGATCCTAACAAATTATGAAGTGTTATGCCTCCTGTATTTTTTTTAAAATGCCACCATTTTGCTCTCACTGAAGAGCTTAGCATACAAAAATATTTGGCAGCATATGATCAGATTTTCTTTACAGGCATATGTAAAAAACATGCATGACCAACACATTACTCTTCGGATATTGGAGAAAATTTTATTATTTAATGAGCAACCTACTCAAAAATGTTATGAAAATATTATTTTGTCTTAAAACCTTGCTAAAGTAAAAACAAAATACCTTTTGCTCATTCAGCAGGTCTGTAATAGTCTGTGACATTTCATCCAAACTTTGTGCAGCTTTTACCAGGTTATGTAGAGCAAGTACATGCTGGTGAAGAGGTTCAAAGTCACAAAGTATGGGAACCCTTCAAAAACAAAATGTATTTTAAAATGTTAATTTATTCAATTCTACAGTATCACAAATTAGATTTTAAATTTATAGCAACAATAAACAATCTAAACCTGACTGACTGATTTTCTTTATTTTACCAGCTTTACAGGGAATAAACTAAGGCAACAACTTTTTTGAAGGTTCTTTACACTAGCAACTAAGTAGTGGTGATGTTCTTTTAAATGACAAAATAAATAATTTAGATTTGAAGAAATATTACTAAGGAGTTTTAGGTTAATTCCAAGTTATGTTCTACCTCCACCTTCTCTTCCTCAAGGGATGTTTATGAGTAACACATATACTTACCATAACTCTAAGATGTGATGAACACTATAAGTGAGGGAGACTGAATTACAACTGATTTCTCAGCAGTTTTTAATCAGAAATGAATTGGAAAGGTGTGCTATGTATTATGGTACACTATCAAAGCTGACAGAATTTAACACATTATTACATCACAAACATTTTCCCCCGAAATACGCCGATAAGGCTGTGGGTAAAGATATTAATTTTTAAGAGCTGAAATCTTGATGTTGTATAAATAAAATGACAGGTGAATGCATTTGTTGTGATCATGATGCAAATGTCTTGTGCCAAGCCTCTATACCAGCAGTCTCCAACCTTTTTACACCCAAGATAACTTTTTAAATGTCAGGGTAAACCAAGATCTACCCCATCCCTTCCCCGAGACCCCACCCGTTCCTTGAGGTCCCGCTCTCTCTGTTCCCCTCCTCTCCATCATTTGCTGTCCTCAGCCCTTACTTACTCTCACAGGGTTGAGACAGGATTTGGGTGTGGGAAGGGATGAGAAGTGCAAGCTCTGGGAGAGTATTTGAGTGCAGGAGGAGGTGGAGAAGGGGATGTTGGTTCAGGGAAGGGGCTCCATGCTGGAGAGTGTTTGGGTCAGGTGAAGGGTTGGGATGCTGAGAAAGCCACAGTCTTGTGGATGTGAGTGTGCTGGAGTTTGGGTTGGAGTGTAAAAGGGGCTCAGGGCAGGAATATTTGGAGTATGATGGGCTCAGGACACAAATCTGCTATGTGTGGATGATGCAGGAGTGTTGACACAGAAGACTGGGGATGTAGGGGTGCAGGAGTTTGGGGATGAGAGAGGTTCAGAACAGGGGGTTCTGGTGTATGATAGGCTCAGGGTTGGGGCCTGCTGGGGTGCAAGAGTATTATGATGCTGTGGCCAGATGGGGGCTTGGCACAACTGGGGGCTTGTTATCCAGGCATCATTGTTAAATAAAATATGTCAAAAACACAATGTTTCAGTGTTGTCTTTATTTATGAGAAGGACGGGGAACCTGTTTTGGGTCAGAGGTCACTGACCAACCGGAAAAATCAGTCAGGCACCACACAAGTGAGATGCAAAAAAACCCCCCAAAACAAAACAAAAACAAAAAAAACCACCCACCCACCCACTCCCTCCCAAAGCCCAAGCATCACTGATGTGGCCCCAACTGAGACACCTCACTCCCCTTGCACTCCAGCCCCATGGGGGAGAGGATAGGTAGGACTGAGATTCGAGGCCTCAGGCCAGATTAACTCTTCTGGGGTTCCAGGGTTAGTGGAATTTGTGGGCCTCTCAACACTCTGAGGTGGGGCCAAAAATGAGGGATCCAGTGTGTGGGACCGGGCTGCCAGTGAGTGGGATAGAGATGGGGGTGCAGAATCTGGTTGGGTACAGGAGCAAAGTTTGTACTAAAAACAGATAAAGCATTAAACAAGATACAACTGCTAAAGCCTTAAACAAGGCTTGTGTGTGCAAAATATCATATTCCACCACTACAGATTCACAATAAATATTAATTTAACAATGCCTAATCTTGTTGTCCGGCACTCTTATACAAGTAACTTACTGCAACAACAAATGGTGAGCTGAAAGAAAAAATATTGACCAATGTTTTGATGGGAACTGTTGGAAAATAAATGTAAAGTGAATTCCGTTCTGTGGAGAGTTTTTGTCAAACCAGGAAATTTGACTGAACCACTACTGCTCATTGCTAAAAGTAGCCAAGTTAGCAAGCTGGAAATGGGCCTATGTAGCAGCTGTAGCATGACCAAGTCAAGAGGAGAGGGCATTTAGGTGTCACAGAAAGAGCAGCTTCACAGAGCCCTGTAATTGCATAGATATCTGAGGGTATCTGCATCCACAGTGGCTCATTTCCACAGATACATATGAGGATACAGGATACTACAGCTTGACCATGTGATCTTCCTAATTATTAGATCTCTGTCGAAACTGTTGAGATATGCATTTAGAAAACGGGGAGATTATCTATGAGCACCTAAAGATGTGTCCATTAGGTCCCCAAGGGATGCAAACTCTGGAAAAAAAATCTGGTTAACTGATGATCAGATGATCTGGTTAACTCGTCTAATCTTTAAAATTGCTTGCTCAACAAGTTTTTTTTTGAGTAACATTATTGTAATAAGTATTATTGTAAGAAGTGGGTTTTGCCCACGAAAGCTCATGGATACCATCTACATGTTTTGTTAGTCTTTTAGGTGCTACTAGACTATTTGTTGTTTTTTAAGTTTTTCCTGTTACAGACTAATTCGGCTATCCCTCTGAAGTTATTGTAATACCAATGAATAAACAGGAAAGAAAACTTTGGGGAAGTTAGACTCTTCAGGAACTCTTCCTCTGGACACATACTTTGGTCCCCCTCCTGTAGATGGAAAATTGGCCATTAGAAGACTGCCGCTGTGTGACCCAAGAGCCACACACAACTTTGATAATTGTTGAGGGTGTTTCACTAACCTGTTGTGGATGTGCACAAGTGTTTGAGACTAAGACTTTGTTTACACTAGCATATTTTATCAAGGAAAAATGCCTTTTGACAACAATGCTGCATGGGGTGACCAGAAATTGACCATAATAGATTTGACTTCACCTCGTAGTGTAGACATGGCCTAAGCCACTTACCTGAGTAATGGTTGCACTTCTGAAGGACAAAAAGACTGCAGAAACTGCAAGTCTGTTAATGAGATATCTGGAAGTTCACTATCAAACCTGCGAGGCTTTCGTGTCTATATAAAGAGAAAATTTACACAGTCAAGAAATGATGAGTGTAGTCAAGATGACTAAGATTGAGGAACAATAGTGAATTAATACAGCAATGATTTTTTTTTTAAATCTGTAAAAAATCTTAAAAGATTTTATTCTTCATCTCATTTTTACAGTATATTAGCATTAGATTATATTCATTAACAATTTCTATAATATTGTGAGTAGTAGTTTTTTTAAAACATTTTATATAAGACTGAAGAGAAGGGAAGGGAGACAAGAGTCTTGAAAGTTAGTGTGCTGTTCAATAACCAGCTAAATATTAACCTGAGGAGTTACAATATTAAAATACAGGGTATCCTTTTTGATTATGTATGATACTATTATAAAATACCCACTTTATGGGACAGAAAGACAGAAATATAACAATATTTCATAATGATCAGAAACATGGAGACATGCTATCATTAGAGTCAGGCAAGTTGAATCAAAGCAGAAACCTATTCAACCCACAATCATATTACATTTGCTAGCCACTCAGACAATTTAGTACAGTAAATATGTATCATTCCACCACCCAGTGAATATGTGAAGAATATAGGAACCATCTGCTTGTTTTTATCACCTAATAAACTGCTGTGTTATGCAAGTATGAGTAGATCATCTTACTGATCTCTCCTGGCTTCAATTATCTTAATATTTTTCCTTATTGAAAAAAATCTGTATTTATAAATGACAAAGTTTTAATTTCACTTTAAAAAGATGAGTACAAAGTTGCCTCTTCCCCCGCTATCACATTGCCAGCAATGGACATTTCTAAATAAAAGTGTCATTACAGAGTTTACATCTTTTTTTTTTTATATTCTCTATACAAAGAGACAATACAGCTATTCTGAACTCAAGGCTCTGTGCAAGCAGGCTTAAAATGTGCTACTCAATACCAAAATTCAAAAGTGCTATCAACAAACTTCCCTCAATTGAGAGATTGGTATTACTTTAGTTTAAATATCTGAAAACTGATTTTTGTTTTGTTTCATTTTGCAAAAAAAGTTTTCCAATCCAGGAAGCCAATTAACTGATAGATTTGCAAAATAACTTTACCTTAGCTATCTTGTGAAAATTCAGATATTTATTTTCCTACAGAAATTACAATTATAAAAATACATTAAAAAGTCCCAAGTTTATTAATGTAAGAACATAAGAATGGCCATACTGGGTCCAACAGTCCATCTAGCCCAGTATCCTGTCTGCGGACAGTGGCCACTACCAGATGTCCCAGAGGGAGGAAACACAACAGGTAATACTCACAAGATCCCTCCCCTGTCACCCATTTCCAGAAAAACAGAGGCTAAGGACACCATTCCTACCCATCCTGGCTAATAGCCATTGATGGACCTAATCTCCATGAATCAATCTAGCTCTTTTTTGAACTGTATTACAGTCCTATCCTTTACCGCATACTCTGGAAAGGAGTTCCACAGGGTAACTGTGCACTCAGTGAAGAAAAACTCTCTTTTGTTTTAAACCTGCTGCCTATTAATTTCATTTGGTGATTTCTAGTTCTTATATTGTGGGAATAAGTAAATAACTTTTCCTTGTTCACTTTTTCCACACCAGTCAAAATTTTATAGACCTTTATCATATCCCCCATCTCCTCTTTTCTAAGCTGAAAAGTCCATGCCTTTTTACCCTCCTCATATGGGACCTGTTCCAAGCACTTAATTATTTTTGTTGCCCTTTTCTGAACCTTTTCCAATGCCAATATATATTTTGAGATGAGGTGATCACATCTGTATGCAGTATTCAAGATGTGGGCATACAATGGTTTTATATAGAGGCAATAAGATATTTTCTCTCTTATTCTCTATCTCTTTTTTAATGATTCCTAACATTCTATTTGCTTTTTGACTGCCACTGCACACTGAGTAGATGTGTTCAAAAAAATATCCACAATGACTCCAAGATCTCTCTCTCTCTCTCTCTCGTAGCTGCAGACAAATTAGTCCCCATCATATTGTATGTACAGTTGGGATTATTTTTTCCAATGTGCATTACTTCACATTTATCAACATTAAATTTCATTTGCCATTTTGTTGTCCAATCACTCAGTTTGGTGAGATCTTTTTTAAGCTCTTCACACTCTGCTTTGGTCTTAACTATATTGAGCAGTTTGGTATCATATGCAAATTTTGCCACTTCACTTTTTACCCGTTTCTGTAGATCATTTATAAATAAGTAGAATCAGATTGGTCCCAGAACAGACTCCTGGGGGAACCCACTAGTTACCCCTCTCCACTCTTAAAACTTACCATTTATTCTTACCCTTTATTTCCTGTTTTTTAACAATTGTCAATTCATGAAAGGACCTTCCCCTCTTATCCCATGACAACTTACTTTACTTAACAGCCTTTGAGGAGGGACCTTGTCAAAGGCTTTCTAAAAATCTAAGTATACTATATCCAATGGATCCCCCTTGTCCACGTTTGTTGACCACCTCAAAGAACTCTAGTAAAGGTATAGCACAGAATGTAGCAGAAGGTATAGCACAGAATACATACACAAAATGATGGAGGCCAAGAGTCAAGTCCCCTAAACAAACGATTCCTTAAAAAAGACTTCCCTGTGCAAAGAAACAAACTTTGGTTATTCAGTAGTTATGCACACAACAAGCAAGCCCACCACAAAGATGGTACACAACTATCTATTATAAATGTAAGTGTTACACTAACATTAAGGTAAGTACACATTTGCATTCTTTGACAGATAATAGTGTCAAGTAACTGCAGGATTCCAGAGCAAAAATCATGCCAGAATTCCTTCCCCAACTCAAAACTTTTTTTCATGGTTGCCCTCATACCCAATAAATCATCCTCTTATAGATTTCAAAGTGTTTTCTCTTTCAAGTTTTCCTCCAAAATCCCTCCTTAATCTACTACTTTGTTTGCTTTGAATTTATTAAAATGGGGCAAAATAAATCAATAAGCAGTAGCACAGTGCGTTAACGTTAGAGAAAGAGGAGACCTGGTCAAACTTGTATTTCAGCACTTCTGTCCACTTGGGGTCCCCACTCATTGCCCACATTGTTCTGGTTGCCTCCTCAGACATGCCCACAACACCCAATTACTTCTGCTGCCTCTCTTGCCTCCCTACCTATTCTCCAGGCCCTGATGCCTTCCTGGGTTCCCCATCCATCCTCCACATTGCACCTGCTGTTTTCTCAGACTCCCCACTGATCACCCTAAAAGCCCTGCTGACTCTCCACGCTCTCCACCGATGCCCAGATCCTGCTTCCCTACCACTGTCCCATGCTCCCTTCCGTGCCCTTGAAATTCAGACCCACCCTCCTCCTTCCTTCTTGACCACAGGGCTGCCCTGACTGTGGCAGCCCAGATGGTCACCCATACTGCCCATAGTAAGGCTGTCCCTGCTTCACAGAAAAAAAAGAGATCACTTTTTTATTTTTTTTGGAGGGGAGGGAAGGGAGGTTAACTTTGTCCTTCCTTTCTTTTCTTCTGTTGCCTATTATTTCAAGTGTTTGCCCAAATGCTCAAGTAAAAACTTTTTGTTGTTGTTTCTGTAAAGCACAGCACAAGTTCTGCCAGTGAGTATTAAGAAGCAACATCAAAAAGTAGTAAGACTAAAAGTTTATATAAATTGGTTTAAAGTAGCTGTTGCATTAAAATATAAACAAAGTTAAATCACTTAAGATTTTTAACACAAAAATATTAAATTAATTGAATTTCTAACAGTATTTTGTATATGATATATAGCAAGGATAACTAATTTATTGGCACACTATTTTAATAGAAAGGTAACTCAATTTGTAATATATTTTGTTCATATACAATTTAAAGTTATTTTATTTACATGAACATCAGTTATAGTATATATTGTTCTCGGTGCTCTTTTAATCTCAAACTATGCTGTGAAGATACCTCAACTATACAGTATTAGTTATTTAAAACGGCAGGTTAAAAAGTCTTGGGGAGTAGCCAGGTTAGTCTGTAACTTTAAAAACAACAAGTAGTCCTGTGGTACCTCATAGACTAACAAAAGTTACTCAAGTTACAAAAGAGGAAAACACTTACTAAACAATTTCCCAAAAGATTCCCTTTTTGCCTTTTCAGCTTCATATAGATGTTTTCCATCTTTTATTAAAGCACCAGCCCACTATAATAGGAAAAGCATACAGTTAGCATGATAACTCAGTTCCTATAATCACACGAAAGGTAGAACACTGAATTTATTTATTTAACTTTTTTACCTCCCTGTAGTGTTTTATAAACATTTTTCTCCTTACAACCTCAACAACAGCCAAACAGTACATTTGAGGAACGCTACTGAGAGCCTCTACGATCTTGACTCGTTCTAGCAGCTCTGTTACAAGGCGAAACAAGGCTTGTAGTTTCTCTCCATCTTGGTCCGCATGAAGCATCACAAAGCAACACCACCTACAGAATAAAGCATACCATTAGCTGCAAGATAATCAGAGTTTTAAAAGGAAAACAAGGTTACAAGGATGTTATAATGATGCATATTGATCATCACAATTAAGTTTGTACCCTGGATTATTTTTTCACTGGTTTCTTCGTGTTGCTTTTAAAACATAGCTGTTTGTTTATTTACAGGTCAGACAATATATCCATTTGCTCAAAAGAAGCTAACACGCCTTCCCAAACATTATTTTTGTCAGGGATGTCAAGTGATTTTAAAAAATCATGACTAATTGCATAATTAATTGTACTGTTAAATGTATTTAAATATTTTGGATGTTTACATTTTCAAATATATTGATTTCAATTACAACACAAAATACTAACTATACATTGCTTAAATGTACAGTATTTATTTTGATTCCAAATACCTAAACTGGAAAATAACATATTTTTCAATTCACATAATACAAGTACTATAAAGCAATCTCTATCATGAAAGTTTAACTTACACATGTACAATTATATACAAAAAATAAATTACTTCAAGTATAAAATCATGTAAAACTTTAGAATCTGAAGTCCACTCAGTCCTACTTCTTGTTCAGACAATCACTCAGACAAACAAGCTTGGTTACAAATTGCAGGAGATAATACTGCCTTTTTCTTGTTTACAATTTTACTTGAAAGAGAGAACAGGTGTTCAAATGGCACTACAGCTGTAACTGTACTATAGCTGATGTCAGAAGATATTTACACGACAGATGTGCTAAAGATTCATATGACCCTTCATGCTTCAACCATAATTCCAGAGGACATGCTAATGATGGATTCTGCTTGATAATAATCCAAAGCAGAGCATACTGACATATGTTCATTTTTATAACCATGAGTCAAATGCCACCAGAAGGCGGCTGATTTTTTTTTTTTGGGGGGGGGGGGTGGTTCAGGTACTGTAATTTCTACATCAGTGTCTTACTTTAAGATTCCTAAAAGCATGTTCCACATCACACCCTTCTCAGATTTTGAACAGCACTTCAGATACTTAAATCTTAGATTTCGTTCTGCAGCTGTTTTTTGGAATCTCACACTTTCTTTGCACTTTAATCAAATGTGCTGTGAAAGTGTTCTTAAAATGAACACATGCTGGGTCATCATCTGAAAATGTTACAACATGAAACATGTGGCAAAATGTGGGTAAAACAACAAGAGATAGACAATTCTCCCTCAAGGAGTTCAGTCACAAATTTAAACAGCACTTAAACACAACAGCAAGCAGCAGCAGCAGCAGCAGCAGCAGCAGCATGGAAGCATGTCCCCTGGAATGGTGAATGAAGCATGAAAGGGCATACTAACATTTAGCATATCTGACAAAAAAATACCTTGCAACACCAACTACAGAAATTGCATGAAAACGCCTGTCCTCTCTTTCAAGTGACACCATAAACAGGAAGTGGGAGGTATAACTTCCAGCAAATTATAAGAAATTGTTACTCATCTTGTGCAGTAACATCTGTTCTTCGAGATGTGTGTCCCCGTGGGTGCTCCACTA
>CM057846.1:60789262-60801811 GCA_030068395.1 Apalone spinifera | reverse complement strand
TGAAATCTGAGATGTAATAAGCTCTTCCTATAAACTCGGGGCATCTGTCAGCCTTTTGACTGCCCTATGCGACGGGACTCCGGTCCTAGCAGTGAAGTCATGGACATTAAACTCTTTTCGGGGCGCCCTCCAGCCTCCGAGGCTGCCCACTGCGACGAGACCTTGCGTCTCGGGAGTTTAAGACTTGGGTGTAACACACACGCACACATTGCCCTGACCGTCGGCTGACACTTGATCATTGTCTTTGGTCCACCCCCTCTGGGGCACTTGGTGCTGGCCACTGTCGGCAGACAGGATACTGGGCTAGATGGACCTTTGGTCTAACCCTGTACGGCCATTCTTATGTTCTATGTTCTTATGCTCCTGGAAGTATGCAAAAGCAATCAGCAACTGTAATGTGACTACATGTTCCTTCCTCTTTAATTACTGTGTGATAAACAATTTGTGGAAAAAAGTGTTTTCCAATTATTTAATATTAATAAAATTCAGAAACTTCTATAAAAGATCTTTTAGATTTTAATCATTCCCTTTCTGGAATTTTGATTCCAAGCTCTAATGTATTTGTGCAACTAAACTGGCAAAAAACCCCAAGATAATTTCAGCAATTTAAAAATCTACAAGTAAAAGGCAAGGGATTCCGCCTCGTCCCCCCATTTAGGTGTAAAGCTGATCAGAATCAGCTCTCAAAGTAATATTTCATAGAGTAGTTAAAAGTGTTTGTATATTAATAAAGCTTTTTTTTCGTGTTTTGAAACTTATCCTTAATAAATAATGTTCTTTCGCTTCATGATATTAATTAGCTCTAGTACACACATTCTACATTTTGTCCTCAACACCATCATAATCAGTAACTAACCCAAAGACACATTCCTTAGCAGTTCCCTCCTGCAAATCCCAAATGGACTGTTGTCAGGGTCTCAAAACCTGATTTCCATCCAGAAACAAAAACAAGAGCCTGCACATTGCCACAGAATCCCTTATTACTTGCCTCGGAGACAAGTTATGCTCTTCAGTCATAGTTCTTATTATTCCTTCTATACTTGTGCTGAAAAGCCAACAGGAAATCTCTCGTACATTCAACTCTTGTTCTCCCATGACTTTTAAAAGCTGGCTCGCTGTGCACACCAGCTTTTGGGGAGCCGCCTACTACCCCTATGCTGCTGCCTTTGTATCAGAGGCAGCAGCATGGTGCAGCAGCTGGTTTCCCAGGAGTGGGGTAGCCTGCATGCTGGGAGCCGACTTTTCGAAGTAATGGAAGAACAAGAGTTGATAGCTGGTTCCCAGTGTGCACCGGCTCCTGGGAGCTGGCTGTTGCCCCAACCCTCTGTGTGACAATGTAACCAATGAAATTTTCAGTGGTTACACAGTTAATCTATTACAAACATTTCAACATTCCTAGTAATTACCGATTCTGACTCGCTAATAATTGCCCTTACTACTGTTAACCAATATCCAAGAACTCAGTCTACTTGTTGGTCAAATCCACCTGCTATATCTGGTATTTTATACTGTTTTCTGAGCAGAACTCATTTACAGTCACCAATAGTTTTATTAATAGGAGTTGTCCATGCTTGAAGAAGTTTTCCAGGCTCCAAATCACTGTGCAGAGCTGAATCCTATTTTATGCAACTCAGTTACATTAGAATTGTTTATGAAAAATAGGCAAATTTTGGAGGCACACAATTCCATTTGTACCAGTATTCCTAAGTTAAAAAAAAATGTAAATAAGAGGATTTAAAGTCTCTGAGTACAGTTACATGTTGGCATGAAAAAATTACAGAAATGAAAATAAATATTAACAATCAAGAGCCACAAAATAATGCTTTTATTCTTATATTTTAATGTAATTAATATAATTTAATGACATTAAAATTAATGTCCCCTTTTTGGACATTAATTACAGATTACTAAAAAGCATGCTGGACAAGCGGAATAGGAAAGCAAGCTGGTACCCCCAAAGTCTGCAGGAAACTGAATCTACCACTGTACCACTGCCTTTGCTATTCTAATCCTGCAAGATATCCTGCCCAAACCCAATCAAAGGGAATCTGTTGACATCACAACTCTTGCTAGCTTCAAATACTTCTTGAAAACCACCATCATGTGAAATATGATATTATCATGACCATGCGGATGAGCCAGCAGCCTGGGGACTAAGGGGTTAACTGTACCTCGCCAGGTCGCAGTCAGCTAACAGAAATGCAGATAGGAATTTCAAACTGAGACAAAGGAATTTTTGGGTTTTCCCTCCTTAGTCTCTGTGTCAGTCTCCCTCCAGATATTGAGGAGGATAGACAACATGTCTGTCTCCAAAAAGACTCTTCACTATCTGTAAGTAGGGTAAAGTTTAGATACGTCCTTTAGGTTTTATTGTTTTATGGTTTGGGAATGGGAATCTGATATGTTTGCATTTAAAAATGGAGTTTCCTCTCCTTTGTAACTAAGTTTTTGGCTCATGGGAGTCCCCCATGAGTATATTAATTAGTTACTTTTCCATCTAGTCATTATGCTTGTAACAGAAGTATTGTGGTGATAATAAAAGTTCTTTCTTTTTTATTAACCTGGTATAGGTTAATTTTTGTATCCTGGTTTTACTTTAGGGCTGAGATTTCCCAAGTGATCTCTTCCCTAGTTTTCTTACCATTACTTGGGTAGTGGCAGCAGATTTTTATCCCCAAAATCTAGGATTTTGGAGGGAAGTTTTATACAAAAAAGCCTGGAGAGACAAGGTTTTGCGGGCCCCCACTTCTGCATTCATCGTGCCAGAGTGGGGAAACAATCTTGACAGATATTCTTGCCATCTCTGCCTCTATCACGCGAATCATTTTTCCTTCCTTTCCCTATTTTTTGCTTCTCACTTTCATTGTTATGCCTTCTGTGTAATAAAAATCTAGCTTAACTGGCCAAGAAAAATCCATCATTCGCAATACTGAAAACAATGCCTTTGACAGTCCACTGCTGCAGAAAGGATGCCAAATCTCAAAGACCATGTGCTTCTCTTACAATTTCACAGCAACTAGGTTGCAAGTGAGGTAGTGTCAGAGACAGAAGTTGTACCCCCCCCCATTGTGTACATTATTTCATTTGTTTGAAAAAAGAAATGAACAATAACAGCACAAAACCATCTAAACAAACTTTCTGTTTTCGTTCAAAAGACAATACAATCTTTAGTAATAAGAGACTGTTAAGAAGATCATATACACCTAAACAGAACATGAGTAACTAAATTGTTCACAGGTGTCCTTGCTAAATTTTTATTTCAAATGCATTCACTGTTTTCCTTTTTGCATATTTTATAAAGCATTAAGAGAACGTGTAAAGGTGGTTGTTCAAATGGTAGAAAACCAGTAACTCAAGACCAGACCTGTTGAATGTTTTAACAATAAATAAGGGTTTGGGTGATTTTTATATATATATTTTTTATCCCTTTTGGGGTTAGACACCTTCTCATTAACACAACACTCTGCCTGTCATCTGGGTTAATCGAGAAATGGCAAAACTGATCAGAGGCTATACAAGAAATGTCCTATCTCCCTTTGCAGAAACTGCTCTTCCTATATGCACATACTGCATCAGTGTGGGTTTTAAGTACTACAGAGGAGACTTTGGTGGCTCTATCATAGTTACGCTCTTATGACATTTACTACGCTCTTACTACAGCAATCAGCGCAAGCTGGGACTTTGTGGCTCACACTAAGTCCATCAGACCCTGTTTGCGGTGGACAGCTGCTTTTTATCATAAGCAGGGGCTACTTAGTCCCCACTTGCACCGTTTCCCTGTTGCGCCTCTGCCTCCCCTGCCTACTGTGGAGACTGTGCTGCGGGAGGGGAGAGGGGGGGCATGGGGAACAGCTTAAAGCTCCGGCTCCTTATCTCCACCCTGCTGCCTTTCTCTGATAGAGGCAGCAAGGGGGGGAAAGGGGGAGCTAGTTGAATCACTACTCGGCTATCTGATAAGCGACTAGTCAACTATCTGATAAGCAAATGCTTACATCCCTAAATGGAAGTATATATTTTTAAGGATAAGAGTAACTATTGGAATAATATATAATCTTTATACCGCAGAGCCTGCAACAAGTGTAACCATTAGGATTTTTCAGTTATACGGTCACACTTTTAATATCTCACTATAACAGGTCTTCTAAACCTTTAATCGTTTAATCAGAAGACATTTCAGCCGAAAGGTTAATTTCTAGAATGTGTGAAGTAATAAAAAAATTGTAAGAAAAATGCACCTTTTACCCTAATAAAAACACAACTATCATAATTTTGTAGTGCTCTTGGTTCATAATGTTAAATATGTTGGAAATTGTTTCAAAGACTGAGATATGTTTAATTGTTTTATTACAGTACTGTGCTAAATCAGTGGTGAACAATCTGCAGCTCACCAAGGTTATTTTGTTCACCATTACCCACATGCAGGGTTGCTAACATTCTGCTGGTTTCCCGTTCACACCCCACAAATTTTAGATACACAAAGTGCAGTTAAAAAAAGTTACCCTATTCTGGGAGACCATCTTGGTTATGGAAACTGTGAGATGGCCCTGTTAGATGAAGGAGGACCACTCATCCGGCTCACTCATTAGCCTAGATTAATCCATCTCCCCCACAGCAAGAAAAAAAGGTTACCTGAGCAAGGTCTTTTTGTTCATTTACCAGTCTGCTGCAACTGGCTATCATCTGGTCCAATGCATAAAGCCTGTCCTCAAGACCTTTAATCGCCTTCATGTTCTGATTATCTAATTTGGCAATAGTTTGTCGACATTCTACCAAAAAGGGCTGAATGAGCCTTGGATCAAGCTAAAAGATGGAAGAAAAGAAAGACTAATTTTATTATTTTTATATTTTATATATATACACATACACACACACACACACACACAAAATATTTCACATTGTACACAACAAGTAGCAACTTATTCATAAAGAGATTACAACAGTACTATTGAACCCACACAGAAAAATAAAATGAATGTGTTACAGAGAAATATCAAAATTAGTGCAAATTATTTTGATCTCTTACAGAATGTTTATACTGAGGCATATAGAGGAGGTGAGCTTCAAAGCCCAAGCTCCAGTACAAGCTCCAACAACTATAAGCTATTTTTATTGCCATAGTAGAAGCCAAGTTTGTAGATCCAGGCTCAGACTCGCTATTACAGGCTGCTGCTCGTTTTGCAGATGTATCTATGATTTCTTAACTTCTGATTTGGTTTTTCACTGGCAGTTTTTTCTGTAAACCAGGTAAAAAAATTTCTGAAATTTTTCTATAAATTGTTATTTTTACAATTTAGTTTTTGTAATTACTTGTGGCATAAAACGAGAAATAGATTGGAATCTATTAGACTATAATCCAGATCCTTTCTGATGGAACAGACATTAATTTTTAAAAAAAGAAAACAAAAGTGTCAGCTCTTCATAAGTTAGGCAAATCTACTCACAAACAAACAATTGAATGGTGTTGCAAAGCTATACCACTTCTGAGTTTAAACTCTGACTAAACTTAAACTAATCACTAATGTTTTGCTGTATGAAAAGTTTGACACATGCACCCTTACAAGCCCAGTTACACTACTAAGAGACAAGTATTTCTCTATTGGAAACAGAAATGGAACTCCCAGAGATCTACAAGTTAATCTGTGAATGTGTGTATATCTAGCTAGTGGTAGAAAACGTCAGCCCATTTAATGAGCTCAGTTTTTCCCCCGTTTTTTAACATGATACAGGATTTAATGTTTTATATTTAACAGAAATTGTGTTCTACATCCATGGGATCATGAATATCCTTAATTACCCCACAGGTTTGGATATATTTTGCTGGGTAATACCACAAAATTGACAAAGAAAACAAAGATATATTATCATACTAGCCACAAAAATAAACGCTTTAAAAATGTTTTGGAGAACTATTTCTCATGAAGTTATAACAATTCTAAGAATGATCAAATTTTAAAATTAAGCAGCCCTCTAGTTTTTCCTTTTTTTTTTTTTTTTGTTCCAAATGCAGAAAGTTGATGCAGAAACATTTTTTTTTAAATCAACATTTTAAGAACACTGGCCTCTGGAAACTAAACAGATTAAATGGGTAATGCATATTATTTAATTAACATATTATTTTAAGTGTCAACTTACTCTGCTCATAGAATCAAAACATTTTCTGACTAACGATTCCACATCATTAGGTCTATCTTGAACATTTATCCAGTCCAAAAGAGAAACATTGAAGGAAGGTAGATCACTCTCGTTAAGTTCCTCTGATATTTTACTGTCGTCAATTGTAGTGTTTTGACTGGATTCCCTATTCTCTTTAACATTTCCAGGATCTGTACTATCCAGGGATGAATGTTCCACAGACTTGCAAAATGAGGCTAAAAGTGATTTATTGTTCATTCTAGATTTATCACAAAAAAGCACCAGTTCAGCAGACTTCTCATCTTCAGTTTCTTCATTTTCTGCCCCTCCATGCTCAACAGAAGAATCCAGTCTTTCTAAACACTCTCTGTAACTATGTCTGGTTAGGCACTCCAACAGTGGGATCTTGGCCATAATAGAAACAGCTGTCCCCAAGCTTAAACAAAAACAAAACAAAACAAAAAAGGACAAACAATATATCTATCAAGAAACTAATTTTATGTAAAATAAGTTTGTTAGATTAGTAATGATGAAAATCACTAGTGATATTTTCTCAGACATTTTTGCAAAAGTAATCTATTTTCCTCAATATGTTTCCCTGAAGAGACTGAGAGATTGTTTATATAGTTACATACTTGTTATGAAGTATTTTCAGTAATACTATACATTCAGCTATGATGGCAACATTTGTTTGTAATTTGCCTTCTCCCATTTGGAAAATGTTGACTTTCCTACTTTTGTTTTCAACACAGCTGAAAATATTACAGTCCTGGTCTAAAATCAGAATTTCAACTCTAAATTGTTTAAAATGTCTGCCTGACAAAGTAAGGCTCTGTCTACACTGCAGGCTTCTTGCGCAAAAATGGCCATTTTTGCGCAAAAACGGCCATTTTTGCGCAAAAACCTGCAGAACGGCCACACCTCAAATGCGCTTTTGCACAAGTAAATCCCCAGTAAAACGGCAGAAGGTAAACCTCCTTCTACAAGGCATAACTCCCTTTTGCGCTACAGCTATTGCGTAAAAAGGTAAGTGTGGATGCTCCTTGGAAAAAAAGCACTGGTTCCTTGGGATGCTCCTTTGGGAAAAAGCACAGGTGCCTTGATGGCCATTCTGTGAATGGCCATCAGAGCCTTCTTGAGCAAGAGTGTCCATGCAGTGTGGACGCTCTCTTGCGCAAAAGCACATCACTTTTGCAATGTGCTTTGAGGTGTGGACATGCTCTTGCACAAGAAGTTTTTGTGCGAGAAGCTGGCAGTGTAGACATAGCCTAAGTGTAATGATTCTAGTGGACAAAATTTTGCCTAGCTCAGAAAGTTTATTCAAACTTGTAAGAAAAAAATTATAAAGAGTGAATGTTCTAATGTATTAAGTTACCTGCTGTAGGATACCAAATACAACAAAAGTAGTAAAAATGTACAGAACTCAGAACTTCTGTTGGGTTACTAAGAATTAATTATGGAAATACAAAAATCATAAAAACTTATTTCTAAATACAATGATTGTGTAGGGCACTTTCTTTTTGATAAATCTAACAGCAAACCTACTGTGTGAGTTTCAGCTTAATATCATCTATGGACTGCAGATAATTTGAATATGCATTTTCAAACTTGAAAAGCAGCTTTTGATAAGAATATGTGCAATCTTCCAAATTGGCCATTATGGCAGCCCATCCTTGGTGCTGAAGATGTTCATCATGGACCAGACCTTCACAAAAGGAGCAAAGCTTCTTGGCAACCTCATACATTTCCTATGCCAAAGGAGAAAAAAGAAAAAAAGAAAAAGAAAAAAAGAAAAAAGTAAATTCATATAATGAAGTTATGAATCAAAATTTTCATGCAATACTCAAATGTTTATCACACTTCAGAAAAATGTGGACCATGTCACCTAACAGAAAATTAAACACTGAAAATCTAAAAGGAAGTGTTTAAATATCAACAGTTGTTTGGCCCTTGTCAGTCAGTAAAAACATTTACTGAAAGCGATACAAACTTTCTTTACATTTGGTTATTTTTTTTAAAACAAAAATGCATTAGATGACAGAAACTCGATTTACTTAAGACTGTTTATTGATTGAAATTCTAATCCCAAAGAAAGCAAGACAGTCCTGGCCCCAATAAACCTGCAACATAAATTAGTCAAAGGAGGCAAACTTGAGGAAAAAAATATTTTGATAAAAAGTGATTATTTGGCTCAGAATGGGTAGGTGGACATAAGTATAAAAAGGCAGCTTGGAAAACAGCATAAGGAGAATGGGAAAAAGGTAGAAGGTAAGAAAATTAATCAAAGGAAGATTTAAATTAATTCTTAACTGAATAGATGCAACATGAGTAGCAATGAAAAGAGCCCACAATTCAACTGGACACAACCATAAATTTACTGCACATGTAACTTGACAGCTGTCAAGAGTTTTGTTCACATCAATTTAAGATACATTTGATTCAACTGTAGAGATTAAATGTTTCACTACCTATTAACAATATATGGAGTTTATGCTGTCCCCTTACAACTAGTTTTGTTTTTCGAGTTCAAAGACTGCAAATGTTCCTATTGGTAATGAAAAAAAAATAAGAAATGTACTAATTTACAGGTAATCATGTAGGAAAAAGGGTATTTAAAATTTAGAGAAGACAGCAACATTAAAGGGAAGTCTTTTGGCTTACACCCCAATCTTTACCTCCCTCTGAAGTTGCATATTCTGTTAAGTATAATCAGGAGGACATTTCTTATGTGTTTGGTTTAATATCAACCTCTCTACCCATGAAAAAAAGAAAGGGAAAAAGTGATACATATTGTAGATTCCACACTTAACTAAGCTGTGACTGCACATCATCCACAGTCAACTCTACACATGTACAGTTTTGTGTGTGGAAGCTAGAATAAGATTGATTTCCCTTTCTTAAGTTATTAAAATATGGTGAGATGAATATTAAAACACAAACACATAGGCATTCTGCAGAAGACATTTGCTATTGAGTGTGTATATAAGATTTGAGAACTAAACAACAGTAGATTTATCTATCTGGAATAAATTGTGTAACATTTTCTCCCAGATTTTTAAAGTTATTTAGGAATTTCTGCACTGAGTGTTTTAACACCTGCTTTGGAAGTCTAATATTTTCAAAGAGGAGCCTGACTCTTGGTAATGGTCAATCAGATTTTAGCTCCTAATTGCCTAAATTAATTTCAAAATGAGGTAGGTCCCTAAATCAGTGATGTGTTGCAAAAACTTAAAGCAACAACACCTCAATGCTTTTAAAAATGGAAGCTCAAAAAAGTGTTAATTGACTTTAAAGCATCATATAACTCACTCAAAAGTTACTAACAACTTTTCAGATCCTTCTTCAAATCTCTAGCAAAATAACAATATCCTACCAAATACAACTTAACCTTTTAAACGCTGGTTTACCTGTTTAAATGGGTTCCAGACTACCTGTAAAATGGGTTCTTGAATACTATCTGCGTATTTATACAGTCTTCAGGAAAATGTCATAGTAATGTCTTGCAAACACTTAAAAAACCACTTCGCCAGATATACCAAACGTATTTTGAGATACATTCTTAAGTTTGTTTTTGTATACCAGAATATTGGACAAATTCTAAACTAACTGGCAGAAGACTGGAATTGCTGCTACCCAGCTGTCATACCAAGCCACTGGAAGAGGGAATAGTTCACCCCATATTGTATATATGAAAGACTATAACAGGATTATAAACAAGCTACCAAGATAACAAAGTACCCTGCTGTACTCTACAATGAATAAAGAAATAACAAAGAAAGAATGTTTTCTTTCTGTGTAAAGAAAACATTTATCGTCCAACACCACCAAGTTGTATTCCTCTTTTCATCATATAAATGTCATCAAGATGTTTAATTAAAAAAAGGGAAAGTATACACAAAGATCCCCAAGATTGCAGGGTGACTCAACACCTGCAAAAATGAGTATCTGACATTCACAATCACAAACAGATTTATAGAGCAGTTCCTTCGATTGAACACAATGGGGTGGCACACACAAGATGCTGAGAAGTCTAAAATCAGTCATTTTGCCCAGCAATGGGGTTTCCCCTATCAACCTGATGACCATCCGAGCAAGACGACTTCTCCCTATTCAGGAAAAAAGACCTGATGCTTCTTGTACTCCAATACTTTGGATACTCATGTTTATAAACAGTAGTGGATAGTTATTTTGACCCATGAGAGATCACTATAAATCAAAGACTATTCTAGCACTCTTGGACTGTCAAAAGGGGTTAGCTATTGGAGCTAATATCTGCTGATGTCACATGTTGGGGCTATGCCCTGAGACAGATTCTGACATTTTCTTCCTCAGCTTGCATTAACATTTTCTAGAGTCCACAAACAGAATGCATTACAGTCCTTTCCTCCTTGTGAAAGCCTACCTTTCCCTGTAGTGGATTACCATATGCTAAGCTTTGTAAACAGAAAATTAACTGACGCAACCCCCACTTCATCTGCTCAGTATGTTTTGCTCCAAGAGCTGAACTTTCCTATTGACTGTGCCTCCTTGTACCTCACTCACCATTAAGGATGTTAAAGAGAATTTTTTTGCTAATCATATAGTCAATACACCTTGCTCTTACCACATTTAAAATGCACAGATGCAGCGGTCCTGGACTGGCGGGAGTCAGAACTGTTCAGTCGGGCTGTTCAGTCCGGGTCCAGCAATCCCTGTTTGCAGCGGCTTGGGCTGGCCACGAACACCGGCTTCTGCCAGAGCAGTGTCTGCCCACCATGGGCAGAGGCTGCTTTGTAGCAGACTCCTCTATCTCGCCTCCTCCCCCAGCTACTGTTGATAGAGGCAGCCGGGTGGGAGAAAGGCCAGGCAGCACCACGGAGATGGTGCTGGGGGGAACTGGCTTTTAAGCCGGCTTTCCCCTCAACCTCCAACACCAGATCCTGTTCTCCCCCCCGGACTCCCTCCCCGCCAAGCTGTCTCATGCAGAGGCAGCAAAGGGGGAGTGTAAGCAAGTAGTCAAGTACTTGCTTACATCCCTACTCACTATCCAACTTACGCTTATAGGATAGTTGAGTAGTCCCCTACAAACCCTACTTTCTTACATCCCCTACTCACCATCCAACTCTGCTTCCCCCCCCCCCCCAAATCTCTTCTCCACTATTGAAAATGTATGTCCTTATCTTCTCAGTTCTATCATAGAAGCCCTCCTTCTCCCTCACAACAGCCTCCATGTTGTTGAGGATAAAAGTCTCAGGAGAAAACATCCAACTGCAATAGAGGGAAATAATGCAATAGTTGGATACCTTCCAACTATTGGATGCAATAGTTCCATCCTTCCAGATGATGATGTGGTATCCTTCCCCACTAACGATACCTCTTCACTGGAGGGGACTCCAGTTATTAAAAGCAGATAATAGTTATGGGGGATTCAATCATTAGAAACAGCTGGATTTGTGACCAAGTGGAGAACCATATGGTGACTTGTCTGCCTGATGCAAAAGTTGTGGATCTGTCAAAATATCTAGATAGACTTATGTGTTGGGGAGGAGCTGGTAGTCACGACACACGGAAGCACCAATGACATAGGGAAGGACAGGAGAGATCCCGGAGGCCAAATTTAGATGGCTAGGTAAGAAATTAAAGGCCAGGACATCTATGGAAGTTTTCACTGAAATTTTTCCAGTTCCACATTCACAGGTAGAACTACAATGTTTCAATGCGTGGATGAGATGATGATATAGGAAGAAGAAGTTTAGATTTATTAGGAACTAGGGAGAAAGGGAGAGCCTATACATAAAGGATGAACTCCACCTAAACCAAAATGGAACCAGATTGCTGGCACCTAAAATTAAAAAGGTGGGACAGTTTTTAAACTAAAGATTGGGGAAAGCCAATAGATTGGGAGGAGCAAGTGGTTCAGGCCGAGACATCCCTTAGGGATGGATCTGTTAATAGAGATTCTCTATGCCCAAGTAAGGAGAAAATACCAGAAGACGATAAAATACAAGTAGGATCTGATTTAAAAAAAACAGTCAAATGAAAAAATAATCCCATTCAACTATACCATTTAATGGCAGACAGCAAAAAAGGGACAAGTTTTTAAATGAATGTATGCAAACACTAGAGTTTAAATAATAAGATGAGTGAACCAAACTGCTTCATATTAAATTAGGATACTGATATAATCAGCACCACAGAAACTTGCTTGAATTGGGATAATCAATGAAATACAGTAATACTAGGACATCAAACATATTAGGATAGAACAGATCATGCTGGTGGGAGGGTGGCATATGTGGAAGAAAGCATAGATTAAAATGAAGCAAAAATCATAACTGAATCAAACTGTAGCATAGAAACACTATGGATAGTAATTCCATGCTCTAATGCAGGGGTGGCCAACCCGTTCCAGACGAAGAGCCACAATAGCAGTGGAGA
>CM057846.1:60753020-60768939 GCA_030068395.1 Apalone spinifera | reverse complement strand
TCAGAGGCTGGAGATGGATGGCACGAGACAAATTGCTTGATCATTGTCTTCGGTTCACCCCCTCCTGGTGCTGGCCACTGTCGACAGACAGGCTACTGGGCTAGATGGACCTTTGGTCTGACCCAGTACGGCCATTCTTACATTCTTATGGCTTCTGGGCCTAAGACAGACCCTATCTGGCAAAATTTTGAGGAAATTCATTCCCTGGAAAAAAAAGGAAAACCTGTCAAGTGTAAGCAGTAGAAGAAGGAGATGCGAGGCCTGGCTGCAAGAAGGAAACAACTGCTTATTGGGAGAAAATAATGTGAATGAAGATGTGGATATGTCTGAAGAACAACGTGTATCAATTGGTTAGGTTAATAACTTAAATAATTCACTTTGCAATGCATCATTTTTCAAGACTCTCTCCATGCCATTTAGTAGAAGTGTGATTTAACAAGTAAATTCCCAAGCTGTTTGCTATGTTGGATCTTGCTAAAAAAACATTTATCTTAGTTAATCCTTATGGCTTGTTTAATTAGTTACCCATGTTTAGAATCTATTATCCAAGTATACGTATAGAAAGCTGCAGCAGCCAGTTGTCTCCCCTCCCCCTATTTATATATATACACATTTTTTTCCCCCTGCGGGATAACAGAGTGATGTCATCACATCACTCTGTGTCGCCCCCCCACTCCCCCACTCCAGCCTCAACAGAGTCAGCAGAGGAAGCGGCAGCCATGGCTCAGGGCTCTCCCTGCCCCTCTTCCAGGGATGTCCTGGACGCTCCGGGCTCCCCGCTAGACTCCAGCAGGAGGGCCAGGGGACAGTGGCGGTTCCTCGCTGTGCTCTGGAGCCCTGGTAGGTAGGGTTTCCAGGTGTCCGGTTTTGAACTGGACAGTGCAGTTTTTGAATTTTCTGTTCAGGAAACAAATTGAGAAAATATAAATGAGCAAATATAAGTGTCTGGTATTTTCTAAATATGATTAATATAGATTGTGATGTAATGTCAAGTGTGTCCGGTATTTTTGTTAAAACCATCTGGCAACCCTACTGGCAGGAAGCGGCTTCAGATCCCTGCTCGTGCCTGCAGCCAATGGTGCCTTGGTGGGGAACAGCCACAGGATTCTGAGCAAGCTCTGCTGCTCCCCCAGCCCCGCTGCTTCCCATCCAGTCGCCTCCAGCCCCACTGCTGCTTCCAGGTCCGGGGCCCTGATGCTCTGCGAGCTAGTGGGGAACCAGGCACTCAGGCCACTGCCTGCCTGGTACTCCAGTCTCATGGCCCCACCCCCAGAAGATTAGAGCACCAGCACCAGCTTCCTGCAGAGGGGGGAAGAAAACCCCAAGGCAGGAAGCACATGTGTTCCACAAGCCAGATTCAGTGCAGAATCTCGACGCTCTCTCTCCGCACCCCCAGAAAGCCACTGCTGTCACTCTAATCTTGCAGGGGAGAGGAAAACACAAGGTTGGAGCACCAGGGAGGTGAGGCAGGCAGCGGCAATTCCCGGCTGGGTCACAGAGCGTCGGAGTAGAAGCGGAACCACACTTTGGAGCAGTGGGGAAAGCCTACAGTACCTGGAAAGGTGCATTGCACAAAAAGAACTAAGTGCCCCCCAGTTCCTCATGCCCACACACTGCAACCCCAGCACCTCATGCACTTCCTCCCCTGCCTCACCCCCCGGCTAGGCACCCTGCGCCGAGCCTGCTCCTGTCCCCTCTCCCAGGCCAGACACCCTGCCCCCAGCCTGCTCCTGTCCCCTTCCCCTTGGACAGACAACCTGCCGCCAGCCTGCTACTGCCCCTGCCCCTAGCCAGACTCTCTGCTTCCAGCCTGCACCTGACCCCTCTCCCCAGCCAGATACCCTGTCCAACTGGGTCCAGCCCCATCTGGACACAGTGTCCTGTCTCTGTCCCCAATCCTGGGAGAGGTCCATGGTCCAGCTCCTATCTGACTACAGGAAGGGCTTATGGCAGCCCTCCTCCTGCTGCAGCATAGGTAGGAGAGAAGGCCGTGATCCAGCTGCAACTGACAGGTGGCAGGTTAGTGAGCATAGCAAGCAGGGGGCACAGGCTCCTAGTTTTATATACCACTAGCAGATGTAACCAGCGTTCATGGGTCTGTAACTGAAGGAATGGGGTTTTAAAAACAATGAAACATACACGTGAATTATTTGAATGATTGCATTTTTCAAAAGTGAAGGAAAATGAAGGCTAGTTTGAGAGTTTAGGGGTGAGGAGGGGCAGGGGCTAGGTGGCTTGGGTTGGGAAGTGTGGAAGGGCTCAGAACAAGGGGCAGTGAGACAGGGGTCCTTTATGGGGGCAGCCTGGGGTGATAAGGGTGGTGCTGCTCTAACAGCAACTCCTCCAATGGGGCCAGAGTACAGATTCCTTACCAGTGGGTCCTCACCCCAACTGCCCTCTCCTCCATGGCCTGCAGGCTGCCGGAGGAGGGGCAGGAGGGGCAGACCAAGCTGCGGAGGCTACCACCCCCTCCTGTAATCCTCCCCATGGCCTGAAGGCTGCCTGGGGATGGGGCGAAGCTCTGGGGGCTGCCACCCAGCCTCCAGTGCCCTCTCCACTCCTCCCTCCTCCCTCTCCCCCCCTCCCCAGCCCACAGGCTCTCCATTAGGGGAGCATCAGGATTCAGATGGGGCGGGGACTCCTTACTGGTGTGCTGGAAAGTAAGATGGTGGAATCCCAGCCCTTCTGGCCACTCTTTTGGTTCTACAGCTTCCTTCAGTGGCCACTCTCAGTATCACATTCGTTTCTTCTGCCCCCTCCCTTTCCATGTTATGGGAAATAATCCCATTTCAACACTTCCTGTTTTCCAGGCACAACCATACAACGACCATGGTTTAAAGTTAGGGTTAGAGGAAGCTGCATATCAAATCTGATGGTCCTCGTTCTTATGGTTTAGAACAGTGGTTCCCAAAATTTTCGGCTTCATACCCCCTTTTTGATTTTTGAGAAATCCTCATGCCCACCCCCATCCTCCCCCAAATAGCAGCAAAACTTGTTGAGGATAAAAAAAAGGAACTGATCAGGGCCGAAAAACAAAAATAGCAGCAAAACTCGGGGGAGGTTGATGGGGGGGATGGGGGGAGTGGGGCTGGGTCACCTTGCATCCCCCTTGGAATTTCTTCACGTCCCCCCACGGAGGCATGGCCCCCAGTTTGGGAACCCATGGTTTAGAAAGAATTCTTGAACAAATGGACAAATAGACACACAGGCAGAAACACTCTAAAACCTACATATAAATATCTTTTAGAGAGTGTGTGTGTCTGTGCAGCCATCAATCCATGACTCCTCCTAAACGGTAAGAGCTGGGACCACTACATTTGGTATACAGATTCCTCTTATCTATCTCTATATGTACACCTCTCTAGATAGATAGATTTTAAAGTGAGTCTATCTTGGGAAGAGCCACTGGCCAAGCATCACTGCCTTGGCCACCTGGGAAGAGCCACCACCACCCAACAGCACAACATTCGCCACTCACAGGCAACCCCAGTAAGCTCCCCTCCCCCACCTCTCAGCTTTCTGTCCTGAGCCCCCCGCCTTGAGTTCTTCACCTCACACATGCCTTGACTTCTGCATGCCCACCTCCTTCCCCTTGCTCGGAGGCCCCCTTGCCTCACAACCCTTTACGCTAAGCATCTCCTTACCTGAACCCTCCCTCCAACCTCCATTTTATTTCATTTTTAAATAAATACAATTATAGAAATAAAGCATGTATATGTTTCATTTATTTAAAAAAAAAAACCAAAATAATTACTTCAGTTAAAAACTTGAGCAATGCAAGCTACATCTGCTAAGTCTTAAAGCAAGCCCAGGGCAGGAAAATGGAATGCGCGTGCAATGTGATTGTTTTGCATCAAACAGAAAGGGAGGGTTGTGATAGCAGGGAAAAGGTAAACTCCAGACCGACCACAGTGAGGCAGAAAGCAAAGGAGACATTTTTACTCACAAACGACCATAGGAAGGGGCAGCAAGCACCCCAGTCCCAAGGAACAGCTGCTAGCTGCCATGCGGACCCTGCTGCCCCGAGCCACCATGTCATGTGCCTCCCACTGTTCCCAGGCAGCAGGTGCCAACCAGGCCACTCATTCCTCTTCCCACCCAGGTCGGTCCCGGACAACGCTGGGTAACTTCTCATATTGCATAATATAATGCCATACCCTGTATTTGGGAACATCATGGCCACAGACTATAAAGTAATGCCATAAGTCTATACCCTATTTTACTTCAGCATATTCAGTTTTTCCAAGGGAACCCCATCCTAAACCTATTTGCCTCAACAAAAACAAAACAAAACAAAAAACCACACCACACCACACCACACCCATTGCCAGCAAGTTCCATGGGGCTTACTCTAAATGCAGTCTTAGCTTTTTATGAGAATTTGGAAACAGATATGCATCCCTGATTAAATAACAGAGTAAGAAGAACTATTCAAAATCGTTTTTTAATATTGTATCATGGTCCCATTTAAGAGTAAGAAACTTAGTCTACCTGCAACAACTTTGAGTCATCCATTAGTACATTTAGCAGCAGTGCTGCAACTAAACATATTTCAAATGACAAAGTATCAATAACAAGCAAAATATTTCAATCATCCAGTAAAACCACCATCATGGATAGGTTTCTAGAAAGGACCAGCAAATACCAACCAGACACCAAAGATTAAAAGATTGCTTGCTTCATTTATGCCACAAATTCTCCTTTTTGCATTGTTTATTATAAACACCTTCATTGACATGGTCGAGTCCTTACAGCCAGGCTACACACTACCTGATAGATCAGACACCAGTGGAAGACTGCTAAATACAGTGTATGAGAAGGAACTTGAACAGTGTTCAAGAAATACTGAGCAAAAATTTGCCTCTTTAAAAGTCTTGATGAGTGGAGCAATGTACACAATGATCCAACGGTATGTGCCTGCGTGACAAAAGACGATCGGGTTGCATATCTTTCAGAAACAATAGATACAACGGGAAATGCCCACACAACAGAATATTTAAAAGAAGTGGCAGTAAAAACTGTAATAAACAGAACAAAAATTCAACAGTTGTGTGCGCAATTTTGTCACAGACAATGCTGCAAACATGACAAAGATGAGAAAATATTTAGAAGAAACAGATGTATGCTCCTTAACAACATATGGCTGTGGTGCCCGTTTAATGCATGGTTTAGCCAAAGACTTCTCCAGCAATAAAAGACAATGTTGTTGAAGTAACAAAATGCTTCCATGACAATGATTTTGCTTCAGCTTTACTGAAGAGAGCAGAGGTATACAACTAATTCTCCTTCAAAATCTTCTTAGTTTAAAACAATCAGCCACAAAATTCCAATTTGTTAATTGGCCTATTCTAATAAAACTTTGTTAAGAAAATGGATTAAATGAATTTCATCCAAAATATCTAACATTAGATTAAAGAGGCATGTAGACTATATGATCAGAATACTGAAACCTATTATCCACAGCCTTAAACAAACTTACCAGAAATTGCTGCTGTATTGCTGATATTGTTGAAACTTGAAAGGTACGTCGAGAGACTTTGACAAAAGAATACCTCACCAGAAAGTTAAACTACAGGCAATAAAGAAGCAAATGAATCAGTCGCTAATTTTACCTCCTTTTCTTGTGACGCAGATACCTAACTTCTGAGGACAATTCTGCTGCCATGACATGGGCATCTCAAAATTACTCCTCAGTTATACCAGTCATAATAAATTTCAGTGATGGAGTGGAATCATATAATCAGAACATGTTAGTTCAAAACACCATCAGTGAAGTCACTCCCTGAATTAGTGGGAATCATTAGCCAAGAACC
This sequence comes from Apalone spinifera, assembly GCA_030068395.1. Classification (NCBI taxonomy): domain Eukaryota; kingdom Metazoa; phylum Chordata; order Testudines; family Trionychidae; genus Apalone; species Apalone spinifera. The sequence continues at coordinate 60,763,126 of CM057846.1, read as the reverse complement.
TTGAAATAGAGGTCCTTCAGTTACTAAGCCAACTTTTCACAGCAGTAAATTCCTCTGAAGGCAGAGAGAGAATATTTGCATTGTTTGGTATTATTCACACAAATCTAAGATATTGACTGAAAGAAGGAACACTCATATTTCTGTTTTAATCTATGAATCAAAATGACAGTGGGATTGGAGAAGAGGAGAGCAAGTTGTAGAAGTTATAAGGACACCATATCTTTGGTTTTCTGAGGATTTGTCTATTAGAGTTAAAAAAAATTAATTTAAAAAAAAAAGTTTAAGGACTGATGTCAGCAGCAAATCAGGAAACTGATTTATTTGCAAATATGAAACATGTATGTAACATTTTAGTTTAATAAAATATAAGTGCTATTGTGTTCGTGTGGGTGATTTAGTCCTTACCATTTCTAATTTACTGCTGCTACATCTTCAAGCTTGATAAAGGTAATTAATATTATGTATCATTTCCTAAATTAATAAAAATCAAGTTATCTAAAAAAACTACACTAAGAATACCCTTCTAGGTGTTCTAAAAAAGTTGTAAATTAACATTTTTAGTAATCACATACTTCTTAAACAATGGTGCAAATCTGAAGCAGTATCAGTGGGAAACTTGATTTAAATCAATGATTTTTTCCTGGTGATTAAAATCATGGTGGCTTTATTTTAAATCAAGATGATTTAAATCACTGATTATAACCCAAGACCCACTCCTCCCACTCTGGCCCCATGGGCTGTAGGGGGAGCACTTTGGTTTTTTTTATCATGGCTCATCCTCACCAGTTGCCAGTGTAGCATCCATAGCTATACAGATTCTCTGAATAGAGAAGACATCTTAGTTTTGAGTCATTCCTACTCCAGTTGATCACCAAGGGGCAGGGGAGTGGAGGGTATTGGATCTGAAGGTCTTTCTTAAGGATCTCTAGGTTTTGACAGCCCATCAAGGTTTACAAGTGGGTGCTGGGCTTAAAAACCATTGAAGTACCATTGAATTAAACCAACTTCCTCCTCCAGTGAGATAGGAAAACTACCTCTCCTCTCCAAAAATCAGAGAGAGAATATAAAGTGCATGTGTGAGTAAAAAGGCTTCATCGTCTCCTCCATCCCCAAGCTAATTGAGGTAAGTTTGGTCTCGGTAGGCCAAAAATTTGCTCATGTCCTCTAAAGAGGCATCAAAGTCAGGTTTTTAAAGAAGTTAAGGAAAGAAACTGCCTTCCATACCAGGGAGTGAATGAAGCTCAGCATATCAACAGCACAATTCCAATGAATACTGAGGTGTAATATTTAGCACTTTTATTCTAAAAATGGTTCACACATTTTATTTTGGAGTGTAACAGTCCCGAGAATTAAGAGAACATTTTAGAACCAAGACAGAAAGCCTATTAAAATCCTATTGAAAGGAAGGATTTGAATTACCATTATGTATCAAGCTGCACTTCCCTATTACATGTAATAAAAGTTACCTGGATACAATGAAGATGATTATCATTTTTTATCATTTACTGCATTTCTATATTGCCTTCATTTAATGTCTACTAGTATGAAGAGAAGCAATCAGTCTAGATATTGAATGTAGAGTACCACATTCCTGAACATAAGCTACACAGCTGTCAATGCCATGTACTTCATCTGTAGATGCCTTTATTGTAGGAAGCATTCATTTCCTAGCTATATTAATAATACACTAATTTAGAGAGATTCATAATAGACCTCTGTGTTTTGCTATGTAAGTACAAAAGTAGACAAGCAACTGAAGAACCAAGATCTACGCAAACTTTTGGGAAATAAGGCTCACTTTTATCAACCCCTCCAAAACTTTGACACGAGATTAGAAAGGTACAATTTTAAAAAAAAAAAATGAATGCACCAAAATTTTATTTGGTTTCATAATACTTGCAAAGCAACTGGTAAATTATCCTGTCTTCAAGCTGAGAGACTAAACAAACAAAATTACTGGAAATAAAACAAAAGGCATTAAGGTTCAGAGAAGTTACAGTGTCCATACCATAGCACATAATACACTTAGCAAATAGCATGAATCCATAACAATGTTTCCTGGAAGCTCAAAATGGCACCCTGTAATTCCATATTCATCATTCATATATGGTTGTGATATTTTATAGAAAACATGCCATGTACAATATCATATGAAAGGTCTGCTGAAAATTGTTGTTCTGTGCAATATGTATATCATTTAGCGTGAATCCAGTTATGTGATTTTATTGTATGGTTGTTACTCAAACATGCTGTACGTTTGCTAAGGACTTATAAAAATTCCCCACACAGGAGGGTGCTGAATAACCATTAAATTAGCAAAGGAGCTGCAATCAAGGGATTTATAATTCAATGACAATTGCTCAACCATCACACAAAAAGTGGGATGCTCAACTCTATGACTGTTGCCCGAGACACAGCAAGAGGCTTGCTCAACCCTTGATTCAGCAAAGCCTACCTGGACATGTGTGAGTAAGTGTCTTCTAGGCACATGGACTGAAAATACAAGAGACAGTGGCATCTTTTCTTGGCCTTCTGCTCCCTGACTTACACTCAGAAGTAACGAGAACAGCAAAAATACAAAAATTTCAACTAAGGAAACAGGTCCAAGCTAGAGGGAGGCGTCTGTGGTAAGAACTGCAACATCCAGTGTGGGGAGGAAACTGCTTGATCTAGAGTAATATAGTTTAAGATTTAGATTGGATGCTTATCTTTTATCTTCTCTGATAAGTGGCAGGCCAAAGAGGTCAGAGTTAATTAACACTGAAAATCTATCTTTCCACAGTTAATAAATCTGTTTTTATATTTTATCTAAAACAGTGTAATTTGACTGAAGTACATGAGAAATCTCAGCTAAGTTACAAAGGTTGGTGCATGCTCTCTCCACAGTAAGGGAGAGGGGCAAACATGGAAATAAATTTACACTAGTCAGGCTTCTGTCCAGGAGCACAAGGCTAAAGACCTGGGGGGGGGGAGGGGGGGAACTAGCTGGTCTTTTTTTCTGTATAATTCATGAGTGGTTTTGGGAGCATTCATGTAATCAAGTTGAGTATGGGGCTCCACATGCCAAGTGACAGCGGTTCCTGAAGAGGTTCGCTGCTTGTTACTAGCAAAGCACTATGAAAGAGTGTCCAGGCAGAAGAGTTAAGGGAGTACAGAGGAACCTCAGTTCCACCATAGAGAAGCCATCACAATTATAATTTAGGTTGAGATGAGTTGAAGATTCATCAAGATTCATCAACTGCCAACATTGATATGATGCATTTACCACTTTTTTAATCAACTTATATTGACTACAAGCTTGGAGTTATTACTGATGGGACACAGAGTTATTCTAATTTGTTTTAAATCTATCAAATTCTGAAGGATTCAAATATAACTTACCACAGCAAGTTGTGTCCGTGAAGCTACCGTGTGAAAAACTGCAGGCATCATGAGAGATTCTTCAACTTTTAATTCCATCTCATTCTCTGCTGAAAATGTGGTTTTGGGAATAGCTGGTGGACGTTCACATAAGATCATCTCTTTGTTAAACAGGAAAATTGGGTTTGTGTCCTATATTAAAATAAAAATTTTGAGTTTTGAGTAAATAAAATATTTACTCAATATTTTAAGTAATGCAATTAAGTAACTACACTAGTATGTTTGCAAATTACTTATATGAATACTGCATCCATGAAAATTATATGCAAAAAATCACTAATTTTCTGATATTAAAAAATAAGAAAGAACAAAAAAAAAATCTTGGGGGGGGGGGGGGGAAGCACAAGCCTCACTCCCGCCACTCAAAAAAAAAAAAAAACCCTCACACACTCCTAGGCAACTGTAACTCTCATTTCTCCTCAACCCTTTAATAAGTAGTCTCTACTAAACCCATCGTTCATTTTTGTCAATTTCGTGATCATAGGATTTTTAAAATAGTAAATTATTTCAGCTATTTATATCTGAAATTTCATGGGGTTGTAATTCTAGGAGTCCTGGTCACAAAAAGGGATTGGGGGGAGGACTGAAAGGTTATTTCGGTGGGAGGGCTATAGTACTGCTATCCTTACCTCTGTGCTGCTGCAGATAGTAGCACTACTCCATGCTGCAGATAGAGAATGGTGGCTGCTGGCTAGTACCCCCAGCTCTGAAAGCAGAGCAGTTGCCAGAAGCAGCGCAGAAGTAAGGATGGCATGGTACGGTATTGCCACCTTTGCTTCTGTGCTGCTAATTGTAGAACTGGCCCCTCAGTAAATAGCTGCCACTCACCAGCTGTCCAGCTCTGAAGACAGCAGTACAGAAATAAGGGTGGAATGGTATGACACTGTTACCCTTCTACACTGCTGCTGGTGGGGTGTTGCCTTCAGAGCTGGGCACCTAGCCTACAGCTGCTGCATTCTGGCTGCCCAGCTCTGAAGGCAGCAGAGGAGTAATGGTACCTCCTCCCACAAAAAAAAAAAAAAAATATCTTGCAACCCCCTGCAACTCCCTTTTGGGTCAGGAACCCCAATTTGAGAAACTCTGATGTCCCTCATGAAAGCACACAAAAGACCAGATTGTGACAACTTTTTCATGGTCGTGAATTTCATAGGGTTCTATTTATAAGGGGACTATGACAGGCTGCTGGCGAGGAAAACCCTAAACCTCTCACACCAGCTCCAAATAAGAATAAGACAGCTGGATCCTTGACCGGTAATGGGAAGCAGCTGCTGGCCTCATTAGCCAGGGTGCTAAATAAGGCTGGCAGAAAGGAAGTAGAGGGAGAGAGGAAAGGGAGGAGCCATGGAGTCCTGGGTTGTGCTCCCCTGCTAGCTGCAAAAAGCTAGTACTCCCTGATGTTACAGGTTGGAAGCTCTGTGTATAGTGGTGGGAACAGCAACATTCAAAAAATAGCACAGTGATTGCAACACAGGAGAAGTCTCTTGCTGATTTGCGGATGCAGGAGTGGCAGAAACCAGAGGGGTCCACTTCAGCCTTGTTACAGGGTCAAAGAGAAAATAGCATGCATACACTTACCGTTCCAGCACTGTAACTACAGACTCTTCTATCTGCTGCCATACATTCCCCTCCATTGACAACCAGTACTTGGTGCTGAATGGCAATCTTATACTTGGTTTGGATTGCATGTTTAAGATCAGAGACACTAAAAGGGAAAAAACAGGAAATTTAGTATATAGGTCTTGTTTAAGATCTTCCTGCAAACAAAATATTCCTGTAATATTCGAAGTAATGTTTAACTCTAGCAGTTGTAGAGAAAAAAACTATAATTGTGAATAAGGACAAAATTCTTTGCCCTCATTTTATTGAGATATGCATATTCATATTCAAAAGAATAACTCAAATATAATTTAGGCAAAACAAGGTAAGTAACCTATCATTCAAGATTGATTTCTTGTGATCACCTAAATGTGTATATTCCATTATATGTGTGTATCATTCTTGTATGAGACGTTAAAAATATGAAGTGTAAGCTTCTTTATTAGTTCTAGATCTTCTAGTGAAAGCCATTCATGGTACTTAAGATATTTAATAGCCCGATGCTCAAGACAATTATATGTAAATAGATTTGATTTTCCTGCAAGCCTAAACTGTGTCTGGCCCTACAAAGACACATGACTATGCCATCTGATGCTGGAATCCATCTTGAATTCTGCACTCTTTCAAGGATGGAGCAACAGATTGAACAAAGGGTTTCTGCCCTAGGATTTAAAGGATAGGAAGCAATTAAAGATTTCCTTCAGATGACTTTGCGCCTCTGCCCTAAAAGAATACATGTGAAAAGACTAGAAAACAAAGAATCTCTAATAAGGGAAGAAGCTGTTAGACTTCAGCCAGAGGAAAAGATCAGCTCTGACTTGAAGGATTTTACCTGAAATAAGAACTAGGGTTAAGTGCATTAGGTTTAGCTGGTATATTGTGTTTGCTTTTTGCTTAGTAACTTGCTTTAATCTGTCTGTTCTTACTTGCAATCACTTAAATCCCACTTTTTATACTTTAAAAAAAAACAAAAAACAAAAAAAAAAAAACACTTGTTTATTATCAATCCCAATGTAAAAAAAATATTACCGGGAGGGGAGAGGCAGAGAGCAACAGCTGTGTGCATCTCTTTCACTGATAAAATGTATGAGCTCTCTCTCAGTGTACAACTTTAATACAGAGTAACATGGCTTTATTTGGAATTTTGGGCCTTTTTGGGGCTGTGTTCCTGGGTGCTATCTAGTCCCTATAGCTGAGCCCTTCCAGATTTGTGCTGTTATTAGCATTTGTGTTATTTTGCTAGGGGATTGTTACCCCAATTCTGTGCCTTTGCTGGGGAAGACCAGAGCTTCTGGCCCAGCAGGATAGGGTGGCGGAGCACCTCAGAGGGCAGGCAAGCGAGCTCAGTGTTATGATCAGCACAGAGTGATATTATCACAAAGGTCACTTGGAGACTAACTCATCCCATGCGTAATGTAATCCTTTGTGTTCTGACTACCCAATTCATAAATTAAGAGCAAACTAAGTCAGTCAAATTGGTTTACAAAATGATACATCTTAGCTACCTATTCAAGAAGTATATCTGCAAGTGTAATACTGGAGTCCCAGATTAATATGCATTTCTGGCAGTTACTGCTAAGGTTATATAAAACTGTCTGAACATGCAGCCATTTACTGACTTAGTTCAAATACTTATTCTATTAGAAGTTAATAAAAAATAAAAATAACCATATTGGATCAGACTATTGATTCTATGCTTTCTTTCACATACAGTGCCATCCTCTTACCATCACAACCTACCTTGTCATTCCTATACATTTTGTAACCTGTGTTACTATGTCCTTATTGATTATCACAGTTCCACCAAGTTTCTGTAATGGTTAATTATATCAATATCTTCATTTAATACTAGGCACTCAAGTTCATCAGTCTTAGGCCTGGTCTACACTAGGGCTACGTCTACACAGGCCCCCTTTTCCGGAAAAGGGATGCAAATGAGAGAAGTCGGAATTGCAAATACAGCGGGGATTTGCATTTTTCCCCGCTGCATTTGCATTAACATGGCTGCCGCTTTTTTCCGTTTCGGAGCTTTGACGGAAAAAAGCGGCTGTCTAGACAGGGCTCATGCGGAAAAGAAAGCCTTTTCCGCAAGATCTCTTATTCCCTTTAGAAAAGGGGGCCTGTGTAGATGTAGCCTAGGAGTTTAGGTCGAATTTAGCCACACAAGGTTGATTTTCTAAATGATGCGTTCACACTACCAAGCCTATCCCATTGACTTTAAGAGCCACTGATGTTGATGTCAGTTACTCCTGATTTCATGAGGAGTAACACTATTCCTGACCCTGACCTGGTTGAATTTACAGTAGTGTTGATGTAGAGTTAGCAAAATCAGGGTTATTATTGACCTCTAGGAGGCATCCCACTCTGACCAGAATTTGTGCCTTCACTTTTCTCAAAGTGAACAGGAAAAGCCTTGAGAAAATTTGAATTTAATTTCCTGTGTGTCCAGCATTGCAAGCACATCTCAGAGCAAGCAGCACACCATGGCAAAGTGGCCATAACTACTAACAGTCCAAATACTTCAAAGATTTCAAATATTACTAGTGCCTTGGGCTCCAGGTCACAGGAGTGCAGAAGAGCACCAAGGTGGAAGGTCAGGGAGATCTTGGACCTCATCAAAGCATGGGGAGAAGAATCATTCTGAGCTCCATACCAACAAATGAAATGCAGACATTTTCTCAAAGAACACAATCTGCCTGGTGGCCAAAGGATATTCCAGGAACTCCCAGCAGCGCAGAGTGAAAATTAATGAGCTGAGGCAGTCCTACCACAAGGCAAAGGAGGCAAAACAACAGTCTGCTGCAGCACCACACAAATGCCAATTCTACAAGCAGTTAGCTGCGATTCTCAGGGGGCACCCAACCAGTTTCTCAAGACTAACAGTGGAATCTGGCCAAGACACTCTTGGTGTGATGGTGGTGGTGAAGGAGAAAGAATGACCAGACAGTTATTTCTGATAGCCAAGATCTTTTCATCAAGTTGGATGTCTCCCAGTTGAGCACCGACCCCAAGGAGGGCACTTCTGGTAACTCCACAATGAAAGTGGGTTAAGGCAATTGGGTGTGACATGTGGTATGCTCTCTGCCTATACACTACGAAGTAGGGATGTAAGCGAGTAGTCGAGTCAAGTACTCTGTATGAGATGCAACAATGAGGGAAGGGGAGGGGAGGCTGCTCCGACAGGAACCCCGGATGTGAGGAGCTGTGCTCAGCAGCAACCCGTCTGCGGCCAACCCAGGCTGCAGCGAACAGGGGCTGCTGGACCAGGTACAAGCCAGGACTGAGCAGTCCTAGTTCCCACCAATCTGGGATCGCTGCGGTTCTGCATTTAAAATATAATAAGAGCTGCCCAGCTCTACTATATTTAAAATGCAGAGCTGCAGTGGTTCCAGCTCTCCCCCAGCTCCTACCTCTGCTGCGGCTCTTCCATTTCAATATAGTAGGCGACGAGCTGCCTGTGCACCCGGCTCCCACTACATTTAAACTGCAGAGCTGCATAGGGGGTAGCTCTTGAACTGGCATTAGCCAGGACAGAGCACCTTTCCTTATCGACTAATCATGTATTCGATACAAATTGTATTGACTACATGATTAGTCAATTACCCAACTCTTAACATCCTTAGCGTGGGGGGGTGGGGCCCAGAACAGCTTGTTAATGAGTCTGCAGATGAAGCGGGAATCTTGCCTACACAGCAGGAAGTCCGAGGAAGAGCATTCTTCCTCCAACTTCCCTTACACCTCATAAAATAAGGGTTATAGGAGTCAGGGGAAGAAGCCCTCAGCTCAACGTTATTTTGACATTATGTCAAAAAAACTGCTTGTAGTGTAGACGCGGACTATGTTATTTCAGAATAACGCCAGTTATTCTGAAATAACACTGCTGCGTAGACATACCTTTTATGAATTTATATACAAGCATTTACAAAAATCAACATTATTTGTCTTCCTTCATATTATTAGTGCTCTGCTCTCTCGGACAGATGTATAATATATTTACAGATACTTTGGGGACTTATCACAGAACAAATGAATGTGACTATTCATTTGACTGTTTCTCTTCAGCTCCTACATGTACTTGATCAAATTATGTCCTCATATATTTACTACAGTATAGAGAATCCCCATTAACAGATCTCCCACAAAAGGATGTGTCTGACATAACTGAGTTCCTCCACAACTGTTGGCTTTCTCCCATCCCTTAGTTTAAAAACTCCTCTACAAGATTTTTAATTTTACACACCAGCAATCTGGTTCAACTTTAGTTTAGGTACAATTCATCCTTCCTGTACTGGCTCCTTCTTTCCTAATGAACATAACATACTCCTTCCTACACCATCAATGGATCGAGATCTTACAGTTCTGCCTGTCTATCTGACCGAGAGTGTGGAACTGGAAGCATTTCAGAGAATGTTACCACAGACATCCTGGATTTTTAATCTCCTATCTAGCAGGATAAATTTGGCGCCCAAGGTCTCTCGTATATCTTTCCCTATGTCACTGGTACCTACATTTAATACAACCACTAGCTCCTCTGACTTCACCCCAGCACTGTATGCAAGTCTGTCTAGATGCCTCAGGAGATTCACAACCTTTACACCTAGCAGTGTTCTCCCCACTCAGCACAAATCCTACTTCTCATGCCTATGGAAACCTGCTGGCACTCTTCATTGACCTCTCCTGGTTTGGAAACTTCTCTAGTTCAGCATGGGTCAGGTACCGATGGTGCTAGACTAGAGAGTTTCAACCTGTAGTAGTGGATAATTTAAGTAAGTGTTAATTGGGTTGAAACATCCAATTGCAAAAATTGTAGTGCTGCTGCTCACACATGTTGGATAGATTTCAGTATTCTGTCTAGCATACACATACACACAGGCTTTATTTTAAACATAACATATAGTAATTCACTCATTTTCTTACTTCTGTACTGCAAGTTCTGTGTCAAAAGTGAGGGTAGTTCCAGTGTTGACCAGAAATACATATAACTTCATGATGATTTCTTTACGTTCCTCAAGTTTACACCTTCCACTTTGGTAGTATCATTTAGAAACTGCAAAGAAACCCAAACACAGCACATCACTTACAGTTAACTC
>CM057846.1:60738215-60752935 GCA_030068395.1 Apalone spinifera | reverse complement strand
ACACACACACACAATATTAGGGCTTAGGGATGTGAATGACTAGTAAACTATCAACACACTAGTCGCTTCCCCCACTTGCTGCTCTATCAGAAAGAGGTAGTAAGGCAGGGCAGGGTGTTTCAATGCGGCAGCACATGTGGAGCCCGGGATCTTTGAAATGCCACGTGCAGCCTGGGGCCAGCTGGGAGTCCTGAGGTCAGCTGAGGACTCCCCCGCTAATACCAGGCTCCATGCAGCACTGACACTTTGAAATGCTGCAGGGAGCACAGGGCCAGTGAGGGACTGAAGTCGTCCTCCTCTGGCCCCATTCCCCCCTGCAGCGCTTTCGACTTTGAAGTGTAGCAACAGCCCTAAGTCTGTTGCTACACTTCAAAGGCAGGGGCGCCCTTATCAACTAATCAATTAGTCAATGCAATTTGCATTGACTATTCGATTAGCCAATTAATCAAATTTTAACATCCCTATTACAGCTTCCAACTAACAACACTCATGGTTGGTTATTCCAGTTAGTACATCTACACTGTGGAAGAACTGAAGTAGTTACACCCAAATCAACTGCTGTAGATGGTGAGGCACTGTCAGGTACTGCCATTTATTATTGTTTAGTTTAGAAAAGAGAAGATTGAGGGGGGACATGATAGCAGTTTTTAGATATCTAAAAGGATGTCATAAGGAGGAGGGAGAGAACTTGTTCATCTTGGCCTCTGAGGATAGAACAAGAAGCAATGGGCTTAAACTGCAGCAAGGGAGGTTTAGGTTGGACATTAGGAAAAAGTTCTTAACTGTCAGGGTGGTCAGACACTGGAATAAATTACCCAGGGAGGTTGTGGAATCTCCATCTCTGGAGATATTTAAGAGTAGGTTAGATAAATGTCTATCAGGGATGGTCTAGACAGTATTTGGTCCTGCCATGAGGGCAGGGGACTGGACTCGATGACCTCTCGAGGTCCCTTCCAGTCCTAGTATTCTATGATTATGTATGACTATTTTGTGCCCATGAAATAAAAACTATACAATTAATGTACAATGAACATAAAAAGCGTATTACACAAACCAATATTTGCTTGTATCTCAAGTATGCATATTTGTAGTTTATCATCTAAAACATGTTTTACTCAAAGTCCTCTTTCACCACACAAAATCCTTAACATATTTGGACTATTAACCTTTTAAAGGGCATTAGCTTTGTCCTCAATTTCTGTCAGGCAGAATTTGTTTGGTATAAAATTAATTTTAAATATATGAACAGAAAGTTTAGGGCAGCAGTTCCCACACTTATTTTTGTTGGTATTCACCTTACAGTGGATTGGTTGACTGGCATCTCCAAGTTCCCTCCCCAGCAACATACCCCGAGAAAGGGTATGCCTACACAGCAAAAGCTGCGTATGGGCTTGCCTACCTGAGCTAGCTTGACTTTTCCTAGAAGAGCAGTAACAGTAATAAAGTATGAATGAATAATACAAATCTTGCACACACTCTGAGTTTGTACTAAGCTCATTAGTCTAACCTGAAGTCCACATTGCACTGGTGTTCACTACTACTGTTGTGATAATAGCAAGATTCTATTTAGCACAAGGATAGGTTAGTCCATGCACAATTTCTGCCGTGTGGGCATATCTATAGCTGCCACCTTCTATCCTTTATAATGACCCCTTCTCATTCATGTCCATGTTTTTAGGGGTTTTTTGTGGGGGGTTTTAATCTTTGCAACTACAGTGAGTCTAATTCTGACTTTTCTATCCACTGAAAGCAGAATGCTGCTTACAATGATAATATGTCCACTGCTATTATGTTCCAGAGAATCTAATGTGGGAAGCCCGGATTGATCTATGGAAAGACACAGGGTTAGAGAGTCACTGGCATAGCAGTAAGAGAAGGCAATCCAGCCAATAGGAGCAGCGAGAGGCGGTGCCTGGGGCATGGTGTTGGGAACCACATGAAAGCAAGTAAATTGACCCCCTCCACTCATGCCCAGATCCCATACCTCCAGCCCCTTCACACACCACCCTGCCGAGACCCCGTAACCAGCCTCCTCACTCACTGCCCTGCTGAGACCCCACACCCCCATATCCCCCACTCATACCCCCCCAAGCTGAGACCCTGCACCTGCACCCCACTCACACATACCCTCCCCCTAGATCCCACACTTCCAGCCTTCTCCTGCACCTCCTCCCTGGCCAGACACCTATCCCCACAATGCTCCTGCACCTCCCACCTGGCCAGACTCTGCACCCTCACCCCCTCTTACACCCTTCTTCCCACCCAGATCCTAAACCTCCATCCCTATCCCACTCACTGGCAGCCCTGTCCTGCACACTTAACCCCTCATTTTTTACCTCACCCCAGAACCTGGGGAGGGGCACAAAATCCACTACCCTGGAACCCCAGAAGAGTTAATCTGGCCTGAGACTGGAGCATCACATCAGTTGGGGGCCACTTCAGTGAGCATTGGGGTTTTTCGGAGTGTTGGAAGGAGGTTGGCGAGCGTAGCAGCCAGACAGGGAGAGGGTTGGTGAGTGTAGCTGCCAGGAGAGGGGAACTGGTGTGCGTAGCAAGCAAGGGATGCAGCTCCCTAGTAGATACTGAATAGAAGGGATTTATGCTACTTGAGCCTCCACACTGTTTCATTTTCTCTGCCTTTTACAAGAACATTCAACCTTAAGAAAACATTTCGATCCACAGCATCAATTCCAAATACTAAATCAGTGACTAACTGCAATCACTCCAGTCTTTTTACACAGCAGGTAAACTAAGTCAGGCATATCATCCAACATATCAGCACATGTACTGGCCCTATGCTTCAGCAAACCTGAAGTTTATAGAGGTTTGTTTAGTTCCAACAAGTAGTTTCTCGCATCCTTCAATGTCTATCTCATGCAAGTCAAAAGGTGCCTCCAGGTCTTTAAGAGGAACAACAGTGCCTTTGGTTGGCACAATGTGGTAATATGATGCTCTGACCTACCTATAGGAAAGAGTCATGCATGTAAAGCCTATGAACAATTAAATCCTTCCGCTTTAATGCTGAGGAAAAAGGATTAAACATCCTACCAAAATAATACTAAGTAGAAACAAATAACAAATTCAGCTTTCAAAAAACAAGAGTTCCCAGTTGGTATCTTCCTAAATGTTATCTCAAGGTTGTTCTGTTTATAAACCAAGAGTGTCTGAGAGAATGATATCTACTAGAAGCAATTGCTATTGAATCCTGGGTCTTTCCATAGACTCAACAATTACAAAAACTACACATTTTGCCAGAGCTAAACACAGTCACTACTACTCCATTTTCTGAACAAAATGAGTATTCTTTCCCTCTTTCTTCTCCTGCCTTCATTTGCACGTTTGTGTTTGGCTCTAGAGAAGCAGAGCTTAACAAAACTAAAAGCTTGTGAGCAACTTCTTCCAAACCAGTATCAACTTTGAGTCAGTAAATCATAATTGTAGGAGTAATTTCACAATTTGCTTCAAACATACTGAAGCTCTGTTGCTGGAGGACTTCTGGAAAATTAGGTTGTGTCTACTTGGAAGAATTTTACTAGTTATAAAAGTATATAACCATACATACTTATATACCATATATACATATATACCATATATTTGGGCACACTTATTCAAGCATAATATGTTTAGCTTAAATTCCTTTCCAAGTGATACAAGTTAAACCTAAAAAAAACCACTATTATACTGAATTAAGTGAGTCCACATAGAGGGATATGGTAGTATAATTATATTGATGTAAAATCAAACTTCAGGCTATTCTAAAACTCTCTTCCCTTTACATACAAACACTAAAAATAAAATACAAGGGGCAGAAATAGCCAAACAAAAATGGAAGTTTAGGAAAGAACCAGAATAAATACACATTTAAATTGAGGGTGAGGAAGATAAATGGAACAAAAAAAAAAATAGCTGCCACTAAAAAGCCTAGCTCCTGAGAAGTCCAGAAAAATTTTCCCCTCTAAATTCTCTCCGCATCTTTTCAAACAGATTATAGGAAATAAACAAACTAGTCAAAACATCTATTTTCACCCCTGGGTTTCAAAGATTAAAACACAATTTTAAGCAGAAAAAAAGTGTTACATAAAGTATTTCCCATTCTGCACACTAATTTAATCCCAGGTAAATCACAGAATTTAGTGCTAATTTACCCTGTGAGAAGGACAGTCTTAACAAAATTTAGCCTGTGGAACAAACTGGTGGACTCTGAGGAATGGGATAGCAATCACTGCTATAATTCCAAATCTTAAAAACACAATTTAATTATCAATCAGTTACAGTAAGTGATTTTCATGATCATATTTTAATCTCAATGATAAAGAATGTAAAATTGTTTCTAAAAATCACACTCAAAGACAAACTTATTAGACAAAACATCCAAACAAAGCCCAGCAGAAATTAAGTTTGATCTGACCTCCTCTGATGTTTCAGTATGGAAACAGCTACTCGTACTAGACACCCAAATTAAAATTCATCCCAATGCAGAGGGCAAGTACAAAACTTTTTTAACGCTTGTGTGTAAAATGAGTCCTATTTGCCTAAAGTGGCACTCACTCGGTAAGGGGGCCAAAAGCTCTGTGCTCCTCTAAACTCAGGGTTTAATTTCATCCTTAGAATTCTTTCATAATCAGCTACAACAAACCTAGTACAGCCGTGGTTGGTGGTGGTGTTGTTGTTGTTTTTTTTAAACAACCCCCCCCCCCCCCCCCCCCCCCAACAATTATTGGCATATTTTTGACTTGGTCTTAGCTATCTATAGATAGCTGTCACACATCACTATGTAGTAGACTTTAACCAACTTCAAGGAGGAAAAAAGGAATACCTTCAGGAGCTACGTAGAGCTACCGCCTTCTTTAAAAACAGTAGGATAATAGGGTGTACATTTGCTTCAGTTGATTTTGGCAACAGAATGGCATGACTGTTCAAAACGACTGTAAGAGACCTGCAAACAAAAGATACAGAAGTTTTTTATTGCCAGCACTCCACTTCACAGGAACACACTAATGTATCAATATTATAAGGAATATTTAATTACTCTAATTTTGTGACATAATATTGTTATATCACAAAGCAATCGTTATCTATTCCATTATATTTCCATTTGTTCACCAACCTGTCACATTGAATGGTTTAGTTTCTGAGTTTTTGCTTTTGAAAAAAATATTTATTTTTGCTTAGTATTTGTTTTAAGCATTACATTTTCAACAAACTTTTTTAGTAACTACAAAAAGTCAGACTACCTTAAGATGAGTCAATTGCTGTATAAACAAAAATTTAGTTACATATGCTAGACCTACTCACTTTAACTTGAGACAAAAACCTTCACCAAATTATAGCTTAGATATACAAGGAGCAGAGAACTCAATATCAAGGAGATTCTTTCCTTTCAAGAAAGGAAATGAGAAATACAGTATTCCAAGAAACTGAGAACCAATAGTTACATTTTCAGTTTAAAACATGCAAGTGTTTGTTCACACACTTCCCAAAGTACTGATCCACTAGATTATCTTAAAATACTTAAATGGGTAGTCTCAGATTTTAAAAACATAAATCACTACACAGAATAAAGCAGCACTTTTTAAAACAAATTCACATGTTCATATTTTTTCTAATTGCTTAATTCTTTCCTTTAGTGGTGCTCCTATGAGTGTGACAGAGAGAGAGAGAAGAGATAGGAAAAGGAAAGCGAGAAGCACGAAGTGGAAAGACAAAAACAAAACAGGGGCTTGCATCAGATACTGAAGGAACAGCACAAGCATGACCTAACTTGTGATCAGGGAAAATCTATACATGAAACTGTCAAGTTACAAAATACAATACACAATTATAAATTATTCCAGTTTAATGGCTAAAGAGCAATTTAAAGATAACAATTGTTACAACAGACAATAGAAAAAACATGAATATGAAAGAAATGTAAAAATTAAAAATAAAACGAAATACATACCCAAATGAAGCAAACAATGTAACAACAACAAAAAAAGTAAATATCTAACAGAAAAGTCAGACACACCTTAACCATGTTATATTTTG
Organism: Apalone spinifera; assembly: GCA_030068395.1. Taxonomy (NCBI): domain Eukaryota; kingdom Metazoa; phylum Chordata; order Testudines; family Trionychidae; genus Apalone; species Apalone spinifera. The sequence continues at coordinate 60,746,908 of CM057846.1, read as the reverse complement.
ATTTCCTATGCAACGTTTTCATGATTTTGTGTGATGAGTAGCGATGTCAACATATAGACAACTACATGATTAACTGATAAGGCTGAGCTTATCAGTTAATCCTGTCGATTATACATTCCCCCCTTTTGACACCGGGGAGGCGAGAATGGATGCCGGAAGAGGGGGGACACTGGATCCCTGCCCTCCCACCCACGCACAGCTGCCTCTGATAGAGAGGCATCAGTGTGAAGGGTTAGGGGGGCCGGTGGGAGCCGATACACGTGGAGAATCAGCTTTTAAACTGGCTCTCCATGTGTGCCGGCTCCACAGACCCACCTGCCCCACTCTTGCCGCCTCCTACAAAAGCAGGTGGGAGAGGCAGGCAGGAGCCGATGCCGTTCCCGCTTCTCCCCTGTTCTGCTGCCTCTAACATCAGTAGTGTAGGAGATGGGGTAGAGGAGGCTGCCGGAGAGCAGCGTCTTGTCAGCAGGGAGCTCAGACCCCACAGGATCAGGGGCTTCTGCCATCCCACACTGTTGCCTCTGTATCAGAGGCAGCAGCACAGGGTGGCATGAGGTTTCCCAGGAGTGGGACCAGGAGCACACTGGTTGCTGGCCCCACATCTGGGGACTATTGAATAGTCATTGTGACCACTAAATTTGATGTGACTACATTACTATTCAATTACACTCTAACATTCCTAATGCCCATACTCAGGAGTTGAAACTGGATTACTGAACTTATGGATGTGGGACAGGACCAAATATAAACTTCCACAGTTCAGTTTTAAAGGGGCATGGACTTTTTTTTTTAGTTGCTAGAATTCAAATAATTCACGTTTCTTATAGCACAATGTTTTAAAAACCATATACTGTACAAATTTTCTTTTTAAAATCTAAATATTGTTTCTGACCCTCAGTTGATTTGCATATGGGTCTTTAACAGAAAGTAAAAGGTGAATGGTAAGGTTGCCAACTTTCCCAACTGGACAGCTGGGAACATCCTATTGATAAACAAAACATCCTCATACTTAGGTACATCCTTCCTTCCCGCTCCTCTGCTAATGTACTAACGGTAAAGGACAATGAGTCAGTTTAAATGACATTGTAAGATTAAAAATTAAATGTAAATGAATGAATTTATATTGCTAATCCCTTAGTTTACTGAAATCTAATGTGTCTCTTTGTGCTTTGTTTACTCAGTTATCTAGGTTATATGCTCTTAGTACACCAAACTTTGAGTGTCAAATTCTGTAGGGAGTAAGCATACTACATCTATTTAAATAGGATTTTTACTGATTCCAGGTTATTTTAGAGCTTTAAAAAAAAAATTTACACTAAAACTCAAGTTGTCAGGGCTCCTTTAAGGCTGAGATTTTAATTTACAAGTCAAAAAACAATGAATGGCCCTGCAGCACCTTAGAGACTAACAAAAAAGTGTACAAATTTGACACCTGTAATCAAGGTTTGAACAAAGGCCTCAATTGGATGGGCCATTACATTCCACACCTTAATGACATGAAAAGCTAAGTACCCAGCACTTACAGCCCACTCTTATTAGAGTGTCCCTGCTAAATAAGGCTAATTGACAAGATTTTTTTCCCCTCCTATTTCTTTCCTTCTCTTCCCCTCCCCATTCCCTCTCTTTCTCTGCTATTTATTTGTACCCTGGACCTCTTAACTCCATTAATCTGAAGAAGTGGGTTGTGCCCATGAAAGCTCATGACACCATCTTCATTTTTTGTTAGTCTCTTAAGGGGCTGCAAACATTCATTGTTTTAAGTTTGTTTCAGTTACAGACTAACACAGCTACCCTTCTGAGGCTATCAAATTTAAAGTTAGATGCTGCCATTGCAACTTCAGCTCAATTTTCATGCTTGTGCATTTCAGGTTAGATAAAAATTGATAACAAAAGGAGATCAATTTAAATTAAAAAATAAACTAAAAACAGTGTTTTTAAAATAAACCTATTTAAAAGTAATATCAAACTATGACAACTCACGTTACTGACTAAATTTACTGTAATCTATTAATTTTCAACAATTTAATAAAATATTAAGCAGTATACTTTTGCTGCCAAGGTTTAAAGGAACACAAACTGGCTCAAGATGTGGACAACAGTTGAACCGGTTGCTAATAGCAAGTAGGGATGTAAAATCTCATTTAGTTAACTGATTAAACACTATGCCAATTAAAAGACAGCAGGCAAAGGAAGCCGCTCCAGCAGGGCAGAAAAGGCCCTCCCTGCCACTGTGGGCTGCTTTGGCTGGGATGGAGAGTCCCTAACTGCGATGGACGTGGGCAGGGCCACAATGGACAAGAGCTCGAGCAAACTCACCCACGGCTGTCTGCTGTGCAAGGGGGGCTGCTCCAGCCCCCACTGGTTAACTCATTGTAACCAGTAAGAGTAAGCTTTCACATCTCTAATAGCAACCATACCATAATTCATGTCACTGTCTTGGGGGACCCAGAGAAGAGGCACCAAAGCAGCTCATCACAGTACCAATGAACTTCAGCAAAGGAAGATACACAAAAATGAGATTAGTTAAACAGAAATTAAACCAACAGTCACAATAGTGAAATGCCCAAGAGTTCTAAAAGGAACTCAAGTATGAAACTGCAGAACTACTAACTGTGGTATGTAACCTACTCCTTTAATAAGCTTCTATAGCAGATGACTGGAGGATAGCTCATGTGACACACCCTAACACAGTGCTACTCAACACATAGCCGATGGCCCACATGCGACCTGCAGCCAGTTTGTTTGCGGCCCGTGGTAAAGTTTGGGTTTACATGGGGCGCAACACGCAGCCCACAGGTGGGAGATAAAACAAAAAAGTATTCAATATAATAGTCTTCTGTTGATATTCGTTTTAGTAGTTAAATCTTGGACTGTCATTGCTCATTAAAATTGCTGTCATATGGGTGGAAATCAGGTAAATATTGCATGTTATTAATAATCAGCAGAACGGACTTAAATGGGACCTGTGTGTTGCCTTAATCTTTGTATTTATGATTATCAGTGTGAAAGAAGCTATTTGAATATATATTTGCATGTATATGCAATCATACTCAAGTGGCAGCCCTCAGCACCTGCTGTGAGTATCACTGTGGCCCCTGGGGCTTCCAGAGTTGAGTAGTCTGCCCTAGCAACTACCTGCAGCAATTTGTCTAACTTCAGTCTCAGGTAAAGTCATTGAAACTATTGTTAAGAACGAAAGAAAAGAATCATCAGACACATATGAACATGATTTCTTGGGGAAAAAGTCTACATGGCTTTTGTAAAAAGAAATTATGCCTCATGAACATACTAGAATTCTTGGAAAAGATCAACAAACTTGCAGACAAGGGTGATCAGATGGATATAGCATTCTTGAACTTTCAGAAAAATCTTTGTCAAGGTCCCTCAGCAAAGAAAGCAATCATGGGATAAATGGAGCGGGTCAGTAATTGGTTAAGAGACAGGAAACAAAGGGTAGGAATGAATGGTCAGTTTCAGAATGGAGAGATGTAAAGAGTGGCACTGTCCTCCACTGATCTGTACTGAATCCAGAGCTGTTCAACATATTCATAAATGCGATTATCTGGCTAATCGTATAGTCGATACAAATTGTATCGACTATATGATTAGTCAAAAAGCACCTCTGCAGAGCTGAAGTGGGTGTAGCTCCAGAGGAGCCAACTCAAGCTGGGACCGAGCAGTCATGGCTCCTGACAGCACCATAGCCACCCAAGCTTCGGCTCTGCATTTTCAATGTTCTTACTACATTTAAAATGCAGAGGCACAGCAATCAGAGAAAACCGGGACCACTAGAACAGTGTACAGTTCTGTCCACCGCTAACAGGGACTAGTGCTGCAGCACCCCAAGTTCATGGCAGCCAGGTCTGGCCGCCACAAACAGGGGTTGCTTGGCAGCAACAGCCCCTGTCTGCGAGGGGACCCAGCTCCCTGCTGGGATCCCTGCAGACAGGGGCTGCTTTGCAGCAGCATCCCTTATCCCTCCCCTGCTGCCTTTGAGAGAGACAGCAGGGGGGGAGGGAGGGAGGCCGGGGCAGGTGGCACCCTAGAGACAGTGCTGTGGGGAGCCAGCTTTTAAGGTGCTTTTCCCCAGCACCGGCTCCTGTCCTCCCTTGCTGCCTCTATTTGGGTTGGGGAGGGGGAGGAAGTGCCATAGAGAGCATGGGGCGTGCGGGGACTGCTTGAGTCCCTGCTCGCCCCGTACTCCCTGCAGCACTTCTCCTTTTGAAATGTAAAAAATTAGACTAGAATGAGAATTTTTAGCTGACAATGTCCCTGTTTTGGCCACAACTCCCTATATTAACAAATCCCTTTAAATAAGAACATCACATCTGAAGTGCCCAACCCAACTATCTACTGCAATAACCCAACCCACCTATGCTTACAAGCAGAACAGTGATTAGACTGACAATTAAGCTTACCAAGTGTAGGAGAAATATGCAATATTAGATTGTGACATTATAAAAATGAACACAAATTAAAGAAACAAATGTAAAGGAAACTGAAATTGTCTCTTTATACACAATAGAAAACAGTACTTCATTTTATTAAATGTGGCAATATTTTTGGAATAACATGAAAATAAAGAAGCTCAGGGACACATGCAACTCTCATTTTTGTAAAGCATTATGCATAACAAGGAATTATGACTTTTAGGCCTTGCTTACAGTACACAATTAAGTCGAGCTATGTTGGGATGACTAACAGCCAATATTTCGAGTCCACACTACTCTCCTTCCTCTGGTGGTGCAAGTCCTCACCAGTACTGCCCAGCTCTCAACAGCCAGGCTCACAGCTGTAAACTCCATACAATGATGACAGGCAACACAAGCTATGCAGTGTTTACACAGACATTGAACTGCCCTAATTATACTGTCCTATGCACTACACCTCTTGTGAAGGTAGAGTCATTAGGTCAGTACAGTGGGGAACTTAAAATAGTGGGAGAAACCCTAGAGCACAAACTTGGCCTTAGTGTCCTCCATCTAAGAGCAAGGCATTTAATTCTACTTAAATGCCTCACTCTTAGATGGAGGACACTATGGCCAAGTTTTTATGAAGACATTTCCACGCATTTTCACAGCATCTCAGGACTGATACCAGCTCACAGTACAAGGGAAATATACAAATGTGTGTTAACTAAACTTTGTTTAGGTCTTTAATCAAAAATCTATTTAAAAAAATGTACATTTAAAATTAATAACACCATTAATCCCAAACAGCTGCCATTTCGAAAAAGGAAAACTGATTAAATACTTCTCTTTCTCCAAAATAATTAGGGATGGCAATTTAAAATGGTATATCGTGTTCACAACTTGAGTATTTATCCAGGGCATAATCAACAAGCATCTTCCGACTTCACACAACAACAGAACAGTGACAGTAACAGTATCAGGAACTATGCAGTTACACAGAAGAGTGAACTGACAAAAATGACAAAAAATTCTACTCAGTTTCACAGCACTATAACATTTCTGTGATAGCTGCTTTGCTTCCAGTAAGACAGGAAGAAAGCAGAAAGTGTTGCTTAAAACTCAGATTCATGGTACGGGTAGAGAGAAAGGGAAGTGCAGGTAATCCTAAGAGTAACACATCACATCCTACCCTCACTCATCCCCAACAGATTGATGCTTATCTAAGGTATAGACAGAAGTTACTTTTCTGGTTGTCATTAACTTACATTAAAATCAACAACTGTGCATCCAGATAATTTAACAGATGTATCAAGAGCTAAGAAAGTAGTAACACCATGCTCAGAAAAAAAAATGTGGAGAAACTTCCTCTTGAACCACCTCCTAATATAGTGCCATTGACAAAAAGTGCCAGTCACAAACAACATCAAGAGCAAGTAATCCCATTTAGATGAAAACTCCTACAGAATACATACATAATTTATGACAAAACAAAATGAAACCTTACACTGGATAACATGAACCAACTATAAGCGCATATAAAGTGTTAGTTGGTTTATGAAAATAATGGTACAACACAATTCAAACAGAACTGAGTTACAATTTAATATGCTGAACTCTAGAATAAGAGCATCTCTCTCCATCAGGAGTTGAGGCAATCTGAATACAGAACTGTCATTCTGAGCTAAACAGTTTCCAAAAAGTAGTCGTGTTAGTCTGTAATTTTAAATAGCAACGAGTCTCTCTGCTCATCTAAGGAAGTGGTTTTGCTCACGAAAGCTCATGATACTATATATTTGTTAGTCTGTAAGGTGCTACAGAACTACTCGTTTTTTACTTCTGAGGCAAGTTTGCACAGGCTGAACCTCTCTAGTCTGGCAGCCTCGAGACCTGAACAGTGCTGAAATAAAGAATTTGCAGCACCACAGGAGGTTGATATTGTCTAGCAGCATTACCAACATTTCCAGTTCCCTGAGCTCTTAGAAGACATGTAGGGGTAGATTAGAGTTAAAGAATAGCATAGAACACTGAGAGCCAGGACTGGTGGCTGTAAACAAACTTTTTAGGACAGCAGGAAACTTGGCCACACCCATGATAAATGGACACCTGAGTTACTAAAATCATGTTGGACCACAGATGTTGCTGGACCAGAGAGGTTCAACCTATATTTTAGCTATACTATACAAACAATTACAAAAAATCCTTCCTCATAATATCACTTGTTTTATCTCAGCATACTAGCTAAATAAAAAAAGGAAGAAGCAGTTTAAAGAGTGAAACGGTACCTTTGGTCCAGCATCAGCCATTGTCAAAAATTTTTCCTGCACCCTTCTGTAAACTAACCAAGACGCAAGGCTTTGCAGAAACCCCTAAACAAATCACCACATTTGCGTTAGTTCATGTTACGGTGTGAATTTACCCTACACTTGAGGATTAAGTTAACTCCTTGCTGTGGGCTAAGCAAGCCACACTTCCCCCCTCCCACCCACACACACCCCTCGAATAAGCATGTTCAAGGTGCAGCGTTAATATAGAAGAAGAGTAGGCCAGGCCAGTCTGGGCTAACTGCTGAGGACAAGGATGCTTCTTGCTGGTTCCAGCCTGGAAACACCTGGAACCCCTGACTACAGAAGCCAGAGGCATTGAGACCCAGACAGATGCCTGAGTGTACATGGATGCCCAAGAAGGACCAGAGGAACTAGAATCCACACTGGCTGAGACTTCCAGAGAACCCAACGATGCCAACTTTCAGGCACATGGTAGGAGTAACATGGGAATAGCTATAGTCCCGTGGAAAGCTGATGTGCTCTCTTCAACCACTGAGCTAGCAGGGCTCTGAACACTCTGCTACTGCTAGAGCTCTGGCAGAGCAGGGACGAACTACATCCTCTTGGCTACTACTCACACATATATGATGACCCACTTCCCTAGAGGGCCACTAGGCTTATAGCCCTGACAGCCAGGGTGATTCTCTTGACTCTGGCTACTAAGCCTTACAGTCCTAACACTAAGAACAGACTGGCAGAATTACTCACGGGATGAACTCATCCCATAGTCAAGAGATACCTCCACCACACCACTTTTTGCAAGAGTGAAAAATTAGTTCCAGAAAATGCTCTTCATACAATCCCCTTCTCTCCCCGACCTTGTTTTCTTTCTTTATTTTATACCAGAACTCAAGCTTGTGCATCTCTGCTTATCACAACTGTAGAAACTAGGAATGTTAGCTATTATGTAATTGAATAGTCATGTAACTGCATGAAAACTTAATAGTTACACAACTATTCAATAATTCCCAGGGATGGGGCCAGCAGCCAGTGCACTCCCAGCCTCACTCCACCCCACACTACTGCTTCTGTATCAGAGGCAGCAGCACAGGGTGCCAGGCAGTTGCTGAGCCATGAGGGGAGCCAGTTTAAAAACCAGCACCCTGAGTAGACTGGCTGGCTATTGCCCTGCACTGCTGCGTCTGATACAGAGGCAACAGCAAGGGGTGGCAGCAGACCATGTGTGTGAGGTCTGAGTTTCCTATGAACAGAGGCAGAAGCGGGGGAGGGAAGGAAAGGAGAAGAGGGAGGGGCAGGGGAGGCTACCACAAAGCAGCCTCTGTTCCTGTAGGAGGCAGCAAGGGGAAGGTAGGTGGGTCTGTGGAGCAGGCACATGCAGGTAGCTGGCTTGAAAGATGGCTCCCTGCTAGGGAATGTTAAATTTAGATTATTTTAGTAATCGAGTAGTGAATAGAATTTTTACTCACTACTCAATTATTTGATAGGGAACACAGCTCCATTTAGTCCTAACTCACGCCTGGACCAAACCCTGCTGCGGTTCTGCAATTTGAAAGGCAGTAGGAGTCGGGCAGCCTGCTCCCCAGCTCCTACTGACTTTTAAATTGCAGAGCCATAGTGGGGTTTGGTCCCCGACCTGGCACAAACAGCATCTCAATTTAGTAGGGGAGCCGGTACATGCAGAGAGCTATCTTAAAAGCTGGCTCCTCATGAGCACTGGCTCCCAATTAAAATTTCAGCAAGTACAAGTTTACCAAAATTTTAACATCCATAGTACCTAGGAATCATTTCATCTATGGTTGTACACAGACTTCCAAACCAATGACTATGTGATTGGTCAGAGACCTCTAGATATTCTTGGGTCATAGATTTCAAGGCTAGATCATCAGAAGACGACCCAACCTAACAAAGAGCTGTGCTTAACCTCAAAGCTATGCTGACAAAAACATAAGAACATAAGAAAGGCCGTACCAAAGGTCCATCTAGCCCAGTATCCTGT
>CM057846.1:60722117-60738115 GCA_030068395.1 Apalone spinifera | reverse complement strand
GGTCTGTAATTGCCCGGATCGCCTCTAGAACCCTTTTTAAATATTGGTGTCACTGAGAACTATCACTGCTAGGCATGTCAATGAGGAGTCAACTAGACAATTAACTGATAAACCTAGGCTTATTAGTTAATCTAGTGGACTACTTGAACCCCCCCCCCCCACCTTGCTGCCTCTATCAGAGGCAGCGGGGGCGGGGGAGGGGGAAGGGGAAGAGCAGGAGCTGGCTTGAAGTAAGCAGAGGAAGCAGAATTGGGGTGGGGGGGGGGTATATCCACCACTAATAAACTTCAAATATATCCAGTAAGTCATCAGAAAATATTTCCCTAACACATACTCCTCCTTCTCCTCCGCCCTCCCCTTTTTTAATTAGAGAAGTTGAGTAAGTACATTTCATGTACATACGTGTACGTTGAGTAAGTACATTTCGTGCATTTAGAACTTTATAAAGTCGCTGGTATTGATCCACACTATCGCAATTCAACAGGTAGTCATCACAGTCAGACAAGTGCAATATGTTAATGATGTGATAACCATGAGCTAACAAATATGCAGCTACATGAGTTGTACACATGTAATGTGCTTCAAAAGACAGTAAATAATGCATCCTAATCCTAGTTTTAACAGTGGTTTCCTATGTTCTTCAGGATAAATCACTTAATTCCCCTAAGCCATAATTTCCTTTATCATGCCTGATGCTAGCATGGTAAGTTTGGGTATGTCTACACAGCAAAGTTATTTCGAAGTAACAGCCCTATTTCAAAATAACTTTCCTAGTGGTTACAGAGCCAAACTGCTATTTCGAAATAAATTCGAAATAGCAGAGTGCTTATTTCGAATTTGGTAAACCTCATTCTACGAGGAATAATGCCAAATTTGAAATAGCTATTTTGAAATAAGTGCTGTGTAGACACTTATTTCAAAATAGGGGGCCTCCAGCATTCCCTGGATGCCCTGATGGCCACTCCAGTCTCAACCAAGAACACTCCTCTCCCTCCTCGCCTCACTGGAGCCCTTAAAGGGGTAGGCTCTGGCCACAGTGCTTATGCCAGCTCCAAGCCTGCCAGCCCAGGGCCAGCAGTCAGTGCCCCTGACCCAGTTGCCCTAAAACATGAGCCAGCAAGCCACTGGCAGCCAGCCCTCCACCACTCCCCAGGACCAGTCTGCCAGCTCCCATGAGCCTGGAGAAGGCAGGCGCCTTCCTGGTCCAGGGTGGAGATCATGGACCTTATTCAAGTTTGGGGGGAATGCCCCCAACGTCCATGATCTCCATACTGGATGGAGGAATGTGTCCGTCTATGGCAGGATAGCTGCCAGCCTGGCCACCAAAGGCCACATGTGAACCCAGAAGCAGGTTTGCATGACAATCAAGTTGGTCCAGCGAGACCCACAATCCTGAGCCCTGAGCTTCCTGTTCCCCTTCTTCCCCTTGTTTCCCCATTCCAGCTCCCTCCTCCCAGGTTTCCCCATCCCCTTTCTTCTCCCCTCTCCCGCCTCCTTTCCACAGTCTCACCAGAGTTTCATTCCCTCCCGCCCCATTTTGTTAACTAAAGAAAGTTTGTGTTCATGAAAATATGTGTATTTTATTTGACATAAGGAAGAGGGGCTACGGAGGGGTAAGTGGAAGGACGTGAGGGAGGAATGAGGCACAAGCCCCCAGTGGGGCAGGCCAGGGATGCTCTTAGTGCTCCTCAGGGTGGAAGCTCTCCCGCAGGAGAGATACTGGATACTGACAGCCCCCCGATGGAACTCCTGGATGGCAGCCTGCAGAAAGTGCAGCCAGGCTCGCAGCAATGCGTCCACAAGAAGCACCAGAGTGCCCAGGGGCAGCTCTGGCTCCATGTTGCAGAGTGCTGTGGTATCCCGAGTAAGGGCAACCAGAGGACGCAGAGACAAAATGCTTTGCTGTCCCTCATCGAAGTAGACAAGCAAGTAGGGAAACCTGAGAACTGGCTGTCCGGGGGGGTCCCTTTAAGCACAGACCTCAGATAGCCTCAGGCAGCAGCCCCACACAGTAAGTCCTGACATGGTGCCCTGCCGGAACTGGTTCCGGCCAGCCTTAAATGCTGGTCCACTCAGTGTCCACTCACTAGCAAAATGCTATTTCAAAATGCATTGTGTGTGTAGACGCGTTATTTTGAAATAAGATATCTCAAAATAACACTGTAGAATAGACATACTCTTTGAGAGCTACAGATAGAACTCTAAGCATAAATATAACTACCTTAAATTTATGCCCAATTGGATGACTGAATGAAAAACTATGTGTTGTCCTCCCTCTAAATGTCTTAATCCCTTCCTGTTTCATTAATGCATGTTCTTTTTTTAGCACATGTAATTACCACTAACAAATAGATGACAAGCCTTTGACAACAGAGGGGACCAGTGTTCCCTGTAAGCTGAGTGCCCAGGAGAGATTCAAACACTGCACAACTGATTAGCAGAGTGCCCACAACTAGCAACATGTGTTTCTTCCGGAGGTGCACATTCATATTTGCCTCAGTGCATATAACAACATTTATTCTGCACACAAATGAAAAAAGGAAAAGGGAACATTGGTGGGGACTTGCAAAAAAAGTGTTCCAAACATCTGATATTTTATCAAAACTAACCACCTTAACTGTGGGGAAAAAACTCACATTTTTCCTCAATAATTGAAGACATCTCAATTATCCAATTTATCAAATAAGAACAATACCTAACAACATTGGAAAGAATCTCCATTTCTATCCCACAGTATTACTTCACTAGAAAATACTATCTGTTTCCAATTCCAGTTTATTCATAAGGCAGAAGAAAAAAAATGCACCTAACATGTACCAAAAAAAGTTTTAAATACGTGTAACTTTGAAAATTCCTCATTATAGCATCTAAGGTGAAAACCAAACTGGCATAACAAAAATGTACACATCTTCAAGAAGACTGATTTCAACCTGTCCATTTTCAAATTCATTGGAACAGCTGAGTTCTATTAATAGATCACGGGTCTGAATACCACTTGGTTAGAACCACAAGTACATGAAGGCTGTTGGAGACTTACAAGAGCACACACTGCTCCCTCATTTAATTTCAGTGTCCACATCTCCATTGCCCATTTAATGACAATTGCAGTAGACAAACTAGAGACTAAAACATATATCTTGAGGTTTTGTGATAAAGTGGCTTGTACCCATGAAAGCTCATGATAGTATATATTTTAAGTCTCTAAGGCTGTCTACACAGCAGCATTATTCCAAAATAACATAGGCCACCTCTACACAGCAAGCAGTTATTTCGACAATGTCAAAATAATGTTGAACTGGAGAACTACTTACTCTGACACCTGTAACCCTCATTGTACGAGAAGTAAGGGAAGTTGGAGGAAGAGTGCTCTAACTCAGACTTGCTGCTGAATAGACAGTACCAAAAGCCGAAATAAGCTATTTTCACTTAAGCTATGCAATTGATATAGCTGGAGTTGCATAGCTTATTTCAGCTTTATCCCTGCTGAGTAGATGTGCCCTAACATGCCACAGCACTGCCCACTAGATGTACATAGAATCTAGATGTACACAGAAAGGCAAAGTACGTATTGTGAGATAGGAAGAAAGGAGCTCTATTTATTATATGTTCTCAACTGATCTTCAGATTACTTTCTTTAAAATACATGCAGATGGGCTGAACCAGAAAATCTAGGGTAATAAACTGGTGAGAAGCATAGCCCATCTGCTACCCCTGTGCTGCTGGAAAAGAAGAGAAAAGTGGCATTTCTACCAGTATGTAATCTTTTTTGTTTTTTTAAATCAGCTTCTAGTTGGTATCTGTCAGATAAGTGTTGTGCTCCCCCCACACACTTCTAGCTAATGAAAGGAAGAAATGGATTTTTATCCCTTCCAGCCTCCTTACTGCCCCTTCCTCTTAAAGTTTCCTGGCTGCCCTGTGTGCATGTATGGATAGTGGTAGAAAATAGTCTCTGTTACTCTCCTCCTCTCAGCTGCCTATTATAGGCCTTCCGTCTCCTTTATTAAAAACTGCAGTTCTGGGTGCTGCTCTACATCTCCCAAAAAGTCACATGAAAAGTAGGAGATGCACTAGCACAGTGTGTCTACACACGAATACAAATAACACCGCAGTCTGTAATCGATTCATATTTGGAAGATTAACAACAAAAATCGTAAGCAGATTTTTAAACAAATGCTTACATGCTGCATAAATAGCATAGTTAAGCACACATACTACTCAAGGAAAATTTTAACCAGTTACAGACAACCAGACTTACAAGTCAATTATCCTTGTTGTAAATGCATTAACTTCCATGAGGGTCACACATCCACAGTTCGGTCAACTCTCCCATTAAAAGTTTGTCAAAACTTGTCAACAGTTATTAAAATTTAATCATATTAGTTAACTAAATTTTACCTATGAAAGGTGAGATCTCTAAGGTACTTGGTTTGATAGCTGCTTTGTGCAAAGAAGGTGCTTTCAGGTCAGACTTCAGTATGTGAAAAATCCAATATACAAACAGTACTACATTAAAAAGGAGCAGATCACTCATGTAAAAAGTTGTCTGTCCAGTCCATACTAATAATGCAATTACTTAAGCATGTGTTTAATTTTACTAGAACTGGAAGGGACCTCAAGAGATCATCAAGTCCAGTCCCCTGCCCTCATGGCAGGACCAAGCACCATCCAGATCATCTAGTATTAGGCCACTACTTAGATTAGTAAAGTTTAGTGTTACATAAGTGTTCACATTATTAGGGCCTTTCCTGACAAAAGGCAATGTATAGGATATAAGTATCCTATATTTCTGCAAGAAGTTCACAGCAGGATGCTATTTGGAAGCCTAATGTGAAGATGTGGCTTACAAAATGTAAGATGTTAACATATTTTGAAATATGTGCAATAATCTGTGCAATAATCACTGTACAAGAATACATATGACCTATTACTCCTTTTTAAATGTGCTCTGCTACTCACTACCAAATAAATTCTGTGCCCTCTGTAAAGTCTGTTCTGAATCCCAACAAGCAGTTACAAAAAAGCAAAGCAGATGAACCCTAGACAAGGTAAAAAGAAAATTCAACATGGGACTGTGTTATGCTTCACGTTTTGAAAGTATTCTTAAGCAGTAAAGACAAGAATAATCCCAATGTGAAAGAGCACCAGACAATCTGTGATTCCTAGAAACTGGAACAAAACTAAAGCTGGAGACAAATCCGCACTAGCACCCTTACAGACCTAATGCTTCTTACAAGGCTTGACTGTTGTCAAAGGCGGGCACAGAAGCGTGGACAGGCTGAGTCATGCCTCGTAGTAACTTCTGGGCGAATCCCCTTTTCGACAGTGGTGGGAAGGGAACCGAGGGCATCCCCACGCCCGTCTGCCCTGCCAGACCCGCTCTCTGGAGCTCTGTTTACAAACAGCCGCTGTCAAGCAGCAGGACGACCCCAGCCCTCCCCAGTGAGACGCTACTGTGTGGACACTCCGAGGGCAGCGCCTCGCAACCTGTTCACAGTGACTCCGTTCACCGGGCAGGAGAGGGACCCACCTCCCTCTCCGCTCGCTCTTTCCCCATCGCGCCCAGCGGGGACCAGCCGGCCGCCGAGCTCACAGCTGGGGACGGGCCCACGCTGCCCGGCGAACCACGCACCCCACCAGCCTGCTGGGAGGGGCGACCCCCGGGCACGGCCCCGCCAGCTTCCCCCACCAGCCCCTGCCTGGCTCACCCACCCCGCAGCGGTGGGAAGCGGGCTCCGCGGTCCCCCTCCCCTGAGGGACACTCACCCACAGCGGCCAGGCGGCCCCGCGCACCATCCTGCGGTGCCCGGCGGCAGCAGCTCCTCACTGCGGCTGAGACCCGCCGGCGGGCTCCGGACTCACCCCACAGACGCGGCCTCTGCCTCGATGGGGGGGGAGCTCCCTGAGGGCGCCGGACCCGAGTGGGAACAGGCGGGGCTGGGGGGCTCCGAACCCCGCCACCGTCCTCCTGGCGCAGCCGCTGCCGCTGTTTGTTATTGTCGTCACTCTCTTCCGGCGCGGTGCACGCTGGGTAAGGGAAAGCCGGGAGGAGGCGGGCGCGGGGCAGAGCGGAGGCGGAAGGAAGGAGAAGCCTGCCGCGGGAGGGGGGCAGCATCGGAGCGGCTGGGCGCGAGCGGGGTCGAGAGGCTGGCTGTGTGACTCAGGCCCAGCGAGGGGACAAGGCCTCAGGCCCCCCAACAGTCACTGTCCCCGGGGGCCCGGCCGGCTGCAGCTGGGGGTTCGTGTGGGGGAGGGGCCCGTCTTACACGTGTGCTCTGGGCCCGAGACGTTGTGTTTGGGCCCTGGAGGGGGGCTGCTGCGAATGGGATTAAGGCCCGTGCCCGGGGCCGGCTGGGAGGTGAGCGAGGAACGGGGAAGAGAAGAGACTGGTCTGCGGCCCACGCAGCCCATAATACCTCTTCAGTGTCCTTTGCCTAGTGTGACGCTGGTCCCGTTTCTGCTGGCCTTTGCCTGATGGGGGCTAGGTGATAGGGCTGCAGTTGGAGCGGGGGGTGTGATGCTTAAGCTTGCATAGACATAAATCACAGCGGGCCCAGACAGCAGCTAGTGGCCTCGCAGGCATGGCAGGTAATCTGCCTGATGTTAGTGGGTAGGTGGTCCGGGCAGCTAACCCAACCTGCCTGTCAGCATTAGCCTTTCTGTACCTAGACTACACATGCTGGGAATTGCATCCCCCAGCTCCACAATACAGCCTTAGACCCACCTCAACAAGACCCTCCCAACTCAACAAGAGCCCATCCTTCTGTGTTCAAGTTTTTACTATTCCTCCTTTGTGTCTCTGCTGTAGCACTGCTCTGCCTCTTTTTTCTTCTTCTTATATTTCTTTTGCTTTATAAAAGCTACACTGTTTTACTGAAATAACCCAGTACTGCATCAATATACAGTAGTAACTAGGGCATAGTGTTGTCTTTTCCCCAACCTTTGGCTGCTTCCTTGCTAGCACTCTTTTCCAAAGCCTCCATCCTGCGTATCTAGTAATTTTCTTCTGCATCTTGTAGTTATTCTTTACCTCATTAACTGTTATCATCATATATGGGTTTTGTACTATCTCCCACAGACTAGGTTATGCCCGGCTTAAAGATCAACATTGCTGAGTGAACAGTAGCTTTAAGAGTTTCATGGCTGGCTAGTTACTGCTACTTGGCTGAAGACTTCCTTGCTTTTCCACAATTGAGCTATTTCTAGTGCAGTGGTTGCCACTATTAAATAGCTGCTTGTAGGAGGCACTGCAGGAAGCAGTGATAGCTTCTGGAAAGCATAGTTATTAGTGCCTGCATGCCTCTTGGTACTCTCAAGCCAGTCCAGGTGTACGTATTACCACATAGATAGGTATCCATACGAGTAGCTTCTGGATTTGGGATCAGATTCGTAAATTAATTTTTAAACATGATACAGTCAATTTTAGGCTATGACAGCATTACATTGGCTACTGGTAGAATACCAAATCAGGTAAGTTACAGTATACTTAACATCTAGCTAATGAAAAAACTTCACCCTTGAATTGACTATCAGCAATAATAGGGTCAAGATTAACAACCTAAACAAAACAAATTATAAAGGTCAGCTTTCCAGTCCTATCACATTTTAATTTCCTGCTTCTAATTAATATTTTAACTTACTAATATACATGCTTTTGGCCCTGTTCCTGCAAACTATCCCACACATAAGGTCAATAGGACTTCACTTGCTCACTGGAGTCTACCTACCTAGGACTACTTGCAAGATTTGGGCCTTCTGTAGTGTCAGATATCTGTGTCTCACTTTTTTTCAGTGAGTATACTAATCTTTGCTGTATTACATCAACACATAATGCCAGACAGCAAGCCAGTAATATAATACTTTCTCAGAGTTACACATTTTCTAAATCTGCACCTACTATAGAGGTATATCTTCCTCAATGTTTTAGCCAGTGCTCAGTGATCCTGAATCAGTTGTACCAGAACACTCTGTAAATACTATCTAGTTTTCTATTTTTTTAATAAATTGGATGAATACATAACCTTGAGTATATTTTAGAAACTCAGATATCCTAGCTATATGGTACCTCTGCAAGAAATGGTTAAATACCAGTTTTTCAGTTTTGAAAAGCATATCATTCTTTTCCTCTCACAAAAGCACATGGGAAACTACTAACACACACTCATGTGGGGAAACATGCTATAGTAACTGCTTCCCTGCTATTTTTTTCACATTTCCTCTGTTTTCTCCTCGTGTAGCATTTGGCCCTTTGTAAATAGTAAGCACTTATTTTCTCTTGGCAATATAGAGCTTGAACCACAAGAAATGCTGACAGTTACAAAAAATGAAAGTAAAGATCGCATTAATGTCTTGGTTCTTACAAATTAACATCTAGTTCAGTTAGAAACTTCCTATCTTGCCAGTAGTGTCATGTCAAGATGGTAAAAAGAGGCATTGATACAGTTGTAATGTAGTAGATAATATTTAATCAAGGATGTACTGTACATGTGGGAACTTGTGATAACAGCATCATAAGATTCTAAAGGAAGCATAGAACAAACATAGTTATGTAAAAAGCCCATGATGAAGAACTGAAAGCAAAGTAGGTTGATCTTGTTTATTCTTGGGTCATTTCTTCATCTTGCTCAGAGTGTAGTGTATCATGACTGGCTGACATGGAAGTATCTAATTAAACATTTAAGATCCTGTCTGAAAAAGACCAATTTGTAGCATTTTTTTGTATTAAAAGTAAGCTTAATGGTATTTAATTTATACTAGAATGTTTGTGAAACAGGAATCAACCGTTAGTGGTAGAGGATACCTACAACTATGGGAAGAGCTTGTAATGCTATATTAATATTAACTTGACCATTGATTAAACCAGTGGCTCTAATCCTTTCCAGACTTTCAGGAGTCTGATTTGCCTTGCATATGCCCAAGTTCCACATCATTGAAAAACTATTTGCTTATAAAATGTGAAATAAAAATTAGGGCTGTAAATAGTAGTTAGCTTAAGCAATTAACTCAAAACAAATTAACTCAATTTAAAAACTCAGTTGCAGTAAATCACATTTGATTCACATTGTTGAACAATACTATAGCACCAATTTAAATAATAAATATTTAAAATATTTTCCTACATTTTCAAATATCTTAATTTCAGTTACAACACAGAATACAAAATGTACAGTGATCACTTTATATTATTTTTATGGCAAATTTTTCCACGGGAAAAATAATATTTTTCAATTCTCACACAAGTATGATAGTTCAATCTCTTTATCATGAAAATGCAGCTTTACAATGTAGAATTTTGTTTAAATAACTCCACACAAATAAAACAATGTACAACTTCAGTTAATTAAATTTGTGACTTGAACCCCTTGTGGGAGAACTGTATGTCTCCTGCTCCATGCATGTTTTTACCCACATTCTGCCATATATTTCATGTTATAGTTTTCTTGGATGATGACCTAGCATATATTGTTAAGTTTAAGAATACTTTCATTGAGGATTTAACAAAAGGCCAAGAAAGTATCAATGTGAGATTTCTAAAAGTAGCTGCAAACATTGATCCAAGATTTAAAAATCTGAAATGCCTTCAAAATCCGAGTATGATGAGGTATGAAACATGTTGTTATAAGTCTTAAAAGAACAACACTTCAGTGCATAAAGTATAAAACCTGAACCACCAAAAAAGAAAATCAGCTTTCTGTTGGTAGCATCTGTTCAGATAATGAAAGTGAACATGTATCAGTTCATACTGTTTTGGATAGCACTCAAACAGAACCTAGCATTAGCATGTAGGGATATTAAAATTAGATCAATCAACTAATCAAATAGTTGATGGAATTTTGATAGACTAGTCGATAAGGGCACTTCTGCTTTGAAATGTAGCAAGACTCTACCCGGCTGTTGCTACATTTCAAAGGTGGAAGTGCTGCACAGCGTTCTGCCTTTGAATGTACAGCAGGGGCTCTTGTGCATTTCAAAGATTGAAACACCACGTGAAGCCTAGGGAGTTGCCCTCAGAGAGTCCCTCACTGGCCCCAGGCTCCATGTGGTGCTTCCACTTGAAATGTACAAGAGCCCAGAAGGGACTCGTGCATTTCCCCCCAGCATGCCATCCTCTTTCTCACCCCTTGCTGCCCTTTTCTGATAGAGGTAGCAAGGCAGGGGGAGGGAAGCAACTAGTCAACTAGTGAAAGGGTGTTCAACCCACGGCTTGTGAGCTGCATGCAGCTCTTCAAAGAAAAAATTGTGGCTCCCACACTCGCAGCTCATAAAGGGGCAACATGGATTTTTGGTTTTGGTTTTTTTGCTCAACCAAACGCAGCAGCCAGGGCTTTTTTTTTTTTTTTTCTTTTCTCTTTCTCAATAACTTTTTTCCCTCGGCTCTTTGCACTGTATCCACCACTATTTTGGCTCTTCGTCTGAAATGGGTTGGCCACCGCTGGACTAGTGTGTCGACTATCCAATAACTTTTTGCTTATCAGCTAGTGGACTAGTCAATTAGTCACTTACATTCCTATTAGCATGGTCCTCTGAAATGGTGGGTAAAGCTCCTTTAGTTCTCCAATGCTCTAATTCAGGGTGTGCAGTAAGACAGAGGAGATGCACCTGGGTTAGCCCCTGATGGGCTGCTGGCACTATATTTACCTGCGCTGCCACCAATATTCCCTCTAAACTGCATGACTTCACAGGTGATTAATCAGCCCCGCCCAGTCAGTCATCACCCTGCACAGAGCCCTAAGTCTCTGACAGCATAAGGCTGATTAATCACCTGTGAGCATGGGTAACTTAGAGGGAAACTGGCGGCTGCAAGTATGGCTGCTTGAAGCTCCTGTTGGCTGCAGATTGCCATTGCTGGCCAGTGGGAGCTGTGAGAAGCAGCACAGACTAGGCCACCACTTCCCACAGCTCCCATTGGCTGGCAATAGTGATACGTGCCAATGAGAGCGTTAAGTGGTTGTGCCTGCGGAGGCTGCTCACAAGGGGCTAACCCTGACAAACTGCTTTTAGTTCACAGGTCAGTTACTGCCCACTAGTGATGTAATCCAATGCCTAGGTAAGTCAATGCAGTGGAAGGGGCCCTCTGATTTTTTCTTGCTCTAGGGCAGTGTTTCTCAAAGGGGGCTATGTGTTTCCCACTGTGGACCACATTTTCTCCTTTCTCCCTCATTGTCACCCACAACTTATTTCCTTTCTTTTCAAATGTTTCCTTCATCTGAGGGACCATTCCCTTAGGTTGGTGTACCGCTGAAGTTCTGTTTTGAGAATGCAGCTCCATCGTTTTCATACTTGAGTTTAGAAGCCTCACTGGTACATTTCCTTTAACGTCATTAGTCAGTACATTGGCTGACCGGAAACCATTAGGTAGTCTTGTCCCAAGTATAGGCTCTACAAGTGCTCAATAGCCATTGATTTTCTTGTTATCTAGCAGTGTTAATCATGGATCTTTTCTCTCCAGGGAGGATAACTGTCCTCTATCTTCTGCCCACTTTAACATTTCCAGTCTGCCCAGTGATAACCAGGAAGTGACTTTGCCTCTCCACTTGAACCAGTATGCTACTCAGCAAAGCATTCTTCTTAGCGTGCCCATGAGAATTCACCTTTTTTGGCTCCCTCTTTCAACAGAAGCTCCTCTCCCTTCTATATTCTCCCCCTATTTGTGATCCTCCCTCTCTGATGCATACTTGCCTTTCCCCATTATTGATCCCCTTCCTGTGATGCTCCTCTTCCCCCATCCGTGATCCCGCTGTCTTATGTACTCTTCTCCCCATCTCTTTCCCTGCATGCTCCCTCTGTTTGTTATTTTCATGCCCCATCCTTCCCCTGTGCTCAATACCCCCTTGCTAAAATTCTGGCAGAGCAAAAATTTCACACCAACATATCCAGATCCCATATTAACAACATTTACCAGCATCATGTTATATATAAAAACATAATCAATTAACAAAATAATATTTAACATATTTAACATTCCATTTCCACTTCTTTATACTAATACATGATAATAGTCATTAAAACTATAGAACCAATAACAATCACTCTTCTTCGCTATGGTGGCAATAGCACTGCCCTCAGTTGTGAACCTGGGTGCCCAGCTATGAAGACAATGCAAGTACTTTTGTGCAAGAATTCTTGCACAAAACAGTTCTTGCGCAAGAAGCGTGCAGAGTAGACGTAGCCATGAAGTCTTCAAAATCCATCAAGTTGCTAGAAGTACTGGTGAGTTAGTTGGTTTGAAGGTCCCTCTGGAATACATTGTAGAAAGATTAGGTAAGAAGCAGGAATGATGACGAGATAGAGAAGATACAGATGCCTTTTATATTCCTTTTGCTATGTGACGTCTACTTTTTTTTATCCCAAATAAAAATTGAAATAAAATCTATCCAAATAAAACCTACCCAGCACATGACCTGGAATCCTTAGAGCTCTGTCCATAGACATGCCCCTACATGCCTTGCTGAGTCATAAGGGTGTATTCCTTGCCATCCCTCAATGGGTCATTTGAATAGTTGATGGTCCTTGATGGGTCTTCAAGCAGGCTAGGCAGTACATTACCAAACTGGGTGTGGTAATGCACAGAAGCATAGCACAAGTTTTGTAACAGATATTATACATATCCATAACCCAAAATGCAAAGGTGATACATATACATGAGTTTATCATATTTAGCTGATTATAGCATTTCTGAAGCTATTTACACAGCATATCTGGCATAACTCATTGCCATTCTACATTATTTATATTCATAATACCTAGTGTGTCCCCCAAATTCCATGCAGTGTCACATCTGCTATTATGGCAGTGGATCCAGAAGGATCCTGCAGAGTTTCTTCACAGTTCCCAGAGAATTTCTTGAAGTGTGACCTCACTTTGCATACCACTGACATAGTCAATATAGGTACATCCAAGATAGTGGCAAGTAGTAGCTAATACCTGTCTCCTTTGTGATAAAACTTGTTCCAGAGGACTGGAAAAGCACAAATATAGTAGCCATCTTTTAAAAAAGGGAAATAAGGACTGTGATATTGTACAGAATATGTAGAACACTTTGTGATATTATTTATACTAATATAAAATTGCAATGAATCTGACCAAATATGTTTGCATTAGCACAAGCTAAATATGAGCAAAAAGTGTAGCACTGTTGTAAAAAAACAACAAACAAACAAACAAAACTACTAGAATAAACTAGCAGGAATGTTGTTAGCATGATACAAGAACTTCTGCTCTATTCTGCGCTGATTAGACTTCAATTAAACTATTGTTTCCTGTTCTGAATGTCACATTCCAGGAAAGATGTGGACAAATTGGAGAAAGTCCAGAGAAGAGCAACAATCTAGAAAAATCTAGAAAACATGACCTATGAAGGAAGATTGAGAAAATTGGGTTTGTTTAATCTGGAAAAGAGAATACTGAGAGGAGACATAACAGTTTTCAAGTGCCTTAAAAGGTGGTAATAAGGAGGAGAGAGAAAAATTGTTTTCCTTAACCTCTTGGGATATGAAAAAAAAAAGCAATGGGCTTAAATTGCAGCAGGGCAGCTTAGGTTCGACATTAGGAAAAAGTTCCTAATGTCCGGGTGGCACTGGAATAAGTGCCTAAGGAAGTTGTATAATCTCCATCTCTGGAGATTTTTAAAAGCAGATTAGACAAACGTGTCAGTGATGGTCTAGATAATTTTTGTCCTTTCAGGAGTGATTTCTCAATGTCCCTTCTAGTCCTATCATTCCAAATAACTGCTAGGGAAGACAAAAACAGCTATGAAAACCAGTAGCGTGAAAATTGCATACAATGTGGTCATGGTTGCTTAAATCAGGCTGCTACTTGCATGAAGACAGTGCTGCCTGGGAGTCAGTCCTCCACTCATGGAGTAAACAAAACTGAAAGCACACAATGGATTCCCTGTTTCCAGTGGGAAAATGATGTCTTAGTGACAGAGAATATGCCTACATCTCTGTGCTGTGGCTTGAGATTAATACAGTAAAAGTCTGTTTATATTTCTCAATGTTGTTTCCTAATTAAGAAACTGCAAATTGATATCAGATTAATAATGAAAAATGTTTAACAAAAAGTAAACTTTGTTTGTTGAATATACATAACATAAAACTTTTAAGCAGAAGTAAGTCCTAAAAAATCCTGACCTTCAGAGTTTAAGCATGTACTGACAGTCCTAAGAAGCCTGATTATTTTTTCCAAATAAAGCTCATGTGCCCTATATTAAAATAGAGAGCATATTTTCTGTTATGAGGCTATATTGTTGGAGCTTAATCCCTGTTACTACTCCTTGTGTGTACCGATTATACACATCAATAGTAGAGACATTTTCCATGACTCAGAGATCAGAACATTAAATAAGGACATGTTCTGTTTAGTCAGACAGGTAGGTATTTGCACAAATTATTGCTCTCTGAGGTCACAGCTTCTGGAAATACTCAAATGTCACCCGTACCTTTCGATTAAAATAGTTTTTAAAAGACTACATACTTTCTCTTACAAATGTTATTAAAATGGCAATTGATATATTTGTGACTCTGGCAGACCCATCGGCCTCTCTGAACAATGAAAATACATAGCTGGAAACAAGTGTGTTAGCATTGTTAAAATAGATGTTAAGTGGATAAGAATGTGTTTAGACATGATAAAATGCTTGTAGGGTGCTGCATGTCCTGATCTCACTTATAACATCTGTAGCCCATGATATAAAGTTATAAGTGTTTACATTGTAAACTTCTAAATAAACTTCTGACTCCAACAGGAAATAAGTGTTAATTAATGTAAAGTACTAGTCCTGCACACAGGAAGGCCAACTGAAACCAAATGAGCCATTTTTAAACATCAAAGGACAATTTTGCCTTTTCTGCCACTATGCTCTAGTTCACTACAGCTTAGTACCAACCTGTTTTTAATTTAAAAAAATATTTTTGGGGCCACAATTACAAGATAGGATCTTGAATTTCAAGTCTAACTTGTTCCTTAGTATTTCTTGTGCCTTTTGCACTTGTCATAGGAGTCATTCTTTCTAATCATGCTATAAGCTTCTAGCTGTACTAGAGGCATCTTAAATACACTTAAATCCATTGCTGCTGCCAATGGAGCTGAACTGGGGTAGCAATGGTATGACATTTTAAAGAATAAATATTAATATAGATAAGGTCTCTTACAGAATGATTTTATGGCTTAGTGCAGTTATATTTAAAAGCAGTTTGAGAGCCTCAGAGGAAGTTTCATAAAGTATTACTGTAGTTTTATGCATGACTGTTTAAGTGTCAAGTTGTGACAACTTATATCCTTGAACAAACATAACTTTCCAATTATATCAAAAACTGCTGAAACTTTAGCATGAATGTTTTAAATTACTCTATGAGCAGATATCCATTTTATTTCCCATAATAGTAGCTCCTATAAAAGTAGACTTTTGTTAATGTAGAAAAAATAATTAATAGTCCTATAATGCAACATTTATATTTTTTCTGTATCAACAAAGCTTTATTTTTACTTGAATTGTATATATAACTTAAATCTTCATTTAAGGTGCATCTACACTGCACCATTATACCAGAATAACAGCTGTTATTCCGGAAAAATAATACTAGAGTCCACGCAACAATTGCGTTATTTTGAAAGAAAATCGAAAGAACGGAGGGCCTTTTCCAACATTGGTAAATCTCATTCCACAAGGAATAACACCTCTTCTGAAAAAGCTCTTTCAGAAGAGGGTATGTGTGGATGCTCTACTGCTGCTATGTCAAAATAGCTCCTCACCAGGGCCATTCCAAGTTATTCCTCCCCAGTGCTTCTTGGGGCTCATCCAATCGAGATAGCTCATCCACATTAGGAGAGCCTGCCTCCAACTAATTTTGAGGCTTTCCTGTAGTGTGGATGCTCTATATTGAAATAAGCTATTCTGGAAGATACCTTCTGGAATAGCTTTTTCCAAAATAAGCTTGCAATGTAGCTGTACCCTTAGGCTACGTCTACATTGGCGCGCTTTTGCGCCAAAGCTATGCAAA
>CM057846.1:60684848-60714826 GCA_030068395.1 Apalone spinifera | reverse complement strand
AGTGGTGCTGGCTGGGGGAGATCGGCAGGAGGAGAACCGGCCAGCAGGAAGCAGGGCTGGCCAGGAGGGGCCAGGAGGAGTGAGGGGGAGAGAATCGGCCGGCGGGGAGCGGGACTGACCCGGGCATATGCAGATCCCAGGGCGCTGCTTGTCCCACGCACGGTCCTGGCGAAGCATGAGCAAGTCTGGCTACGGCTCCACAATGCGCGTGAACAGCGCTCAGGAGCACGGACAGGGCTTCTCCTCCTCCCCAAAGCGTCACTCCTATGTTAGATGCAACCAGAGGCTCCTAGTGCCAATCGCACCCCACCTCCCAGCTACTTCTCTTGCCCCCACCAGGCTTCCATCAGGCACCCAGTCAGAAGACCAGAAAATACCGGATATTGCACGTGTCCGGTATTTTCTGAATTTTTTACCGGACAGAGGGCCCAAAAACTGGACTGTCCGGTTGAATACCGGACACCTGGCAATCCTAGTCTTGTTGTCACTCCCCCTTCTCTTCTGGCCTACCTACTTATGGTAATTCTGCTACAAAGGCCTTACACATGCTTTTGGCAATAGGCATTATAATTGACATTCCAGTAGTGCTGTGGCCTAGGCATTCTGCTGCATTGCCAATGACTCCCCCAACACCAAGGGAGGCCTAAATATTTGAACTGAGCCTTACAGAAGAATATTGTATACAAGAGACAATTCTATTTATTTCAACAGCACTATTCAATGTGTGTTTTTAAGATTGAATTGTAAGTATGTGAAAAAACGCATAAAGAACCTAAAGACTAAACCTGTTAGCATTGAACTAAATACAGGAGCAAATCCTCCACTGGTATATTAAGATAAGTTATCTAGATTGAGATCTCAGGTTTCCTTTAGTGCAGAGGTGGGGAACTGTTTTTGGGCCAGGGGCTGCTGATCCACAGAAAAATCAGTCAGGACCTGCAAAAAAAACCCACACATACCCCAAGCCCACAAACTAACAAACAAACCCCTCACTGATGTGGCCCCTGACTGAGAAGCAGAAAGACATTCCCCACATTAGAACCTATGGAGATGCAGCCCCAGACTGGTAGATTTTGTGTGCTCCAGCCCTGCAGTGGGATAGTGGAGGAGGGCTAGAGCACCAGTACAGGCTCCTCAATGCTGGGGAAGGCGGGACCCCTAAACCTTGGGGGCTGCTCCAGGCAAAGTCAGGGGCTGCATCTGGCCCCCTTAGGTTTTCTACCCCTGCTTTAGTGGTCTTTCAAGCGTAAAAGGAAGTTCTACTCTGGAAAAATGACTGTATAAAATAGTACCATTTTACTCAACAAATGTATATCTTGTTTGCACTCAGAATTTCAGTTCTATGAATTGTATAAGAGTAACAAATGTATTCCTTCGATTTGAAATTCAGAGGTACTATTGCTACCCAAAAGAGAACATGATATATAATTAAATTAACTAAGTCTAATTTTGGGCCTAATTCTGCCATTAGCTGCAATTTTGCAACCCAGTGAAGACAGTGGAGTTTTCACAGGTATGACTGAGGCCAGATTTTAAATGGATAATGCTTCATTATTAATGGACAAAAAGAATACAACTTGACTTTCAAATCCCAAACTGTTTGCAGGGCTGACAGTTCCCAAAAAGTGCAATTGGTTTTGGTTTTCTGTTTTGTTTTGTTGGTTTTTTTTTGGGGGGGGGGTGCACTAAATACATTCAAACAGCTATAAACAGAATTTCTTCAAAGTAATGTCCACAATGTTAGTTTTCAGAGAGTTGTTGCCTTTAATGTTCTCCCTTTAGTATGTCTTTTTACTTCATTTTGTGGATTTAAAATCAGCGGCATTGGATTATCTGTAAGAGATTGTTTGTTTAATCAAAGACTCATAAATCCACCAGGCCCTTAAAATCCATCTACCTGCCAGTCAATGCAAATGACAGCTTTTGGTGATGGCAGCTGTCAATCACAATCTTTTGGGATCTCTTTGAAAGGAATGCTTGGAGCGTGGATTGAAAAATTTGCAATGGAATAGTTTTCCATTAGAAAATGATCATTCAATGGAACCAGAAACATTTTGTGGGACTATATTAGGGCATGTCTAGACTAGGAAATTATTTTTAAATAACTCCTGAACTATTTTGAAATAGAGTGTCCACACTGCAGTGAAGCCTCAAAATTAGTCAGACACAGGCTTCCTTAATGTGGATGCACAACCTCGACTTAGAGCCCCAGGAACCACTGGGGAGTAATCACTTTGAATGACTCTGGGGAGTAGTTATTTTGAAATAGCAGCAGTGGTGTGTTTATACTGCCACTATTTCAAAATAACTATTTCAAAATAAGCATTAATCTTCTTGGAAAGCAGGAGTTATTATTTCAAAATAACTAGCCCCTTATTTCAAAATAACAGGCTTGGTAGTGTGGACACACTGTTTGTTATTTTGAAGAAAGGCTGATGGAGAGACAGGATACTTAACTTCCAGGCTTCCCCACTGGCTTGCTTCTGGTTGCCAAACTTTTGGCTTGCTACCAGGCTACATGACTCCCTGGCCAACTGGCAGGTGGACACCAAAATAAAGTGCTTTCTTTCATCAGAAATTTGCAGTGTTTTCATTTTGTTCTGTCATGAAATGAAACAAAAGACACGTTAGGGGAAATCTTTCTAACTACAAGGATAGTTAAGCTGTGTTATACATTTCTAAGGGGGAGCTGTGGAATTTCAGTTACTGGAAGTTTTAAACACCTGTCTGGTATATTTGGTCCTGTCTCAGTGAAGGGGCCTGGACAAGATGACTTCTTGAGGTTCCTTCCGGCCTGATATTTCTATGAACCTATATATAACATGTTAACAAAATGGAAATTATTTTCTGGCCAGCTCTGAATGATTATAGCCATTTTAAAATGAGTTTGCTACAAGACCAGGTTTTGTAGTTGACTTAACAGTAGCTTGTGAACAATTATTCTGCAGGCCCCAAACAGAAATAAGTGTGTCAGGACCGATGTCTGATCTCTGTCCATTTTTCTGAGGAGATCAAAGCCCATATAGACTAACACTCTGTTTCATGTTCTGGTTTTAAATTTGACTGCTTAGGAATTAACAAACTTGGAGATAGTAGATGGGTTTCAGTTAAGTAGAGGTTTATAAATTGTCTTCCCCATAAAGGGGAGATTAGAGAATGAGTGGTAATACACTGGGTCACTGTTACCCACCTTTGTTTTACCCTCTCAAATAATGCTAATAGATTGGTGAGGCATAACTTCCCTTCACAAAAGCCATGTTGATTTTTCTCCAACAAAACTGTGTTCATCTGTGTGTCTGGTAGTTCTGTTCTTTACTACAATCTACATCTAAATATAGCTAGCTACATAGACGAGGGATTTGAAAATTTCATACTTCTGAGAGCTATAGTTAAATCATTCTAAAGCCTGGTATTTCAATGTAAGAATTCTTTGGTCAGCCCAGCTAATACCTTTTGAGGAGGAAAGAGATTAACTACAAAATTGAAAAAATCCCTTCTGTCACTATGGCAACTGTCTACACTATGCTGCTATAGTAGCAGAGCAGCAATACTGTAGCTGTCCTGCTATTGTGACTGTGATTGAGTCAAGCCAAAAGAATATTTAGGCTTTATCTGAAGCTGGTGTAGGTAGCAATATTGGCTGCCTCTTCCATTCTGATCAGGACATCTTTCAGGATTAAGAACAGCAGCAGTCTGGAGTAGCCAGCATCCAGATGGCTATTGTGACTCACTTCAGGACCAGCATGGCCTCCTTCATGAGTGTGTTCTTAGAGGCAAGAATGCTGCTTTTTTATACAAAAGTTCTGGAGTTATTGCTGGTCATCCCAAGGCTTCATCACAACACCGAGCTTCTGTACTCACAGACCTGTTCCAAAAACTCAGTCTACATATGGAGAATATATAGTTAGGGCAACAGGCATAAAGAGCTGTCACATCTCTGTCGCCCCTCTCTCCTCAGGAGAAGCATCTTCAAAAGAAAAAATAGTGCATCTGAAATGTTAAATACTAGTGCTTGATTCCTGAAATAGGAGGGAAACTGAGTAGGAGAAGTTCTTCCACCAGAGCTGGGTCCATGTTGATGACTCTGGTTTCAGGAAGACTTCAGATTCAAAAGTTGCTTGACTGGATGTATGGCAGGCTAGGAGCACTTCTGGTCAACTAATGCAATTTTGATAACTTGTCTCACTGTACACTATGAACCAAGCCCTAGAGCAACTACATCTAGTAAGGCTACTAAGAATCTTGGGATACATCTCCAGAAACAACATCTGGTTAATGCCTACACAGTGCAGTCAGAGTCAGTGCAACTGCATCAGGATAGGTCTGAGGCTTGAGTGGCAATGCAGTGTGGATATCAAGCACAAGCTTAGAAAGAATAAGTCTGCAGGTGCAAGGCCAACACATCCAGTTTCACTGCAATGTAGATGCATCGAGAGCAGCTTGCTCCAGCCAGGACTCCCAGGTTTTCTAAGCTCCCTGCTCCCCAGTGCTGGTCTCCCTTGAGCCTGGGAAACTCCCCAGGGAGTCCACAGGAGTCAATAGCATTTCTGCTTTGTTTTAGAAAAAAAATTAAATGTACGTTTAAGGGGTTTTTTTCAGAATGAACACTTCAAAATTTCCTCCAGAAAGTGCTTCTGAAGTTTCTTTTCTTTTCTTTTCTTTTCTTTGTTCCAATTTATAATGAAAACATTTTGGAAATGTCAAGACTAGCACTAGTAACAGGTTAATGTAAAAATGACCCTCTCTGTCATTTCCCTCCAGGTACCATGGTATCTAATTAATGTGTGCACATTAACAAACACAAGGTAATGAACAAAAGGAAGAAAAATTTCAACTACTCATACACATTTCTTGATTGTAAATTAAGTCAAAACCCTCAGGGAAAAGCTCTGGGGAGTCAATGTGAATAGCTTAATAAAAAAATCTGTTCAATATGTGGCAGTAAATAAAAAAGCTAACAAAATGTCAAGATCCATAAAGAATTAAATAGGAAACACAGAGACTGTTATAATTAATGCCACTATAAAAAAAACATGCTGAACTAATTGGGATCCTCCCCTTTTCAAAAATATATAGCAGAAAGGGTCTAAAAACAGGCAGCAAGAGTGATTGCAGCACCAAAAGAGAAGACGCTGAGAAGATCTGGGCTGTTTAGTTTTGTCTGTCCCCTGCTGTGAAGAAAATAGAACTCCCTAAGGTCTCCAGCCCAGGAAAGTATAAGGCACAGCTTTTTTTTGAAGCCATCAATACAAAGTGGAAATTTTAGTCAATACAGTGCAACAGTTTTATGAGATAAATGTTTCTATAAAAGATCCATCACAAAGGAGAGAGATATACACATTGCAGAAATAGCAACTTATGAAAGATATTGAGACAGCTGTAACTGATGCTATTTGCTTTTCATGTTTCTCTCCTGCATTCTTTATTTCAGAAGCACTTATTAGAAACACAACTTTAAGTGTTGAATCTGAACTTGTGATCAAAGAACAGTGCATAGACATGGTTTTATACCCAACTCTTTCCCGTTTGTTTGGGGTTTTTTTACATTTCTCCTCCCTTACCCCCATTTTTCTCCTTCTCTGATGTCTTCTGTTATGCTAGGATTACATTTTCAAAAGTGACTTAGGAGCCAAAATCCTATTGACATTCAGTGAGACTTATAGCAGGCCTATACTTAAAAAGCTGCAGCTGTGCAGTGGCACTGGTGTTGCGGTGCCATTTAGTACTTCAGTGAACATGCGGCTACCTCGATGTCAGAACTTCTCCTGTCAACATAGTTACCCCACCTCTGTAAGAAATGGTAGCTATGTTAATGGAATAAACCCTCACATTGATGTAGTGCTGTCTAGACCAGGGGTCAGGTCAGTATAACTGCATCACTCAGGGGTGTGCTTTTTTTCTCATCCTTGAATAACTTAGTTATTCAGATGTATGTGAGTAGTGTAGAGCTGGCCCCTAGGCTCCTAAGTGCTGAACACAGGGACTTTTGAAAACGTTACTCATTGTCTCTGCTGATATTTGTCTATCCCAGGATAGCACAAAAATTTTTGGAATTTACGTTACCAGTTTGTTATTAGTATTTATTCCACTTGCTATGGCAATATCCAATATTTGAGATGAGAATTCTATGATCTTTATTACCACTTTAATTCAGAGTTCAAAACGGCTGTGATATTTGAATTGTACAGAGGAAGCTGAATCCATCTGAGATTTTGAGGGACCCTCCATGAATCCCCAGTTTCTTAAACAGAGTCCAGACACTCTTACATCCCAAGTAGCTAGAGATGCCAGTATGAAAAATAATAATGGACAATATCTGTGGAATAATTCATTAAACTAGGAAATCTCAGATCATGTTCTTAAAAGCAAATTTACAGACTTTATAATGTGCAGGATTTGGAATTTCTCCTTTAATGAGGGAAGATTCCTCTGCTACATTTAAACTTTGCAAATCACTTTTGAGTAAAGCAATGTTGTCTTATAGGGACTGAATCAATGTCCATCTTTGTATTTGGTGTTGATGTGACCGCTGCTGGGATACCGTGTCTAGTTCTGGCATCCACAATTCAACAAGGATGTTGATAATTGGTTAGGTTCAGAGAAAAGCCATGAGTATGATTAAAAATTTAGAAACCCTTCACAAAAGCAGGAGAGCATAAGAGAAGCCCTGGTAGCATAAGGGGACACCAAAAAACAGATCTTCATTTAAGGAGAGTGGTGGCTAGAAAGGCAGGCTTGGAATTGTGAGCTAGACTACAGGCTTGTTTCAGAAGAAGCTTTTCCAGAAGAGATCTTCCAAAAAAAACTTCTTCTGAAAGAAAGCATCCACACTGCAGAAGTGCATCAAAAAAGTGATCTGCTTTTTCGAAAGATAGCATCCACACTGACTGAACGCTTTCTCGCATGTAAGCTGTGATTACTATGGACGGAGTGGCCACCAGGGCACCTATGCTTTTTCCTCTTTCCTCTGTTTTCAAAAGAACTCCCTCTTCCCTGTCCACACACGCCTTTTTGTGAAAGAGCTCTTTCGCAAAAAGACTTCTTCCTTATAGAAAGGGGTTTATCAATGTGGGAAAAACCCCTCTGTTCTTTCAATTTTTTTTTTTTGAAAAAACGCGATTGCAATGTGGACATAAGTGAAGTTTTTTCAGAAAAACAGCTGATTTCTGAAAAAATTCTGTAGAAGAGATATAGTCCAAGAAACTACCTTCTGCTTTCTTCCTTGTGTTCAGGGAACCAGGACTCTGAGCACAAAGGGGACAGAAGCTCTGCATTGCAGTACCTAACTTCAGATGCCCTGATACCTAGTGGACTCTACAGCCCCAAGTTAGATACCAGGCTCCCTACAAAATTCATGGAAAGACTTAAGCACCTAAGAATTGGTCCATAAAAGCCAGCAAGCTGAAGGAGAAGCTGCCCAAGCTAGCCATAAAAAATGCTGGGGAGAGAGATATGGCCTAAATTCCAGCCCTTAATGGGAGTTGGGCACCTCTCTCTATGTGTCAGCCATGAATGCTCTCCTGAATTTAGCTGCTTAAGTCAGCCCTTTCTTGGAAGAAAAGGAAGCAGAGAGAGGGGTGGCTGCTCACTTATGTCCTGTAGTTCAGAGTTTAGAACACTCATCTGGGATGTAGGAAACCTGGGTTCAAGTCCCTACTTCAAGTTAAACAGGTTGGGGATTCAAATCTGGGTTTCTCCACATGCTCGCTGAGCTATCAGGAGTGGGAGAAGGAAAGCACATTGCATTCTTCTCCAGTTCTGTTTTTTACAGAGCCCAGTCTGGTAGACAGTAAGGTAACTGCTGAACATGTTAAATGGATCAGGCTCTGCAGGTGAAAGAACACTGAGTTTGTGAATCCCACCAGGTCTTAGATATGTGCTAGGTGCCAAGCAGCAGGATTCAATGACTGTGTACGTATTCACCAGGAGAAAGTTAGGGGACTTTACTAGGCACCTACTAGGTTAAATGACATCCAAGAATCTCATTGACAAGCTACATTTTGGATTTAAGTACCTAAACCCAATAGTGGATCTAGTCTTTGGAGCTAATAAGGAATTAGCTCTTTGTAACTAATAAGGAATTCAGCAAAATAAACACCTATCATTTTTTCCTCCTGATGGAAACAATCCAGGTCAGGTTAAAAGGGGCAACCATACTAAAAAGATTCAGAATAATGTTAAACATAGGATTGAAATCATGACACATTATTAAGAGAGAGAGAGAGAGAGATTGTAAATCTGAAGGGATACCAAAGAAGCTTTTGGCAAGTATCACAGCAGCACTCTGTCTTGTGGGTGATAAATTTGTCTAATAAATTGCTGTAGCCTAAGAGCATCATCACCACCAAACAGAAAAATGGCCTTTGAGTATGATAGCTCAGATGATGCGTTAACAACTGATGGCTGCATTTAATTCTCTTTCAGCAGAGTACTAATAAGCATCTTTGTTCTCAATTACCTTATCAGCGAGTGACTGGATGTTGTCATTTACCACTTTCCCCCAAAAAGGAATAAAACTCCCTTGTTTTTGTCCTCACTACATACTAGGGTTGCTTAGGAGTCTCCTGGAATCTGAATCAATCTCACGGTTGCTTTTAAAAGCAATTCGGGAGATTTTAATAGGCTGCTAAAGGATGCAGCTGGCTGCGCATCAGGGCAAAGGCAGGCTCCCTGCCTGCTCTAGCTCCATGCAGCTCTGGAAGCAGCTAGTATGTCTGTCTCTTAGGCATAGAGGTAGCCAAGG
The DNA here is from genome assembly GCA_030068395.1 of Apalone spinifera. NCBI lineage: Eukaryota > Metazoa > Chordata > Testudines > Trionychidae > Apalone > Apalone spinifera. The sequence continues at coordinate 60,706,083 of CM057846.1, read as the reverse complement.
GGCCTCTTTGCACTGCCCTGCCCTGAGGGTTGATTCTGCAGCTCCCATTGACAGGGAACAGTGGCAGGCAGGCAGGGGCAGCGCATAGAGCAGCCTGGCTGCCCCTGAGTCTAGGCGCTAGAGGGACATGCTACAGCTTCTGAGAGCCACTTGAGGTACACAGTGAAAGCCTTCACACCATCCTGCACCCCTATCCCCTACCCCACCCCTAAGCACCCTCCTACACACAAACTCCCTCCCAGAGCCCATATCTCAGAGCCACTTCGGCACCCCCAATCCTCTGTTCTGAGCCCTGTCAACTCCAACCCCCTCAGCACCATGCCCCAGCCCAGAGTTTGCACCCCCTTCTGCCCCCCAGCACCCTACCCCAAATCAGTTAAAGTGAGTGAGGGTGGAGGAGCGTGAGCGACAGAGAGCAGGGGAGATTAAGCAATCAGGGGTGGGGAGCAGGGTAAGGGTGTTTGGCTTGTGTGATTAGACTCTTGGCAAACCGATTACATCCATCTAATCTAATGGACCAGATGCCATTTATTGCAACGGCATCTGATTCGGAAGAGTTAGCAACACTGGAGTAGGTCTAGGAGGGAAGTGTGGGTCAGAGGAGCAGCATGTGGTCATGCAGTCAGCTGAAGAGAAGCAGCACTTTTAAGTGGAAAGCACCGTGTCTCTCCAGCCACCCACTGCACGGTTGCCCCCTACTCCATCAGGCTTCTCCAGCCCCGTTCACCATCATTTGGTGAGCAGGGGCTAGGTGCTGAGCCCTGAGGGGGCACCTGAGGGATGGAGATGAGATGGGGTTGCCGGAGTGGTGCTGAACTGGGGGGCATGCCTGGGGGTCCACTGGAGCCCCTGAGAGTGGGGGATTATTAGAGCCCCAGCACTGAGATTGCAGGGGTGGGGATGGGAGCTGCCGGAGTCCATGGGAAGCATGCAGCTGCATAGGGTACCACAAACAATTTGGTGCCTCAGATTTCATGGTGCCCCTGGCTGCTGCATGTTTTGCATAGAGATAGGGACAGCTCTGTTTGAAGCCAGCAGGAGGACTATTAACATTTCTGGTTTGGGGATGGGGAAAAATCAACTCTCCTACAAGCCATATGACCACTAGAAGAGAGCTGACCTCAACTGGTTGCCAACACTTCAGTTGTAAATATGCTGAATGACCTGACAGATACACCATGATAATTTAAACTGCTATTCACTATGAAAATAGTGCTATCCTAGGGATTGTGCAATCATACCACTTTGTTGAGACTGTTGAGGGCAATAACAGTTCCATTCAGAGTAAGTGATAGACCAAATAAATGCTCTTTTGATGAGTGACAGTCAAAAAAGAGGTAAACCACCACCCAAGGACTAGAGCACATGCAGGCCTGTGCAATGACAGGCCATCCAATCCAAGGGCTGACTCAGAGGTCTGATAACAATAAAGTGAAGAGATTTGATTGCAGTTGTGTGTCTGGAGTAGGGGAGATAAGTGGCAGAAACATCACCGAAGTAGGCAGACAAACAAGGCAGCAAGGAAATCCAAGAAACAACCAGAGAAACATTGTAGCAATGGGAAGAGAGAAAGATAAACAAACCCTAAAAGCTTTTGGGTAAAATGCTAGCCAGAAAGATGCTTCATTTCTTTTCTCACAGTTCCATTTCTCACTGTTTGATTCCTACTGTATTCACAGAATCAGGACTTGATATCCAAACGTTGTAAATAGGATTGCATAAAATAAATATTTGACTTAATCATCAGTTTCTCCTCCAAATAGTAACAACCTACAAGACCTGAAACACTGGCTAGCTACTTAGGTCAAATAGGTGTAACAATATCTTAGAATTGACTGATTTTTAAAGATGTCCAGGTATAATACTCATGATCAGTTATTTAGTTTTCTCATTGACACAGTTGGCCTTTAGCCAGCTGGTTAATAATAATGCAGACCAGATGTTGAAAGTCAGCAATTTACATTTCAGTCTCTAAGATATGTTATTGTGAAGGCCAAGACTATTAATTGGGTTAAAAAAAGATCTAGTAAGTTTAAGGAGGATTGGTCCATCGATGGCTGTTAGCCAGGATGATCAGGAATGATGTCCCTAGCCTCTATTTGCCAGAGCTGGGAACGGGCAAAAGGAGATGGATCACTTGTGAATTGCCAGTTCTGTTCATTCCCTCAGGGGTACCTGATATTGGCCACTGCTGGAAGACAGGCTACTGGGCTAACCAGACCTTTGATCTGATCCAGTATGGCCCTTCTTATGTTCTTAATATAGTTAAAGACAACAACAGAGAGTGCCTTGATTTTTTACATAAACAGTTGATGGCATTCAAGTATTTTTCAGTCATGGTGTCAAAGTTGTTAACTGTTCAGTTTGCCAATTTACGAGCCTCTGTTCATAAGAAATTTGCTAAGGCTTTTTGGAGAGGTTACACAAGGCACCATGTATTATGCACCAAGATAGATCTAAATTCTGAAACACTTTCTGGATTTCTAGCAGAAATTTTACAGATACTTCAAATGAATTTGTAATTGATTGTTATTAAATTAAATTAAATTAAATTAAATTAAATTAAATTAAATTAAATTAAATATGAAAATGAAAAGTGGGATTAATAATGTAATCCCCATGTCACTTTGTTTTATAATAAATCATTAACAAAACTCTTTTATGTGCTCTTGCTGCTTTGTATTGTAAGGGGAAACTTAGAGGCTGTGTCTAGACTGGCAAGTTTTTGCACAAAAGCAGCTGCTTTTGCGCAAAAACTTGCCAGCTGTCTACACTGGCTGCTTGAATTTGTGCAAAAGCACTGACGTTCTAACGTAAGAAATCAGTGCTTCTTGCGCAAATACTTTGATGCTCCCGTTCCGGCAAAAGTCCTTTTGCACAAATGTATTTGCGCAAGAGGGCCTGTGTGGACAGCTAAAAAGTGTTTTGCGCAAAAAAGCCCCGATGGCGAAAACAGCGATCGGGGCTTTCTTGCACAAAACTGCGTCTAGATTGGCACGGATGCTTTTCCGCAAAAAGTGCTTTTGCGCAAAAGCGTCCATGCCAATCTAGACGCTCTTTTGCGGAAATACTTTTAACGGAAAAACTTTTCTGTTAAAAGTATTTCTGCAAAATCATGCCAGTCTAGACGTAGCCAGATAGCGTGCGTAGGTAGCCAAGACAGCAGTAGGTAGCTGGTTGATTCAGTGATATTTTGAAATAATCAGAATATACACTTTAATGTATTTGAAAGGACAAGCACAACAGTTACAACAATTAAGAGCCAAAGCTTGGAAACATGTATTAGCAAGCTTGCTGTGTGCAGCCATGATTAATCCCCTTTAATTCAGGATTATAGACTAAGCAACAAAAGGCAAAAAACAAGAACAAAAGTGAAATGCCAAACCACAAAATTTGCTTCAGCCCAGGGTTGTGGAAGAGGTCCTTTGGTAACGACTCACACTAAGTCCATCGTATGCCCCTTCTTTCTGATTCCACCAGGCTGACTGAATAAAGACTCTCCATATGGGTCTCCTTCTAGGCAGTTAACTCCTTCCCTGCCTACTTAGTGGGATGCATGTACACTATCACAGCCATCAATAAAACTTCCAGGTGATATGCACTACATTTGGTTCAAGTGTTTGCAAGACAACGAAACTCCCCACCCCGCCAGTACAATGTGTAACCAGTCTCTGGAGCATCTTGCAAAACTGTCTGTTCTAAGTATGATATTGCTAGTGTTTCTACTAAAGTAGAACAAGCCCTAACTGAGAGAGAGGCCCATTCTTTTATGTGCATTAAGGGACAGACCCTTTCCTGAACAGTTCACAATCTAAGGCTATGTCTACACTGTGGGTGTTTTGCAGAAAAGGAAATGCAAATGGAGTGTTCATTTGCATACCTCACATTCTCATTTGCATATCTTCTTCCAATCCTTTTTGCAGAAGAGGTTTTTTGCAATAAAAAGCCCTGTGTAGACAGGGCCATTTGTTGGGGAAAAAAAAACCCCTTTTGCGCAAGGGCCTGTAAACCTAATTTTTTGAGGAATAAGGGATCTTGCGCAAAAGGGGTTATTTTCCCAACAAATGGCCCCGTCTACACAGGGCTTTTTATCACAAAAACCTCTTCTGTAAAAAGGATTGGAAGAAGATATGCAAATGAGCTCTCCATTTGCTTTCCCTCTTCCTCAAAACACCCGCAGTGTAGATGTAGCCTAAGTGTACAAGGCATATATAAGGTGGAAGGAGAAAGAGAGGCAGAGAAGTCACTGGAAGAGCCAGAGATAAAATCGGGTCTCTTTTACACCCGGTCCAATACTTTTTACACTAGTCTATGTTGCTTCTCATATTAAAATTAGCCATATATTTACAAAATGGAGGGGAGAAGAAGGAAGTGGAAAAATCCATCAAAATCAGAATGATGTGCACATTACTCGGTGTACCTTCTTTTGGAAAAACATTAGGCAAATGATTATAGAGATGTTTGTGTAGGGGGGAGTTGTTTACCACAAAAATGTGAAATACATTAGCAGGTTTATTTGAAAAATGAGGTGTTCATTAGAGTAAATGAATGCGAAGTAGACAAGACAGTAATTTAGCAAACAATGGTGCATAAGGTACAATACCATATGGCTGATTTATTATGTATGGCATATAATCTACTCAAATAGATAAATCCATCAAAAGATAGACCCACAACATTTTTTGCTTTTAGATTCTTCAAGCAGTAAAGAAGTGCATGATCCATGATATGTTGCACTGAATCTGCTTTTAAAGAAGAACACAGCATTGTATGTGAAAGCACGTACACACTTTCATTTCTGATGTGCATACACCTTCCTTTGATGCCATGATTGTCTTGTGTACATTTTAAATTAAGTTTCAGTACATACTGATCTGTGCAACAGTGGGCAACAAAATGAGGAAATATAACCATAGCTTCTATTCTATAGGGTAGAAACTGACATTGTTTATTTTTTAAGAATGTGCCTTGGTTCCTTCCCCCTCCTCCCAGTTTTAGTCAGAGTTGTATGATCATTTTATATAGATGAGCACAACAAACTCATTTACAGTAAATGGCCAGAGGAGAGTATGAGTCTGAACTTAACAGCCATAGGAAGCTCCTATTTATTTTTGAAGTTTCTTCTTTAATTAAGGGATCTATATTATATAAAAGAGTAGATAGGCTGCTTCTTTCCTGGACGTGTACCTTTTAGACTAGTTATTGTGTATTAAGGAACATGCTACTGGGATACAGAGAAAAACTGTTAGATAAATCTCTAAAAATTTCAAAGAGTGTAATGCTGAGTTATTTGATGTAATATATATACATATTTCAGGAGAATGGTTAATACAATCTCACACTTATTTGGATCTGCTACTTTAAAGCACTTTTTCATAGAATTATAGAACACTAGGATTGGAAGGGACCTCAAAGAGGTCATCAAGTCCACTCTCCTGACCTCACAGCAGGACCAAGCATAATCTAGATCATTCCCAATAGATGGCTATCCAACTTGCTCTTAAATATCTCCAGTGATGGAGATTCCATAGCCTCCTTAGGCAATTTATTCCAGTGTTTAACAACTCTGACAGGAAGTGTTTTTTTCTAATGTGCAACCTAAACCTTCCTTGCTGCAATTTAAGCCTATTGCTTCTTGTCCCATCACCAGAAGCCAAGGAGGAAACAATTTTTTCCCTCTTCCTTCTAACGCTCTTTTAGATAATTGAAAACAGCTACCATGGCCTGTCTCAGTTTTCTCTTTTCTAAACAATACCAGTTTTTTCAGTCTTCCTTCATAGGTCATGTTCTCTAGGCCTTTAATCATTCTTGTTGCTCTTCTCTGGACCTTCTCCAATTTCTCCACATCTTTCTTGAAATGTGGTGCCCAGAACTGGACACAATACTCCAACTGAGGTCTAATCAGTGCAGAGTAGAGCGGAAGAATGACTTCTCGTGTCTTGCTCACTACACTCCTGTTAATGCACTCAAGAATCATGCTTGCTTTTTTTGCAATAGTGTCACACTGTTGACTTATATTTAGCTTGAGGTCTACTATAACCACTAGATGCCTTTTTGCAGTACTCCTTCCTAGACAGTTGCTTCCCATTCTGTATGTGTGAAACTGATTGTTTCTTCCTAAGTGGAGTACTTTGCATTTGTCCTTATTAAACAGCATTCTATTTACCTCAGACCATTTTTCATTTTGAATTATGACCCTATCCTCCAAAGCATTTGCAACTCTCCCAGCTTGGTATCATCTGCAAACTTAATAAACATACTCTCTATGCTATTATCTAAATCATTGATGATAATATTGGACAGAACCAGTCCCAAAATAGACCCCTGCAGAACCCTACTTGTTATGCCCTTTCAGCATGACTGTGAACCATTAATAACTAATCTCTGAGAATTGATATCCAGCCAGTTGTGCAATCCTCTTATAGTAGCCCCCTCTTGGTTGTATTTCCCTAGTATATTGATACAAAGGTCATGCAAGACCATATCAAATTCTTTACTAAAGTCTAGGTATACCACATCCACCACTTCTCCCATATCCACAAGACTTGTTATCCTATGAAAAAAAGCTATCAGATTAGTTTGACATGATTTGTTCTTTACAAATCCATGCTGGCTGTTACCTATCACCTTATTATCTTCCAGGTGTTTGCAGATGAATTTCTTAATTATTTGCTCCATTATCTTCTCTGACACAGAAGTCAAGCTGACTGGTCTGTAGTTTCCTGGGTTGTTATTTCCCTTTTTACAGATGGACACTATATTTTGCCCTTTTCCAGTCTTCTAGAATCTCTCTTGACTGCCAACATATTTCAAAGATGATAGCTAAAGGCTCAGATACCTCCTCTATCAGCTCCTTGAGTATTCTAGGATGTATTTCATCAGGCCTTGGTGACATGAAGACATCTAATTTTGTAAAGTAATTTTTAATTTGTTCTTTTTTTTATTTTAACTTCTAAATGTACCCTATTTCCACTAGTATTCACTATGTTAGGTATCCTGTCACCATCAATCTTAGTGAAAACTGAAACAAAGAAATCATTAAGCACCTCTGCTATTTCCAAGTTTCCTGTTATTGTTTCTCCCTTTGCACTGAGCAATGGGCTAGCCCTGTCCTTGGTCTTCTTTTAGCTTCTAATATGTTTGTAGAATGTTTTCTTATTATCCTTTATGTCTTTAGCTAGATTGAGCTCATTTTGTGCCTTTGTCTGTCTAATCTTGCCCCTGCATGCTTGCTTTATTTGCTTGTAGTCATCCTTTGTAATTTGACCTACTTTCCACTTTTTATGACTCCTTTTTTATTTTTAGATCATGTAAGATCTTCTGGTTAAGCCAAGATCTTGCTATACTTTCTATCTTTCCTACACAGTGGAATAGTTTGCTTTTGGACCCTTAATAAGGTTCCTTTAAAAAACTGCCAACTCTCTTCAAAAGTGACAAGGAGTCCTGTGGCACTTATAGACTAACAGATTTATTGGAGCATAAGCTTTTGTGGGCAAAGACCCACCTCATCAGATGCATGTAGTGGAAATTCCAGGTCTTATAGTAGTCCTATCTAGGTTGAATTTCCCTAGTATATTGATACAAAGGTCATGCGAGACCTTATCAAATTCTTTACTAAAGTCTGGAATTTCCACTACATGCATCTGACAAAGTTGGTCTTTGCCCACAAAAGCTTATGCTCCAATAAATCTTAGTCTATAACGTGCCACAGGACTCCTTGTCGCTTTTGCAGATTCAGACTAACACGGCTACTCCTCTGATAGTCAACTCTCTTCAGTTGTTTTTCCTTAGTCTTGTTTCCCATAGGACCTTATCTACCAGTTCTCTGAGTTTACTAAAATCTGCCTTTCTGAAATCCATTGTTTTCATTGTGCTGTTCTCCCTTCTACCATTCCTTAAAATCATGAACTGTGTGATTTCATGATCACTTTCACACAAGCTGCCTTCCACTTTCAAATTTTGGAGATTTCTTGTGAGGAAGCATGGGGAAGGGATGTATTTTAAACAAAGCAAAAGGTACAATGAAAGCTTTCAGAAAGACAAAATAAATGCAGCATAGGACATTGAGAGCTATTTGGTAAATGATTTAAAGCCTGATCTTATGCTCTCTGAAGTCAATTTTCTTTACTTTGATTTCAATGGGTTTTGGAATAGGCCCTTAGGTAAACTATGAGCAATATCTTGCTTGACTTCTCATGTGAATTTGATTCTTATGTATGGTCTGTTTGGCTGAAAACTCTGACTGCTGTGTGGTCAGATGATGCTACAAATACAAACTGGTTAAACCACATGATTAAGTTATGGGTGCAAAGAAGTGTCAAGGCTAGATTAGAAATGTGTGGATTTGTAGCACTAAGTGTACCCCACCAATATTTCAACAATAGCTTAATCATGGATGTGCTGGGACATAAGCTCATAGAACTTAACTCACACTTATATCTGTGAAATAGTGCACATTACTCTTGACAATAACAGAGGGCATGCAAAGAAAATGTAATTTCCCCAAAGAAGAAAAACAAAACCCCAAGGCTAATGTATCCCAAGATAAACTGTATCATACTTAGCTCATCCATTTGATAAGTCTAATTTATTTTTCAATTATTTACTCTTGATAATATAATAACTGTACTGTAGTATATTTTGTAATAATGTTTAGGGATTTGTAAGCTCAGTATAGTATCTCCTATGAAATGTCTACTTGAGAAGCTGGACAAAACCAGGTATGCCTACACTGCAAATAGAAGGTATGATTGCAGCACAAAGCATAACCAAATTGGCTTTGACTGAGCTAGCTATTAAAGCAGTATAGGTGTAGCAGCATGGAGCTAGCTGCCTGAGTGTGTACATAGGTTCCCAGGTTAGCTTGCACTCAAGAGGCTTCACATGTTCCGAGGATTTTGTGAGAACTGTAGATTAGCAAGTGTTAATAAGATGCTATCAGATCTCCAGCCACAAGCTTAACAGCAGCAGAAAATCAACATTTCTGTTGTATTGTCTGAGAATGATGTGCAAGAACATGGCATGCACATGTAGAGTGGGCAGTAATGTAGGCAGAAAGCTAAAAACAAAATTATCAGAGGGCTATTGCAACTTATTGAAATTAATGACTGGCATAGAAATTAAGAAATGACTCTGGACTGACTTGAATCTCTCGAGGTCCCTTCCAGTCCTAGTATTCTATGATTCTATGAATCAAAATCATTGAATCAAATCCAAAGCTTTTTAAAGGGTATAATTGGCTTGAACATAGCAAAAATACATATGCAAACTACATACAAATACATAATAAAAGACATACAAAAGTTAGTTATAACTCCATATTGATCCCTGCTTCTTATTTGAAGCATATTGATCCCTATTTCTTATTCTTAAGAAATATACTATTTCTTAAGAATTCATCCAATTAAACACTCTCCCAAAGATAAAACTGCAAGCACACATTTTGCTTCACCTCCAAGGCACAAGAGTTATAGAGTTCACATCGGTGTAACAGAGTAGGAGCAATGCCCTTAGGGGAATTTACCCTCAGGAAGGGCATCCCTTCCTAGTCACAGCACAAGGCAAGTTACTTGGACATAGGAGGGGATTGTATAGAAATACTCCATCGTGTCTGTGCCAAGCATGGAGTCCTTTACATTGGAACATTTCTACCCGCTATTTGGTACCTTTATCCCCTCAGGGCATCATGATGGCGATGCAGCAAATCAGAGAATTGGCTGCTAAATCTTGGGGCCTGGAGCCCCATATAATGGAGCTTTTCAGGAGGCTTCTAAGTTAACTTTAACTATTTTTGACCAAGAAATGTTTCAAAAACACTGAGACCCATCTAAATTTCTTTGAGGATCTGAGCTTTAGTGCAGTGTGGTTACTTCTACAGGGAAAACAATTCCTCTCTGGATTTGTTTGCATTAGTGTGTCATCACTGTCAGAAATAATTTAGCAGTGTGCAGAGAGGCACTGAACTTTTTCAGAAGCAGGGAAATCTGTTTTCTTAAGCTACAAATAAGAAGCCACTAGGCTAAGAGGCCAACAGCTGCTTGCCTGAGTCACACAAATAAACTGGTGTCATAACTAAGAATGGCATGGCACTATTTATTGAGAAACTGCTCTGCTTTGATTAAAGCATTCTAGCTAGTTTAGCTTAACTGGAGCAGCTTTGTAAAATATAGAACCAACGTCAGTGGTGTAAGACCGTCTATGCATCGGAGCAGTCAGTATTAGAGGCCCTTGTAGCATGCAGCTTAATTGTGTGGGGGTGGAAAGAGAAATTATGTACTAAGGAAAATTTGACTTGTTGGAAGCTTTGCTTCACTGTAATTACATTTTTCTGTCATCAGAGAACTTGGAGATTAAATGACTGCAATCAACTGCAGTTCCTGTTTTCTGAGGAAAGAATATACTAGAATTTTGAAAAAAAATCTTGTGAAGACAGGTAGGTTGCACATTCCTGTTTTGTAGTTCTTATTTTTCAGTGGTTTGCATTTCTCTAAATTTAGTTATTACTACTTTAATGCTTTTTTTCTCTTCTGGTGAAAGGACTGTACAATTTTTTATTAAACAATCAGGCCCAAAGGCCTTCTGAAATTACCAGAAGTGCAATTTTGTGAAAATACGGCTATTGGAAGTGAGGTAGAGGCATTCGCTTCCAACAAGAGCGACTAGTGGTGAGAAAAGGGATGATTTTAAATCTAACACTTATGATATTTATAATACTTTTTCAATGTATTGGAAAAGAGCCAATGCACAATTTCATGAGATTTCATCATATGTTTCTTAAAAAATCCATAGGAATAATATAGGAGTTTAGGCGTACACATAATAAGTAAATTGATTAGTTTAACTTACTGGTTCTTTGAAACAAATCCCGGACATAAATATACATCAGTTATTAAGCACATATAAGAATGGATATTGGATTTTTTCATGTAATTGTTGTCTTTTGTTCCCATTTATTTTTCAAATGGATGACTCTTTTAGATCTCTAGGCATGGGTAAGGTAATTCAATTCATCGTGCCATACAGATTATAAATGGCCAAATTGAAAGGTCTGTAGAACTTCATTGTGGTAAAGAGAAACCAATGTTTGGTTCCCATGGTCTCACTGTTCCTCACTTGGAGTATAAATTTACAATGAAAGCCATCCCATTGACATCAAAGGTACTACCTGGGTAGTAAAGTATTACCCAGCCTGAGTTACAAGGCTGTATAAGATCAGCAGAATACAAACCATAACACGCAGATGCATTCCTGTTTCCTGGGACAGGAAACAAAAGAGAGAGGTAACTTAACTCTGCTGAATTATATGTGAAGCTACAAAGCTGATACTGATACTTGATTTATATATGTATTTTAGAGATTTGTGCATCTGTCTGTGAGTCTGTCTGAAAATCCATTTGTTCAAGAACTCCTCCTAAAAGGTAAGAGACAGGACCACCAAATTTGGTATGCAGCTTCCTCGTCTCCTACCTTAAAGCAAGGTCGGGTTTGGTTGTGTTAGGAAAATGGGATATGCCTGGAATTAGATTGTTTTCCATAACATAGGAAGGGAGGGGGCTGAGCTTAGGGTACCGATGTACTGCAGAGTGACACTGCAGGCAGCTGCACCACCAAAGGAGTGGCCAGCTGGCGATGAGTCTCACGATCTTGCCTGCTACAGATGCAAGTAAGTGGCCCATCTACCCGAAACCCCTACCTCCCAGCCCTCAGTTCCAATGCTAGACGGGGGGGGGGGGGGGGGGGGGGGGGGGGGGGGGGGGGAAGGTGGAAGTCCCAGTGGCCCCACCATCAGAGACCTCCACCCTCCCACCAGTGGGAGGCCTGCATCACCCCACCACCACAGGCAGGATCCAGGCAACATTGGATAAGTCTTCCAGTTCTATATATAGGCTTTTGCATCCTACTGGAGTAGCATGGGAAAAGGAGAGTTGCAAAATAATATTTTTATGGCCCTAATCTGCTGAAGTGATTTTGTACAGAAACAGAGGAGGGATAATCTAACCATTTGGTTGCTGTGGGATCTGTTACACTCAGTCCCGAGGAGGATGAGGAAGTGAGGGGAAGTGATTTTTGGTTTTGTGGTGGGAAAACAAATTGTAGGAGGAAGACTGATCCCGTAGTGCGGACACTAGCCTAGAACTCTGGGAATCTTGTTTCAAACCTCTGCTCTGGCCCAAGCTTCCTATTTTGATCAGGCTGGGAGGATAGTTCCCTAATCTAGCAGAAAACAGCATCAAATCCAATTCTTGGAATTTAACAATGAGGAGAAACTGCTGGAACAACTTAACCAGGGTGCCTTCTCCAATACTTGCAAACTTTAAATCAATACTGTTATAGTTGAACTTCTCTAGTCTGGCAACATCCATGGTCTGGCATGATTTTAGTTAGCCGGATGTCGCCTATCATGGGTGTGGCCAAGTGTCCCAAGGGCCTATGAAGTGTTTTTTAACAGTCACCAGTTGTGTTTTCCGTGTTCTGTGTCATTCTGCTTTAATTTACCCCAAATGTCTTCTAAGAGCCCAGTAAGCAGTGGAAGTGTTGGTAATGCTGCTAGATAATATTGATCTCGTATGGTCCAGCATCTTCTGGTTCAGACCCAAAAGTGCTGGACTACAGAGGTCCAATCTGTAGATCTCCTTCAAACAAGTTGTTATAACTAACACAGAAGATAGGACTTGATGGAGGATTACTGGTCAAGATTCTTTGGCCTGTGTTATGTAGGAGGTCCAACTATATGATCTCTTCTGGCCTTAAAAATCTATTAACTTTGTAGCTGGGGACAAACTTAAAAGGGAGTCAGAGATTTTGTTTGGATAAACAACCAAAGTTCTGGATACCCAAATTATTGGGATTTTCTAAAGTGGATTGAAAATGTTGTAAGACTGCACTGTCTCATGAGATTTCCAGTGCTTCCTGCCACTTTTCAGGATAGATATATTACAGAAAAGCCTCCTGTGGAGTGCAGGTGTTCACAAATAATTAAAGTCATATGCGTGAGACAGCTATCCAGACTTTCTGATTAAATAGAAAGTTAGTTTGTAGTTTGGTTTAAGTTTTGAATTCAAGTTTAAAGATTAGTTTGTATATTACCATTCTGTTAGCCAATATTCAAGGTCTTGCAGGTTGTTTAATTCACAAGGAGAAGTTGAAGGCAAGGTTTTGTTTTTTCGCTATACAGTCCCATTTGCATACATTCTTTGTGTTTCCCTGAAAACAGTAGGAATCAAACAGGAGATGGTTTCCTTGCTTAGTATTCCAAGCCTCTTTTTTCCAGGTAACAGTCTACCCCCTCCCTCTCATGGTCATGTTACAATTGCTTCCTTGGCTATCATTGTGTAATGCCCAGTGGCTGAGGGGGGCTCAGGGGTAATCCAGAGCAATAGTCAAGTGTTATGCAGGTGTTCAGTCCTTACCGCTGGCAGTCCAGGGTACTCATATGAAGGAGCAGTAGCCAGAAATGCCAGTCCAGAGGGTCAGGAATGCAAAGTCAAGTAAAGCAGTGAGGCAGAGTCAGGTAAAGCAATTTGAGCCAAAGACCATTGCCACAGGCAACTTCTGCTTCCTGTTGAGGCCTTTATAGTGTCTAAGTACCCAATGAGAATGAATGCTTCCTGGCTATCCAATCCCATGTCTAGGGTGTGGCTGCTAAGGACCTAGAGCCTTTAACAACAAGGCTATTGGTCCTCAGCCCCAGTTCCTAGCACAGGAGTTAAAGATGGTGCCAAAGGACCTGGCTGACCTGGGTTCTGACTACATGCTTTTGTGATGATTTTATGCCTTTTGTGTCTCACACACTCAGCAATTTGCCTCTCTATGCATTTAGCCCTGAGTGAAAACTCTCTGCTCACATTACTCAGTTTCTGCCCAGCCTTGCATGTGATCTGCGTTTTGGTTAGTGGCTTCCATTGTTTCAACCATCTTACTTCAAAAGGAGCTTAATTGCCTCTTACATTTATCTTGAATAAAAGGCAGCTGTTGTGCTCACCATCTTAAATAAGACTGTGCCCAACCCAGCATGATATTTTATATCTATTGGTTTACCCAGCCCTAGTAGTCAATCAAGTTGTTTTACTTTGGTGTGAACTGCTGCTTCCAAGATTTAAAATGGGATTGAGCTATCTGAAGTTGGACATCTTGAAATGCTTTCTACCACTGCTCAGAATGCCTTTGGCAAGAGAAGGTTATTGATTTTTTAAAAATGTTTTACTTTTTACTCTGCCGAGCATAATCATTGGTAGACAGTAAGCTACTCACAGGCTCAAACAAGATGTAAATGAAAGCAATTATTTTGGATGTTGTGCAATTTAGTAGAATCAACATTTTTAAATAACTTTTTATTTTAATGCAGTATAAGCAAAGTCAAAAGACAATGAACATTCTAGTTCCTGCAATACTGATACGTTCCTGGGATGGGCCAATGCTAGTGTAAATGCCACATTTGAAATAAGAAAATAATCAGAGAATGTGAATCCTGAAGCTGTAGTGGACATTAAAAAAGGCTGGAAATAAACATTCAGAGCAACTTGCATTACTCAGAATAAACAGTAGCCAAGTTTTGGGGGGGTGTTTTTTTCTACCTTGGCCATTTTATCAGCTCTAATACTATTAAAAGCCATTTGATAAATCAGCTTACCTTCACTGTTCTATATTAATCAGTAATGTGCCACGTTCAAGATAGCACAATACACAGACCCCTCTCAGAAGTATCACACTAGTAAGCTTGATAGCTAATACAAGAAACAAGGACTTTGCATAACTTGTACTTTATAGCAAATATAACTATGTCCAGTTCAAGAAAAGAAGCTTTTCATTTTTGGGGATTGAATAAATATATACTGAGAAGAAACCCAAATACAGCAAAATTGAATTATCCAGAGTCCAAAGCAGCCTTAGTACAATTTTAACAACCATTTTATATTTTAAAGAACACTTTTCCTTTTATTTGTTACACACGCCTTCAGTTTTTAAAATTATTTTCAGGCTTCCAACAAGAATATCTTATTTCAGAAATCTTCTTTGTTATTTTATGGCTTGTACACCTGTATATGCCAAATAAGAAGATTAAACAAAATGAGGGAAAGACATCCCATCTTGTCGTAAGCTAGGTAAAATCAGAATCCTAGAATCAAAGAGTGGGCAAAGCAAATACAGAAAACACAGTATAGGCCACATAAGAAACACAGAGCTGATCATCAAATTTTTAGGAAACAATTTTCTATTGAAAAATGCTGCATCCTCAAAATCAAAGTGTTCTATGGTGAATAATTTGATGAAATTTGATAACTTTTTTGAAACAGTTTGAATCAAAATGGAGTATTGTGATTTGATTTTCTCATTTTATTCCAGCTTTTAATTTTAAAAAAATATTATAACTGATAAACTTTCAACATTATCAAAATATTTTGATAAAGTCATTTCAATATTTCCACACTGAAATATTTTGGAATTTCTGTTTCTTTAAAATGTCAACTGTCGGTTCTGCTTTAGGACACAGGAAAATGTTGAAATGTCAGAATTTCCATTAGGACAGAAATTCTTTATTCTGATCTACTCTAGGAACATATTAAATAGGAAGAGTTCTAACCACACAACAGAGCACACCAAACCTGAATCAGTGTCTAAATCAACTCCTTCCCTAGGTTTTGCTTTCCTGATAAGTCCAAATAATGGACAGAACATAAACCTCAGCCTAAACTTCCTTCCCAAGTTTGACCATTTCTAAAATTCAACTCGACTTTTCTCAGGCTCTGTTCTTTTCACACCACCTCTCTGCAAAGAGACAAAGACACACACCTGCCTCCTATCCGGAGTGTATCCTAGGCCACAGAGGAGCCAGTAGAATTTAGTTGTGGTGCAATGCTTTTTGAAGTCAGAGAGGAGTCCTGCCACAGTTTCAATAAAACCTAGACAACGTCTAAGACTTTTAAAGACCTTAAGTAGAAACGCAGATCAGATTGAAATACAGTTTCATAGTATAATCTGCAATCTTATCCACAGCTGAAGAACTAAATATGCATCACATCAGCAAATGGCATACCTAAGGGAAAAGTATGAGAGAATATAAGAAAGATGGAGTGTTTTCTTTCTCTGTTGCAGTAGACCCCTCTAGGGGAAAAAACAACAAACATTGGTATGTTATACTCGGATACAAATGTAGCATTTCCATTTAGGGATTCTTCATCAGTGCTGCAATGCCCTTTTTACAAATGGTCTCTATCTAAACTTTTTTTCTTTTTCGTTTCTTGTTTTTTAATGTGAGCAACATATACCAATATAATATTAAATGCATCACAAATAATGAGAAGAGTTAATAGAAGCTTCTGGCTGGCTTGCTTGCTTTCTTTATGGAAAGACATCTGTCAGCCAGAGTTTCCTTCTGGTTAATGGGTTACATTCATACATATTCAGAAAATGTTACAGCTAATATATGCTGGAGGCTTAAGATAGGAACAGTCTGGAGGATCATGGCATGATTTTCAAAAGTCATTCAAAGATATTTGGCAGCTGGAATGATAGTACAGAAATGGAGGCACATGCATATGTCTTTATGTGGGATAGAAAAGGAGCTGAGGAGAAACAAGCTATATGTATAGTCTTTCTCGGGAGACAATTGAGAACTGAAGACAGAATGGTGATATTTATGTAATTACACTGTGATTATGAATATAAGCAGGGCTCGACAAATCAGTGAATATACTCGCCCGTGGCAAGTAGATTTCAGCCGGTCATCCCGTTCACCGGTACAACACGCATGTGCAATGCAGATCTTGTGCATGCGCAGTGTGGGGCTGGCGAGTAGATTTCACTGCGGTTTGTCAAGCCCTGAATATAAGAATGGCCATACTGGGTCCGTTGAGCCCAGTATCCTGTCTTCCAATGCCAGATGCATCAAAAGAAATGAACAGAACAGGGCAATTATTAAGCAATCCATTTGCTGTCATCCTGCCCCAGTATCCATCGATCAGAGGCTTAGCCAGAGCATGGGGTTGCAGCCTCAGGATAGAACACATTTGATGAGAGAGCTCATCCTTAAATGAAAACAGCATTTTACTAATATTTTCCTGGAAAAAAAATTTCTTCAAAATATCATTTTGATAACTGTCAAACTAGTCTGCAAGTTTACCAAATTACTCGACTCTGAAAGCTGAAAATAATTGTCCTGAAATTTGCTAATTTGGCTAACAAGTTATACTCTTACTAATGTATTAGGTATTAAAGAATCAAGAAGATAGATTAGACCAGGGGTGGACAATAATTTTTACAGGGAGGGGGGACTGTTAATGAATTTTGGTCCTGGTCATAGGCCGTCTCTCTCCTCCTTTTCCCCTCACAGAAGTGGTGGAACCTGGTGTGGAAGGGGCAGGAATGGAGATTAGCCTCTCTTCAGAGATGTCTGGGGACAGAGGCTCTGATGTAAAGTAAGAACAAAGGGCTCAAGGCTCCTAGCCCACTGCTACTGTGTTGCTTGGCAGGGGCATGTGTTGCTGCTGCTATTTAAATTGCTCCCTGCTCCCAGGGTAGTACTGCAAATGGGAACTATTTAAATAGGAACCTGCTGCCTAAGCTATTGCCTGGAAGTTCAGTGGCATGGGCAACAGGTTATAAATAGAAAGCTGCCAGATGCAATCTGTGTGATCTGACCCCAACTTGCCCAGCCCTGGATTAGACAGAACATGAACTACTGAAATACAAAGGGGCTTGATTTGTGTGTGGGAGAACAAACAAAAGCCAATTCTTTCTATCCCATTGATTTTCATCACTTTTCTTTGGAAATAATAATGTAAAACATTTTCTGTACAGAATCAGGAATTTTCTAAATAGTATGCCTACCAGAGTTTATTTTCTCTGGATGTTTATTTTCTATTTTCAACTGAAAGCCCTATAAGAATTAGACAAAGTTATTCAGTGTGCAAGACTGGGAACTTTGAAGTCTACATAGTCCTGTATGCAATAAATCAGTTAAATAAATTGACTATGACTATGCAAGATGAATAAAATAAGCTTTAAGGAGCATTTTCTCCCCTGTGCAATAAAATATATAGATAAACTGTGCGGCTGTACCAAATGCCACAACAGCTTATAATATTTCTGGATCAATTAAGATAGTAATGGTTTGAAAACAATCATAGTATTCAACATAGGAAAGTTCGTTTTTCATCAGAAAAAAGTAATGACTAGTATGATTAGAGTTCATAAAAAATATTTGCTAACAAAATTAAAATCAAGTCCCCTATTCAATTTATTTTAGTTCAATGAAAACGTTTACTGTTACAAATCACAAAATAATTGAAATTAGTTATGGAAAGAGTAATGGAAGCTTCATGAGTTTCTGATTCAAATGGCAATTCAAATGTATTGTAATTTATTCAATAAAATGAATAATGTTTAAAGTTGAAATCCTACACATTTAAAACTGTTCTTTTACTTTCCTTTTGCAAGCACATTAATACAAAATTCTATTATATATATTTCATTTCTTGAACTTTCCTATAAGTGTAATCTACACAAAATGACTTTCCCCAGTCAATGATGGGCCTCACCTGCTAGTTAATTGTACCATTTTTTGAGATGTATGGATGAAGTAGACTATGTAAAAGGTGGGTGTTAAATTTAATAGAGTTAATTTACAAAATGAAATTTTAAGGCAAGATAATTGAGACTGTTTGAATATAAATCATTGAAATATTTAGCACATACTGCTATTTGTTTAATTATCTGTTCAACTAATGTTTTCCCAAGCATTTGATCAGCTCATATTAAAACTCTCAGTTCAAGAGAGTTTAACATCATAAAATAAATGTGTTATTTTGTGTGTCACTCCCCTTTGTCAGGTTATTCTGTTCATGGTGAGTGAAATACACATGTGTGTGACTATCAGAATGTGTTCTTTGTTTGGAAAGATAGCTTCATTTCAGCTTCTTGTGAGATGTAATCGGTCTGGCAGTAAGTGCTATAAGGCAAATGGAAACAATGCTATGTGCATTTAGGTTATTATCCACAGAGAAATCTTGACAGTTTGGGACTTTCTTTTTAATAAAAACCATACCAAACACTATATAGCTCAAATCAGCCAACAGATCAAATGCACATTCAATTTAACACTTGTCATTGAACATACTCCATTTAGTTTTGAAAAACTAAAATCTGCATTTTTCCAGAAAATTTACACATTTTGGAACAAATTCAAAGGGGCAATGAGAATACGTAATCATCTTAACCACCTGTTAGAAATGCTCAGCATCCCCTAAGACTAGCCAAATACTATTCAGACAGATTCAAGCTAAACAAATCCCAGGCCTAGGGAATCATCACAGCTGGAATTGCAGAAATGTATTCTTCAAAACTAAGTTGCCAAAGTGAAGGACTCCATAGAGATACTTGATTCTGCTGATTAAGGGTTAATACTCTCAATACCCTACCTTCATAGTCAACACAGAAAGGCAAAGGGGGGCAATTGCCCCAGTCCCAGAGATTCAAACGGGCTCAGAGCTCCCAGATGCCATCACTGCTACTGCAGCAACAGCAGCTGGAGGCTTGGGCCCCTTTGAATTGCCACTAGAGTGCCACTTGGTGTGGCTCTGCAGGCAGGTGGGGGGCACACCTCAGGCTGGAGGGTGCTAAGGACTGACTGCCCTTGGTTCTCTCACTTCTGGGGGAACAGAGCCAGCCCCTTCCTTGCCCTGGGGTGGCTGTTGGCCATGCTGTTCACAGTGTACAATCGTTCCCAAATACAGGGGAAAGACTGTTGATACTTACCTGTGCAATAATGTGCTGCTCCTTTTGTACACCTGCTAATGCTGACATTCCTTTATGGAAAAACTTGTCCCTTCTTTATTGAATTCTTAAAACATTTCTGGACAGCTGTACTCAGTACACTTTCTTATCCCAGCATCTCTGATGCGGATTCTAGTCCCCATTCAGCTTTGGCACTGCAGCTGTCTTTGTAGTGTGTACCTGCCTAGATGTTCTTCTTTGGGGAGTCACTGTATCACTTCCCTGTTTGTTCTTCCCACAGCCTGTATTGAAGTCAAACATGCTGGTAGATTATAAACATTTCACTACCTCAATATGGGTTATATGGTCTCTCACAATAGCAAGAGGACATCAATGTTCGTAGACACATCCATGTTTTTACATAGGAGCACCTATAATATTTTAAACACTGTTGCTTATCAGCCTCATTACTGTCTTACTGTCATACCTAGATAGTGTCATTACTTATATTCCATCTTCCAGACCCTGTGAAAACTTCTCCAGGGATTTAGTGTCTGCATGAAATAGATGGAAAGCTGAGTAAACTAGCAGAAACTGTTACTATGAGCCTATGACCTGTATATCACCTCCTGGCCACACAGATTGATAAGCAAGATAAAACAGTCCAAAGCTATATTGCATTTCCTGCCAGGTACTGCCAAAGGATGTCAGGAAAGTTGCTGTCAGGGAAGTCGGATGGAATCTTCCCAACCTCAAGAGTGTGATGGGGAGTATTCAATTATGCAGAAGGAAGAAGATTAAGATGGAGGCACAGTTTAGGGGCTCACAAAACAGAAAATTTCCAATAAGTAATTAACAAGCAAGAATTGAATTTCATTTTGTGGTCCTACTTCCTCATGTTTTCTTTTCTTCCTCCAGTGAAAGTACAGCAGCTCAGAAGGAGAGACGTGTCAAGGATATAGCATGTTTTTTTGATGAAAGAGAGCACAAGCTGAAAAATTTCCAAAGTATTTCGAAATATTCCTAAAATTCTAAAACTGGATTATCTGATTTTCCTTATGGTCAATGACTTTTCAAAAATAATATCACGTCAATTTTGTTTCCCTGTGCCCTGGGGTCTATATTTTCTGGTGTTCTTGTCATGAACATATTTAGTTTTTCCAAGTACTCCCACACTTGCTTTTTAATCAACAGAGAGCAAGACTGATATAATAAAGATCTAATAGCTCAGCCTTTTGTTGTTGTTGTTGTTGTTATTGAACAATTTTTAAAAGCAATCTGCCTAAACTATTTGAGTCCATCATTTAATTCAGTGTATCATACTTATAGATCTATAGTCCATTCTCTCTAGAACTTGTTTCCATGGACTTAAATGCTCTTGGTATTTCATTTAATTCCTTTGTTTACCTTTAACAGTCTACTTATTTCTCCCCACAGTACTTGTCTTTTTCTTAGCTAACTTTCTATTCTTTTCAGTTGCTTCCTTCCTTTTCTCTTTATGGCTCAGGATTTTTTTTTTGGGGGG
>CM057846.1:60666899-60677480 GCA_030068395.1 Apalone spinifera | reverse complement strand
GGAGGGAGAGGAATTATTTAAGCTCAGTACCAATGTGGACACAAGAACAAATGGCTATAAGCTGGATATTAGGAAGTTTAGACTCGAAATTAGGCGAAGGTTTCTAACCATCAGAGGAGTGAAGTTCTGGAACAGCCTTCCAAGGGAAGTAGTGGGGTCAAAAGACCTATCTGGCTGCAAGATAAAGCTAGATGGGTTTATGAAGGGGATAGTTTGATGAGGTAACATGATCTTGGCAATTAATTGACTTTTCACTATCAATGGTAAATAGGCCAATGGTGGGAAGATAGGAGTTGCTATAGAGAACTTTTTTCTGGGTGTCTGGCTCGTGAGTCTTGCCCACATGGTCAGGGTTCAGCTGATCGCCATATTTGGGGTTGGGAAGGAATTTTCCTCCAGGGTATATTGGCAGAGGCCCTGGAGGTTTTTCGCCTTCCTCTGTAGCATGGGGCACGGGTCACTAGCGGGAGGATTCTCTGCATCTTGGGGTCTTTGAACCATCGTTTCAAGGACTTCAGTATCTGAGATATAAGTGAGAGGATTATTCTAGCAGTGGGTGGGTGAGATTCTGTGGCTTGCATTGTGCAGGGGGTCAGACTAGATGATCAAAATGGACCCTTCTGACCTTAAAGTCTATGAGTTTATGAGACTGTATATGGATTTAAATTGATTTTCAATACAGAGGCAATTTCCCCTTTCTTGGTATTCATATCTTCTCATCAACTGCTATGAGTGAGCCACATCCACCTGACTTAATTTAGCATGTGTCTGACACTTGATAAATAACTTCCTAATGTCCTAGTGAATCTGTTAGTCTCTAAGGCAACGTCTACACCTGGGAGCTATTTCGGGATATTGGAAGTATCCTGAAATAGCTATTTTGCATCTTTAAAGCAGCCTGTTATTTCGAAATAGATTTTAAAGTAACCGGCATGCTCTTCCAGTGTCCCTGTAAGCCTCTTTCCACGAGGGTTAAGGGATATTTTGGAATAGCACTTTAGTTTGAAGTAAGCTACGCAATCTGTGTAGCGCAAATTGCATAGCTTATTTAGAGGTTCAGTGTAGATGCACCTTAAGGAGCCATAGGACTCCTCTCTCTCTCTCTCTTTTTTTTTTTTTTTTTTTTTGCATTCATTGTACTGTTACTTCATCTTCCCATCATTCCATATTGCCCTTTCCCTGGCTGTTTGCCACTGTTGCGTGGTCCTGTTATAGTAGACTTGGAGCTCAATAGAGGAGGGACTAGTGTCTTACATATGTTCACGCAGCACCTAGCACCATGGAGCCTTGAGCAGGGCCTCTGGGTGTGTGTCTGTACTGGGCTGGGCAAGTCTCCCCACATACTAGCTGGGCTCAAGCTAGCATGCTAAAAATAGAAATGTGGATGTTCTGGCTGGAGAAGAAGTTTGAAGCTGAAGCTATAGCCTGAACTACAATGTTCATGTTGCTATTTTTAGCATGCTAGCCAAACCTTTGCTAATGCTGTTCTGTCTTTCCATGCTGGTGTGCTCACTCCCATCTGCAGTGTAGATATGGCCTTGGAGCTACTGTAGCACAGTAAGCATTTCAAGTGTGGTTGTTAAAAGGAGGCCATATTACATTCGCTTCTTCCATGTTCTAATATACCTATGGCTATATCCCAGTGCAGTGTTCACTCCTGCTGTGTACCCTGAAAGTAGCATAATGAGGTCATGCCTTAGTTTCCTTCTCCACTTTTTCGCTAGGAACTTCCCTATGTTATTGTTTTTTAATCACATTTTTGTACTTGAAACGTCTCCATTTTCCACTTGGGAAGAAGCTTGTTGAAAAGCAAAACCTCATCCTTCACATTTTAGGCCAGGTCCTTACATTCTCTAGTATCCTTCTGAAAATCCCCTCATCCCCGTTTATCATCCTTCTTGAAATGTGAATGATTAAGATTCAATTATTTTGCACACGCAACATTATGTTTTTAATCTTCCCTCACCTACATTTCAGAACACAAAGTCTTCATGCTTTGTACTAAATAAATAAACCTACAAGTACAAGCTGCTTAATAGGATTGTTCAAAAATATGGATTTTGCTGTGTAACTCAAAATGGCACCATCCACAATACCATTGCAGAATTATTCCTTACAGTACATTTCCTAGTCACTTGTCCTATCTAGTGAAAGGATTCAAATGGTGGAGCTTTCAGTATTTCATTTTGTGAGCTATTCCAAAAGCTGACAGATCTTACTATAGAATAGTTTATTCCTTTTTTCAGCTTTGACCTTTGCTTTGTTTCATCCCCTCACTCATAATGGTATTCCTTTTTACCAACAGTTTCTTTCCCTCATTGGTATCAACAGCATTACAGATTGATTCTAGTTATGGTGCATAGTGCCTTATTCTTAAGTAATTCATCTGAGTTTGAAGAAATTCATTTTTGGATTGACTCCATTAGACTCGATTACAGATGGGGAATGAACTGAATTGTGTTAGAGTAGAACTGAATTTGGCCTAATAAGCATAGCCTGGAAAATTACTGACAAAGAAGGTACTGTGATTGTATGCAGCTATATGAAGTCTATTAATACAGAGGATAGAGAAAATTGGTTAATTTGGTAAAAGGGACTATAACTGGGAGTAATGGGATGAAATTAATCAAAAGGCAATTAAGACTGAATATCAGAACAAGTTATTTAATAGCAAAAGCTAAAAGACTTTGGAACTGATCATCAAGAGAAAAGTTTCATCATCTGAGCTATTTAAAATAGACTGGACAAAGCAATTAGAAATGTACCACTGGTAACAAGTCTAAGGTTATGTGCAAATTACAAATCATGGCCATTCAAAGAATAGGCCAAAGGCGAGGCAGTACAATTCATTGTGTGAATGACTGAGGGAACCACATTCTGTAACTGGGACTGCAAAACTGTTCAGCAAGTGATTTCACCTCAGTGTCTCCCATTTCCCCTGCCACCACTTGTGTGTCTTGTACATTTAGACTGTAAAGTCATTATGCATCTGTACAGCACCTAGTCCAATGGGCCCTGTGACTTGGAGTATTTAGGTTCTACCATAAAACAATGTCACCACTCCAATGAAATAGTGCAGAAATAGTATTTTGTTGCACTTTTTATAGGCTGCTGTGCCTAAGATTTCAGTGACTTTTCAACATTTGAGTTTAGATCTCACTATTCCTGTAATGTAAGGAAAGTATTCCCATTTTAGAGTGACAGAAAAGCAAAGAACTTAAGTGTTCACTTTTGGCAGTTGCTAACTGTTGTTTGGAAGGAGTTCTATAGCATTGCCTTGACTTATGCTCAGCCCTGGAAGGGATTGCATGTCACAGTTCTGAGACCAGCACTCGTAGTATCATTCCTTAAGAAGATGCAGTGGGCTCTATGCCAGACTGCATGGCTAGTCAGGTGTAAGAGGGACGGCATGATCATGGGCCCAGCTGCTTCGGCTCCATTTCCCACCCTCTTTAGAGAGGTTTCTGCTAGAAAGGACTAAAGGGCACCAGACAGGGAGAATACAAAGATGGCACCTATGCCCAGGCTGCATGCAGTGCACAATAAGGATCAGACCTTCAGATAAGACAGTCAAATAGGTCTGTGTGTTATAGAAAGAAAAATAATTCCTCTCATGCATAATAAAATCCCATAACCTTGAAGTAATTGGTTGGAAACACCTGCCTGTTACTTTATCCATATATGCACTAGGCAAGCCTCTCAGCAGTTAAGAGATTTTACCATTTCAAGAACCTCATCTGACCAGCCAGTCCACCATAAAAATAAACGCATTCTCTCTGATCACTAACCCTAAGGCTGCAGAATGCTTTTCCCACACAGAATGGCTTCAGGACAGCCCACCTGTGGCTTAAAATTTCTGAATTTCAGGCAGCTGATGGACTCATACTGGAACAGTCTAGAAGTGCTGGGAAAAGATCAAGAAAATAAGGTAAGGCAGAAAGGAGTCGTCAAGCTTTCAAACATATATAGAGATATATCTAGATACCCTGCAGAATCTCAACCCCCTGCAGTTTTGCACAGATTATACATTATATAATATACCACTATTTCTTCTGGACGAGGTTTTTATTTGAGTGGGTACTTATGCATAGACACTCAAGACAATATTCTGCCTTCAAAACCAGCAATCCAATTTCCAGACATGCTGAGCACATATCAGCTCCTACTGTGGGTGTACAATGCCAAATGAGTTTTCTAATTCTTCAGCACTAGGATGCTTTTTATGAATGTGGTTTTTTACAACCCATTATTTAAATGTAAACTTTCATGTTTTGGTAACCTTGAGGGATTTAATTACTTAACTACTTTAAATACGGTCATTTGTCAATACTTCAAGGGCTTATGACAAAATTGAACTATCATCTCCTATGGGTAGACAGGACAAAATATTCTGATAGGTTCCATGAAAAAAAAAAGTTAAGATTTTTAAGGCTTTTTCTTCAAGTGACTCAATTTTGGCAAATCCAGTTTCCTCAAAGCATTTTACTTCATATTTTACATCAATTCTACATGACTTTGAAACTCACCTAAATAAGCTGTAATTTGTAAAACAATAATCAGGGGAAAGAGATAAAAACACATTGACTCACGAAACACTTAGTTTTTTGGTCCTACATGATTTCAAGAATGCTAAGATTTATTTAATGCTAGGTAATGCCAACACATCCTTCCCTTTTTGAGGCAAGATTTGGGACTATCCAAGATCCCTTCTTATTCGCAACATTCAAATGAATGATTAATTTGATAATGTCACTTATGATAACTTGTTTTTAACATTAGGCTTTTTGTTGGTGAAGATAAATTCATTTGGACTAGATAGAGTGTGATTCGTTACAGTTGAGTCATGATTACTTGTGGATGAACTATCAAACTACTATGGATCTCTCTCTCCTTTCTCCCCCCGACTATTTAATTTTGCACAATATACCACGTCTTACTGAATAGATAATATACATATCCTTATATCCAAACCATCACATATTAGAAGTCCTAGCAATTTCTATCTTCCCACTTGCACAGCCTGCATAAAGTAAAGGTCAGGTGAAACTGAGGTCCCTTTGCTTTGTGTGCTCCCTCTGGGGATGTGCAGCCCAATCTAACAAGTTCCCCGTGACTTTTTGGAGGGCTGTGCAAACAAGGCAAAATGACCCTGAGAAGGCAAGATAAAAATATTTGAAAGTATTAGCACCTAGGAAGCAGCTTTGAGAATTAAAAAGGGATGTCAAAAAATTCAGGGTTGGAGAAAATTATTAATACTACCTAGACTACGGGGAAGCTTTTGAAAGTGAAAGTAGTCTAGACGCGGGTTTTTTTTGGCAACTCCCCCTTTTTCAAAAAGGAGCTTTTCCTCAAAAATGAGGTTTATGCAGCTTTTTGAAAAAGGGGGGGATTGCCAAAAAATGCATCTAGACTACTTTCACTTTCAAATCTTCCTTGTAGTCTAGACATAGCCAAGTATGTTAGATGCATTAGTCTACTTTTGGGACTTTCAAGCATACATGTGCTAGCATTTCAGTTCTTTAACAACCAATTGTATCCTAAGGCTGCTTTAACTTGCTCTTAAGGATTGAACAAGCCTTTACTTGTCCTTAAGCCCCCTTTGCCCACTGGCATTGTGCCAAGCTTAAGTCTCTGCTGACTCTAAAGATTTGACCCAATATAGCTATATCTTTGAGATAGAATTACACACACAAAAATAGTTTATTTGTCTACTGCACTTCATATTGATTGCTATACAACTTGCTTCTGCAGCCCAGTGTCCTCAATCCATTGTTCCTGTCCTAGGTATGGGATGTCCTAGGAAAAATAATTATTAATTGAGAATATTATAAAAATTATCAAATTTTCACTATTTCTCCTTTTTAATCACACAAACCTAGGACCCTTCCAATTAAATAACCTGTATTCCTTAAAGTATATTAATCTCTTATGGGGTATATTAAAACTTTGTTTATTCTATTTACTTGAGTTACCTTATTAAATTTTCAGTGTTATTTATTTGCAATTTACTCTTCTGTTTTGTTCCCTAATTGCATCTGGATCGTTACATACCAGTTTATTATTCTAACTTTCAAAAATACAAGGAACAATAAATATAAATTAAAAATGCTATCTTAATATCAGAAATGTCACTGTTGCATTGTTAAGTAATATTTATTCACAAGGTGTTTAATATACTGGCTGAGTTTTAGAATTATAACATACTCCACAGAGCAATTAATGTCATTATTCTTCTGCACCACAGACAGAAAATGAAAAACAAATTACAAAGAATATTAATGTGATGTCTAAAGTGAAAAACAGCCAAACAATCATTTTTAACTTGAATTGACAATGAATCAAATTGTAACCATTATTTCTCTCTGAAAAATAAAAACAAAAGATATCCGTGAGAGCCAGCAGGAAACAAAGCAAAAGCTTTGTTCAGAATTACGAAGTGTATATTTATTCTCTCATCTCCAGATATGGCAGAAAGCCCCACTTATGGCTGTCAAAGGAATATGTTAATCCCTGAATAAAAACTTTTATGCAATGACAGTTGACATTTTTTAAATTTAATTTATCTAGTGCTTTTGCATGCCTGTGAATAATACTAGATGGAGAGTATTTACCATCTCTAGCTATCCAGAATTCCGATACAATATGGACAACAGAAATGCTAGTGTCCTACACATTTTCTGATCTGAATGCCTCAAACCCATTTTGAAAGGAATGTATCTGGGAGTTTTAGCATCGTGTATTCCAGATCCTCAATTTTTGTCCCAATGAGGACTGAAACAATGAGTAGGTGTGAACATGAAGAATTAACATAAAAGCAACAACTTGGTTCTTGAGGATGTATTTTGTACTACAAATTATTTTTCCTGTTCAGTAGATTCCTCAATCACCATTAGATGGAAAAGATTCAAGATCCACTTTTCTCCTAATCGCCTGTTTGAAATGCTTGCTTTTTCAGTTTGGTCTTCAACCCTTCCCTGTGAATTTTTCCACTTGCTTGGGATGCAAGCTTCAGATACTTTCAATCAACATTGCTGAAGTTAATTCCAAGCCTCCTCCACATTCAGATCCTTGAATTCTTCAGTTCAATTCACTGTCCTAATTAATTGCCTTATTTTTGTAAAAGTTTGCCCTTTCGAAATCAAGAAACCTAGTAGCAATTTTTTTCGTTTATCCTTCCTTAAAAAAACAAACAAACCTGAATTAGCTCATGAATACTTAAAAGAAGTTTGTCTCCTACAAACAGTTCTTCTGTGATGTCCTCTTTGGTCAATACCAAATCTAAAATGGCATCACCTTTTGTTGGTTCAATAACTGTCTCCTCTCTCTGTGAGGGAAGGCAATGCTTTATTGGAAATTAAGTCTGTTTGGGGACCATGGCTCACAAAAGAGAGGCAGTTGAACTACACCTCGCATGAGGCATCACAGCATTCTCTCTCAAAGTGTTTCAGTTGAAGGCTGAGATATTTTGGTTGTAGGCAAAATACTTTAAACTTTATTTTTCAGGGGTTTGGTACTTTGATTATATAAATCTGTGGAAAGCAAACGCTTCATTAAAATTAGCTTCGTTTAAGTTTCATATTTCTGTAGAAAGATCGTTTTGAGGGACAATATTCATCTAGAGTAGTATAAAATAAAAGCTGTGATTAAATGGCGTATAGTGTGTAACAAGACCCTTGGATAAGTTGGTTGTGGGAATTAAACCCAAAGATTCTGGTATGAAAAGTCTGAACCTGAGCTGAGAGAGCTAAAGGACTGTAACTCTAATTAGCAAACATTAGCAGAGTCAAATCTCATCTGTGGTCCTGGTATTGATATTCTGCCAACTACAGTTATACAATGGTTACAACTGAAAAGTCAGCTTTTTAAAAGCTATCCCTCTCAGGGCCCAGCATATAGTAGTTATTTTCCAGTTAACTTTTCCTTGATGGAACCACAGTAGACTATAGTAGTTTCAACAAATTTGAGAGAGCTTCGCTTACGTCTCCAAAATTTTGGAGTATTATCCATAAACATCAATGGAGCTAGACCATCCTTCATATCATATCAGCAAAGAGTGTGTGTGCATATAATATATTTTTGAATATAAATGTGCAATACTAATAGGAGTATCATATGTAAGACATCGAAGGCATTTATTAGGCATCAGGTGGAGTAGTGTATCCAGTTTTGGGTGCCACACTACCAAAGATATGGACAAACTGGAGAGAATCTAGAGAAGGTCACAAAATAATAAATGGTTTAGAAGACATGACCTATAAGAACAAATGAGCATGTTTAGCACTGAAAAAAGAAGATTGAATGGGAACGTTTCACTTGATAAGTCTTCAAATACATTAAGAGCTATTATAAAGAGGCCAGTGATCAATTGTTCTACATATCCACTAAAGGAAGAATATGAAGTACCTGGCTTAGTTGGGAGAGCAGAAGCTTTACATTAGATATTAGAAAAGCCTTCCAACAACAAGGAGAGTTGACACTGGAACAGGTAACCAAGGGAGGTTGTGTAATACCTGTCACTACAGATTTTTAAGAACGGCTTAAACAAACATTTGGTCAAGGCTCACCTAGTCCTGCCTCAGCTCAGGGAAGGATGACTTCTTGAATTGCTTTTATACCCACATTTCTATAAATCTTCTAAAGTGAAATGCAGCTATTTAAAATCGTTAACTGTTGCTTTAAATTAATCATATTTTGTAGAGAAATGCCCTTTACACATCAAGTGTTATAGGAATTTGACTTTAAGCATACTATTTATTGAATTATTCACAGTAACAATGTTCAAGGACAACCATTGAATGACAACATGATGTTTTATCAGCAGCAAGATATAGAACTTCAAATGGTAAAGCCATGACAAGGTAAGGAAAAGGTCTCACTAGTTTTCTCTCTATTTAAGAAGTGTAGTTACTGTTTTGTAAGTATCGTTTTTTCAAGTCTTTTACTCCAAGTAATAGAATAATGAGGGCTTGCTCTGTAGGAGGGGGCTCTGGGCAGGAGGTTGGGGTGGCGGTGCAGTGTTTGGATGGAAGTTAGGGAACTGAAGTAGACCGGGGCAGAGGATGGAGATGCAGGCTCTGGGAAGGAGTTTGGGTGTGGGAGGAGGTTTAGGGTACTTACCCTTCAGTAGCACCCTTCAGAGGGGTCCTCTGCCTGTCCTGGTCCCATGCTGTCACAGCTGGCACATCCCTGCAATTATGAAGGGGGACAGGCAAGTGGCTTGGTGTGCAACCCTCATCTGCAGGCACCACTCCCGCATCTATCATAGGCCACAGTTCCCAGTCAATAGGAGCTATGAGCATGGCACTTGCAAGCAGAGTATGGTGCTTCCCTGATCACAGTGAGCCAGCACCAGCTCCGGAGGAGGGAACAGAAAGGAAGGAGGCAGAGGAAGGGGAGAGAACAAGGCTCACGACTTCCAACTGCAGCCTGGAGACTTGCCACAGGCCAGATGAAATTAAGCAGGGGAGTGGATCCAGCCCATAAGTTAAAGGTTTCCCACCTCTGTTAAATAAACTACAGGTTGGACCTCACTGATCTGGCACCCTCGGGACTTGACTGGTCCTGAATGAGGGGATTTGCTGGACCAGAGGAGGTCCCGCCTCTCCTGACCTAGGCTGCCATCAGGACAGGCGCCAGCCTGCCCCTGCTGCAGCCTCAGTCCCCTGAGGCTCTTTAAACACTGCTGACCCCGCTGCTGCTGGGGCTGGAGCACCACGGCCAGAGCTCCGCAGTCAGAACAAAGCTCTATAGCCGCCTTGCTCTGTGGCTGGGGCCAGAGTTCCGCAGCCGGGGCAGAGCTCCGCAGCCACCTGGTTCAGCGGCTGGGGCTAGAGCTGCGCAGCCAGGACTGGAGCTCTATGACAGGGGCCAGAGCTTGCTGGCTGCTGCTAGGTCTGGAACTTCATGGCTACCTCTAGGGCCAGAACCCTGCTGTGCCACCCGTTCCCCTTCCCCCACACTCACTAGGGCTCCTGGCTGAGCCACCGGTGCTCCTATGGCTCAACTGAGAGACCTCCTTGTTCCTGGGCTCTGTGGTCCAGAACATCCATGGTCAATGCCAAACCACGGATGTTGCCAGACCAGAGAGTCCTAGTTAAGAGAGGTACAACCTGTACATTATTATCCAACTGTGTAATGAGCTTTATACATCATACTATTTTCAATGGCAACCTGAATATATAGCATTTTACAAAATTCATCCTTTCCTTTTAAAAAAAACCTATAGCAATGTGTTTCAGTTAAAAGGAATGTACAAAGAAGTGGTTATGCAGTGAAAGCAAGCAATAGAAGACTTTACCTGAGACCATGTGAGTTAAATTAGTCCAGTAAAAGCTATTACCTCATCCACCTTGTCCCTCTTATGTCCTAGGACTGAAACAGTTACAACATGGAATGCTGCCTAATTGTAACTGATGCCTTTAAAAATGACCTGCAGTAAGAAGAGAAAAGTTCATTAGGATCAAATATAGGAATAAATGCTCTCTAGAAAATTGACAAACTGCCACCTCCAACTCTCTAGCCTCCTACACATCACGGCTACGTCTAGACTGGCATGATTTTCCGAAAATGCTTTTAACGGAA
>CM057846.1:60648035-60658913 GCA_030068395.1 Apalone spinifera | reverse complement strand
AATCTTATGCTATTTTTACAGGGCTGCTTTGCATAGGGATCACCAGTGTGCATTGGGAGTTGACATTTCCGTTCAAAAATGGTATCAATGCTCACAGAGAAGCTCTCACTTCTGAAGCCCATAACTTTAGTACCAAAGATAGGAAAGCCAAAAGGGACTTTAGCAGTTCTTTTAAATTCACTGAAGTTCCTTTCAGTTCCATTTCTGAACCAATAAGCCCAGTTGTTCTCCTCTTTCACTTTTTTTTTCCCCTTCAGCACCATGTGTCTTCAACCACTTTCCTTACATTTATTCTTATTACTGCCTCTCTATGCTGAATATGGACAGGGATTCACAATTCAGGATGCTTCTTCAAACCTATCTGAACCTCATGTCTATATAACTGAACTGGAAATCACACCTGTAACTGCTTTCTAAAGAGATTTTTGCTGCTCCCTTCTTCCTCATTTGAAAGCTAGGAAAATTTGGCCTGAGAAACAACTGCTGGATTTCATTCTGTAAAACATTTGCCTTCTCAGCATTATGGTACTTCTAATCTCTGATGGAAGTTAGAAGGAAAATATTTTTGCAAAGATTCAAAGCCATAAAGCAGATTCAATCTGAGTTTGTTTCTCAACAAGAATGAAAGTTTGTGGTGAGTGTCAGATGAAGCTTGGATCCCATAAAGCTCTGTAGTGCAGAATAGGGAGACATTAAGCAATTATTTGTCAGATAGGCTTGAACGTAGAGTAGGCTCAAACATAGTGCACAGTTTCCTTATTCAGATGGTAGATTGAAGAGAGGATTTGATGGAGTGTTTGTCTGTGTGGCTAACCCTTCAAAACAAGTCATGTGATTTGCCCATGGGACATGAGGTAGAAAGCAAAACTTGTGTGACATAGTTGTCTGACTTGAATTTTATAGACCATAAAGGCAAGACAGAGAAAAATAGAAGGGAAAGTCTAGAGCATATCAATTACATGTAGTAACACAGAACCAAGCCTACCTAACCTCAGGATTTTAGCCTGTGGACTCAGGCTTTTGGAGGATTCCACAGCTATACAAGCCTGGTTGCAAAACAGCAGGACTTTTGGCACGGGTTTCATTGCTGCAGGCATCATACCTATAATGACTGCAGTGAAGAATTTGGTATAAAATAGGGACTAGAGAGAGAGAGGCTCTGTCTGTGTGGGTTGCAAAGGAGAGGCCCTGAGCACATTTTTAGCAGCATTCATTTAAAGTTTGGGAGAGATTATTTCCCTGATTAAAAACAATACATAAAATTAGGCACCCATTTGTTTTGTGACTGGGACAGCTCAGTCAACAGGAAAATCTCAGGCTCTTTTTCCTTTTGTATAGGCAAGCATTCAGAGGAACCACATGAGCCCCAAAGCTAAAAGAAAAGGAAGGAGAACAGTGAGGATGATCTGGAACAGAAGCAAAGGTAGAGGATCCTTGAAGGCTTGGTCTGACAGACTTGGGGGGACTGGGAGGAAAAGTGACTTTTTTTAATGTGAGGAAGAAGGTGGGTGAGAGAAGCCTGGGGAAGCTGTGGGAGCAGGCATTTAAGGAGGGGGTAACAGATACAATATCTGGCTATTTGGAAAAATGGTTGGAAGCAAGAACTCAGGCCCTGAGAAGTGGGGCAACTGAGGAGGCTGTTTGCAAAGCTACCATAAGCCATAAGGGATGCTCAGGAGATGGCTGGAAAACTTACAATCATGAAAGGAAATTATTTGATTATATTGAGCAGCGACGGTCACCATTTATTCCAATAGTGGATATAACTGGAGTGGTAGCAATAGAAGTTTCTCTACCTCACCTAGTCAATATGACTCAAAGGATCCCTTCTAGGGATGAAAGATTCTCCATGTCTATTTAACTTTGCCTCTGTGATGAGACTGAATCAACAAGCCATAGTTGTGGTGTGGACATCAGTCCAGGACTTACAGTTCTATTCCTATAGTGTAGACCACTAAGGGCACGTTTACACAGCAGAGCTGAAGCTGAAATAAGCTACACAACTTCAGCATATTTCAGCTCTTGGAGCTGTCGACACAGCAGAAGTCTGACTTCTCTTCCTCCTCATAAAATGAAAGTTACAGGAGTTGGAATAAGAAGTCCCACAGCCCAACGTTATTTTGAATGTCAAAATAACTGCTTGTAGTGTAGATGTGTTATTTTGGAATAATGTCAGTTATTCCAAAATAATACTACTGTGTAGATGTACCCTAAATTCTCAGATTTGAAATCGGTTTTTGAAGTAGGCTCTAGTCAAATCAATAGCCTACAAGTTAAAGGACCCATATTACCAGTCCTTTGAGTAATTCACAGTGCACCATTTATCGACGAGTTTTCCAGAAGTGGAACTATTTTCTTTCTTTGTTAATGTGAGGAGCACTATTTCTTCTTAGTAATTACAATGCTCGCTATTAAGCAAATGAATTGTGATGGGCATTGCAGCCATTTTAATCTCTTCACTAATGATCTTGTCTTGTATCTTTTTCTAATCATTCCTATCAAACAAAACATGTTTTTCTTATAATCAGTTCTGTAGCAAAGTGGCGCCATCTGCTATTAGGGCTGCACAGTTTCCTTATGCAGATGGTAAGAAAGCTACCAAATAGCCATCAGGTGAATATTTGCAATGTGGCACTGAAAGGAGAGTTTTGGAGATTTTGGACCTGCTCCTCAATTGTCTGGAACTCACAAGTGGGTCAGGCAGGAGACCATATGTGGAAAAGGTATCAAAGGCTATGTGTAGACTACCCGTGGCTTTCGAAAGAAGATATTCAAATTAGGCGAGAATTTGCATATCTTCTGATTCCTTTTTTGGAAGAGTTTAAAAAAAAAGCAGTCTAAACGGGATTTTTCCCGCGAGAACCCCTTTTTCTAAAGAACCCTTCTTCCTCAAAAAATGAGGTTTACAGGGTTCTTTCGAAAAAGGGAATCAAGCAGGGGGTGAATGTTCTTCCATCAGTGAGGGCACAAAACTCCTCTGGTGCGGGGCAGGAAGAGGAAACCCCTCTATCCCTGGGCAAGAGATGACAGCTCCTCCAGCCCTGGTGTTACCAGGGGAGAGTCAGATCCTTCCTCTGCCAGGGGGAGAGTGAACTCCACTGGTCTTGGGGATGAGGGGAGTGAACTCCTCTGGCCATGGGGGACACAGAAAGTGCCCCTCCAAAAGCAGCCAAATTTTTATTCCTGCGCACACCCCAGTTTATACTTTATTTTTAATATGAACATTAAATTGCCTTGCACTCTCAACATTTCATTTCAATGCTTAGAGACAGTGCAGTAAGAAATAGTTACCAGTTTCATAAATATGCTTTTCTCCTTCTCTATATAAGACCTCAAAATCTAATGAGCCTCTGCCAAATCAAAATTATTTCAGCAAGAGAGTACTTTCCTGTCAAATAAGAAGTCTTCAGGTGTAGCTGATGTCATGCTTCTCAAATAAAATATTTCTCATAAAGCTGGGATTTATTAGTTTCATAGGAGTCTTTTGGGATCTAAAGTCCAGGATCTGTTGAAATCAGTCTGAGCCTTTTGATTGACTTCATGTGAATTGGACTGCGAAGAAAATCTTCACTTCTTTTACATCTAATTGTCAAATTGTTGCATAAGAGGTTCATGTGCACAATTTCCATTGAAGTCAATGACAGCGACATTGATTACATTAAAAACCTTTTTCAAAAAAAATTCCTACACTATTATACACTATCCCCCAAATTAATTATTTAGGCCAGCTATGCATATGTAACTCTCCTAAGCAGTGACCCATTTTTGTTGGTCCTCTCTGAGCTTTGTTCATTGTGTCTGACCACATTAAGATAAATCGTTTTTCTTTTTTTCTTCTACTACTATAAAGGACATGTCTGGGGAAATGTGCAGTTTATTGTATTGATACTGTAGTTTTGTAAATCTTTCATTTACGAAATAATCACTCATTAGTGGCTGTACCCAATTACGCAAAATCAAAGATTCTAGCTTGACCTTTCCTTTTGTCCTTACTGCAGTCTCTTAATAACTCTCAGTGGCTAGGAAACTGACCTTCATTACTCCATCTCTTCTTACTACACCTTCATTGTGCACCCCAATAATACCCACTCTATGTACCCCAACAAAGTAGCTTTCACAAAAGTATTTTCATATGTTTTAATTTTTAATATTAAACCTTGCAAAGGACTGAATCATGTCCTTCTCCATGGGTAAGTAGGCAATCTCCTTGTGCTTCTCTTGTATGAAAATGAATGCTATATTCTTGGAATTGATAAAGCCATTGGAGTTAGGTGACAAGATGGTAAATTGTGAAATTAGAATTATATTCCTGCCTCTGCTATGAGCTTCTTGTGTGACCTTGCTCAAGTCACTTAACTGTTTTGTGCTTAAACTTTTCCCATCTGTAAACTGGGGATAATATTTCTCCATCCCTAACAGAAGCATTGCCAGACTTAATTTATTATTGCAATATGTTCAGATATTACAGTTAGGTCCATAGGAAGAACCGTACATTATGACTTTTACAGTTTATACATACCATTTTAATCTTTTAGGCATCACACTATCAAAGGCAAGCAATGCCATGATTAGTTTTATAGATTCACAGCAGCATTTATGAGTTTGTGAACACTTGCCTGGCTGCTGGCATTCTCTAGAAACTCCTTCAGTAGAGACATCGGTGGTGTTGGTTATAGGCACACTAGCATGTACCTCACATTTGCAGATCTAGAGGCAATGCAGATAGTTTTAAGGAGGAGAGAAAACTCCTGAGACCCCTAAAACTCTCTCAATCTTTCTGTTTCTCCATTTGGTATTCAGGGAGATGCAACAAGTTCCCCACGATTGCTACGACCGCAAAGGGAATGTCTGTAAAATAACTTGTCATTAGTGTACCAATTTTGGGAGGAAATGAAAGCAAGCTGCTCATCCTAACCAATGTTTCAAGGCCAAAACTTTTAGAGTGAGATTTTCAAAAGTTCTTAAGGGCCAGATTTTTAAAGTTCCACTAGTCACTAACTCCCACTGAAACTAATCAGATTGTGAAATGCAATGGGTAGCTGTATTCCAAATCTACAGATGAGTATTGCAACATCAAGAAAGATGTATGCCAAAATTTGCATCCTATTTCTGCAATTACTCAAGATATACTTAGAAAGTATAAGAGGGAAAGAGTTTAGAAGACATTCACCAGGGTATAATGGTCAAAGGCTTATATGTCAACAACATATGATGCTGACAACCTACTTTGCATTGCTTTGACTAGGGAAGAACTTCAGAACATGTGTATTGCTGTGAACAATGCCAGCAAAAAGTAGGTCATGAGTATGAAGACAAAATGATAGGTAAACAGTAATTCCCAAGGTAGGCAAAACTTATTTTTGATGCTCAGATGGTGAAATGAATGAATAATCTCCCCTATTTAGGGATTTTAACAACATCAGATGGAAAATGTGATGAAGAAATCAGTAGAAGTATTTGGCAACTTCCAAAGTCCTCTGTGTTGTCAAAAGTTAAAACTACACAGCAGCACTAGAATACTGAAGTTCTACATATGATCAGCCCTCCTGTAGAGATAGGAGAACTGGACATTCTAAAAGGACACTGAAATGACTCAGAGCATTAAAGTTTTGATGTTACAGAAAAATGCTAGCTAGATAATCAAAATGATGAACAAAAAGATAGGGAGAAGGATAAATTTTAAGAGCACAGTTACTTTAGAATAGCACCTCTCAACAGGAGAGATTGCTTGTTAATTGCAGAACTTGAGTCCATTTATATTTTCAGGCAAGATTGCAGGCAAATCAAGAGGAACAGACTGAGTCAGCTGTTTTGCAAACATCACCCGATGGACCAAAAGAAGAGTAGAAGTTTTACAACTGTCATGACTGTTAAAGATGAAATGGAACAGGAGAACTGGGGATTCAGGCAAGAGTTAAGTGGCTATAATTTTTATCTTCATTGAACAGATTGTACTGCTACTAACTTTCCATTGAAGGTATTTCAGTTTTAGCTAAGATTTATTGTTTCATGGAATGAATCCATTGACTATATGTGCTAATATGTGTGTCTAAAATATTAAGTTCTAATCTTCAAGGTTGAATGAAAACATATGGTAATAATAGCTGGAAGCAATAATAAAACTATGTATTAAGTTGGAATGCTAATACAGCCTCTCTCTGACTTACGAACCGGTTACGGACCAAGCAATTGGTCGTAACTCGGTTTGTTCGTAAATTGGACTCCCTAGAGTTACACGTGACCGTGCTGTTCGTAAGCGTGGATCGCGTTCATAACTCAGGGTCCGTCATTTACGACAGTTTTGGTCGTAACTGCGAATAGTCGTAAGTCGACCATTAGCAACTCGGAGACCGGCTGTATGAATACTAGAGCAGCCTCGATATTAAACAAATCTTTTTTGCAAAATCTCGTTTTATACTTTAGGCATGTATACATTGAAGCATTGTTGGATTAAAGCGGGATATTTTAATAAACACTTTACATCATCTATAACAGTATTAGATGGCCCAAAAAATCTCATTTTTGAATAACCTATACAGGCCATAAATACTCAATGGACAATACACTGTGAACAAAAATGTCCTATGCAGAGAATCTTCTAGGAAGACTTTTCCAACATCTATAATTTATTTTAATAGAATTTTACATTGTATTTAATTAAATTGTTACAGCTTCTTGGGCAAAACTCATCCCTGTTGTACGCATTCCTGATGTACTTTATCCCTGTTGTACATCAGGGATAAAGAGTGTGTCTAGACTACATGGCTCCGTCGACGGAGCCATGTAGATGAGTTAACTAGACATAGCAAAATGAAGCGGCGATTTAAATAATCGCACTTCATTTAAATCAAAATGGCCACCACGCTGTGCCGACGATCAGCTGATCCGGCACAGCGGGGCAGTCTAGATGCGCCGCGGTCAACAAGGGAAGCCACTCCAGTAAATCTTGTTTCACGAGGCATACTCATTGCTCTGTCATGGTGAGTAGCCATCATATACAAAATGCAAGGTTAATAGTGATAAATTTAAGACAAACCAGGTGAAAAGCAGGGTCCTGCCTAATATCCAAAGGGTGACATTCTACTCACAGACACACCAGTACAGTCCTGTAGTCCAGAATATCTTACCAGAGAGAGGGGAAAAAAAGATGTAACAAGTACTCAAAGAGATATCATCTGTGCTCTTTAGCAGCTCAGTCTTTATACATACTTATGTCATTCTGCTAGCAAACTAATCCCAACTGTGAATACCTCAATAGACAAAAACAGAAACAAGTTCTTAAAAAAAGCACTGATATCAAACCTATTTAAGAATAATTGAATTCTGCCAAGCAAAATCATTTACAAACTGACTTATGGGGAATTATTAGTATTTTAAGGAAAATTTGTAGAAAGCTAGGGGCAGGTACTGTTAGCATGTTCTTTTTTTCCCGCTTGAACAGTTTTTCTTAGATGGTTAGTCCACGGATATGTTCCAGGAAGATCTAAGCATAGGGCTGCCAACATTAGAGACAAAACACTGGAAGTTGGGGGTATGTTTGTTTTCCCTGAATTTAAAGAAGCTATTCAAAACTTTTTTTGAAAGCACCTATTCGGGAGGAAGGAGGCAACTGTTTCAAGAAAATATGTCGGTTTGATTATGAGAAAGTGAGAAAAAAGTGGAAAAAGTAATATATGAAACAAGTTTGGCTGTAAAAATTGGGGGGAAAAATCCTTTCCTGTTTCATCTTCAATAGAGATCTCACAAGTCACAATAACTATGTTATAACAAAAATAAAGCTAACAAATCTTATGTTGATTCCTAATTAATATGTGTAATAGTTTCCTGTGTATTGCATAAAAATGTTCAACTTGGTGTTGCAAAAATGGTGATTTTTCTGTGCAGAACTGAATTAATTCTCACTTAGGGAAAATATGATATGTTTTTAAATGTGTGGCAGAAACCAAGCATTTTTTTATTGTAGGCTTTTCTTTATTTCATGTGGAGAAAGTTGCTGCAGGGTATACTGCTTGCATTTTTTTTATCCTTCCTTGCCTATAAAATATCTTAACTCAGAATTAAGAAAATATTCACCACAGCATCTATATGTAGGGTTGGGCAAGTAAAGAGTAGAAAAAGGCAGATTATTTAAATATGTGGCATGCTTACACTATAATTACACCAAACAGTAAGATATTGGAAAGGATAACATTTGTATAGTTTGGAGACTAATAACATTAAATGGCTCAATAATGTTTCTTTATTCCGAGCTCAGTAGAAAAGTTCCAATTCACAAGACGCTGACTGTCATTGATTAAAGAGACCCGACATATTGTCAGCTCAGAGTGGATGAAATATGTGGATAATAAATATGGGAGCCACTGTAAATCTAATCACACATTGTTGCTTTTATATAAGGATAATTTAGAATAAACCATCAAAAATTAAGCTTGAAGGAAAATCTTTCTCTTGGTGATGATCTGAATGGATGATATCTAAGCTGCATTTTATTACAAAGGCTCAGTTAAATCTAGTTACTGACATTGCAACATTGTGCAGTAACTGAGTTTGGTTCCTGCCTGAAATGTTATGCTCCTTCTTCTGATGCCATTACCTATCAATTCATGTAATATTAGAAGGAACTTTTCTTCCAAAGGCAACATACAAGCATACAAAATACCATGTTGTTTTAAAATAATGTGCAGTACCTGAGGCTAATAATTAACACACACAATAATACTGTCAGTAATGTTGGCAATAATAAACATTTAATCTTTGATGCCATAGTTACCTGCATTAATGTTGACTTTTTGGATGATAAAGCTAGACAAAGTCAGCCTGGAAATAAGGCCTACATTTTTAAAAGTGAAAATAACTAACTATCGGAACTACTAACTAAGGTTCATTGTGGATTCTCCATCATTGACAATTTTTAAATCTAGACTGAATGTTTTGCTAAAAGTTATATCTCAAGAATTATTTTGAGGAAGGTCTATGTGCCCTGTGTTATCAGGGAGGTCAAAACTGGTGATCACAGTAATCCTTTCTGGCCTTGGAATTTTTATTCTTGGCTTTAGAATTGGGAAAGGCCGTAGTAGTCTGCTACCAATGTTGACTCTTTTCTGCCACTTGCTAGTCCTTTTGAGATTGATCTCTTTGGGTGTGTCTACACAGCAAATTTATTTCAGAATAACGGCTGTTATTCTGAAATAACTATGCGAGCGACTACACAGCAATTCCATTATTTCAAAATAATTTCAAAATAACGGATTGCTTATTCCAACTTTTGTAAACCTCATTCTATGAAGAATAACGCCTATTCCGAAATAGCTATTTTGAAATTAAGGCATGTGTCGATGCTCCTCTTCTGCTATTTCCAAATAGCTCCTCACCAGGGTCATTCTAAGTTATTCCTCTTGGGCTCTAAATCAAGATAGCATGGCTGCATTAGGGAAGCCTGCCTTGGACTAATTTTGAGGCTTCCCTGTAGTGTAGATGTGCTATTTTTAATTAAGTTATTTTGGAATAATTATTCCAGAATAGCTTATTCCAAAATAACTGTAAAGTGTAGATGTAGCCTTTCAGTACCGAATAACGATGATTAGTAGCTGGGGAAAAAAATCCTACCAAAATAGTAGGATTTGTCTAACAAAGGGTTGGTTTTTTTTAAATGTTTTTGATAAGATTTTTTTCCCAATGGGTAATTTAATAAGAAACCGAAAAAAGTAATTAAATCTTCCATTCACCTTGAAGGCAACATTTTTTGTTCTATAAAATTTCCAGTTTTGGAGTATGGTGACTTTGTTTTGTTTTTGTCCTCCTTTTTCACCACTGAGTACAACAAAATAAGCATTTTGCAGTGGCTCCCATTTTTTCGTTTTCTTTTTCCACTCTAAGTAGTCATAAGTACTTCAACTATGGGAAAGGTTAGAGTGGCAAAGATGAAAGATTATTAATTTGACCTCAGCAATTTTTTCAAAAGTTGAGGAACTTTTGAAAAATTAAAGTAGAAAAAGGAAAGGGGAAAGGGGAGCAGAAATAGAAAAATATGAGTGTTGTGGTAGTGTAGTCAGTGGAAAGAAACTTAAACTTTGAAGATTCTAAATTTTTAAAAAACAGTTCCATTGAAAAAATTGTTGCATAGCACCAACTCCAACACTTCAAATAAATACAAGAAAGAAAAAAATCTTCATAAAAACAACTTTTACTATCTCTAGTGCCAAATTTCAACTGTCACTTACTTCAATGGACATTGAGAGTTCTCAGCATCTTGAACAGTTAATCCCTATATTAATATAACTCCAACTTTACTATTATACAATACAGTGAATATATTCTCTCTATTACTCTGTTAGAAAATACCAGTGGGAATATTTAGAGGCACATAGAATACGTAATCAACTCATTTTAATGATGATGTGTGTTAGAATCTGAGAAGAACTAAGGGAAATTTAGGAATTTCTTAGCCAGTTGTGAACATTTATATACATAAACAACAATTATTTTTGTCAATAAAGTTTCCAACCTGAAGCATCAATGAATTTGGCATTACCAACGAGTATCTGAAAATCTAGCCTTTTGGCAGCAAAGAATACATAAATTCATAGAATCACGGGGCCAGAAGGGACCTTGAGAGATCATGCAGTCCATCCCCCTGCACTCTCAGGAGGACTAAATATTAACTAGATCATTCCTGACAGTTGTTTGTCTAACCTTCACTTAAAAATCTCCAATGATGGGGATTCCACA
Source organism: Apalone spinifera (assembly GCA_030068395.1). Classification (NCBI taxonomy): domain Eukaryota; kingdom Metazoa; phylum Chordata; order Testudines; family Trionychidae; genus Apalone; species Apalone spinifera. The sequence continues at coordinate 60,648,185 of CM057846.1, read as the reverse complement.
ACCTCCCTTGGTTATTTAGTCCAATGGTTAACTGCTCTGACAGTTAGGAAGATTTAGAACCATAGAACAATAGAGCTGGAAGAAACCTTAGAAGACCATCAAGTCGAGCCCCCTGCCCAAGGCAGGACCAATCCCAATTAAATCAACCCA
>CM057846.1:60546849-60567448 GCA_030068395.1 Apalone spinifera | reverse complement strand
GATGGACCTTTGGTCTGACCCGGTACGGCCATTCTTATGTTCTTATGTTCTGCCTCTGTTCTCCTCCCCAAGCCTGGCCCCTATTGTTGGCCTTGCTGCCCTGGTCATACCGGCTTCCAGCCCCACCAGGAAGTCCATACAGCCCTGATGGGCAGCCCCATGGTCATATGCAGGGCTCCCAGCCTCCCTGTATGGAAAGAGCTCACAAAATTGGCCCATAAAAGTTTGAGACAGTCATATCCTGGCTCCTTAGGTCATGTAGTTTCTTTCTGTTTTATAAGATTATCATAATTCAATTATGTCTTGTGAAAAACTTCTATCGCCCTGTTATTTCCTAAAACAAGATTGTCAAGTGGTCTGGAGTGGATCACAATTGTAAATGCCAATCTCAGGGCAGGCTGTCAGAAAAGAAGGTCATACACCACAGACACCTGACATATTCTATAATTAGATTTCACCAAGCCGTTAACAGCATGTGAGTCTCCTGGATCACTATACCAGTCTGGAGTCACAGACAGTCCCAGTAGCCTCTCCAATTATTTTGACATCCAGACAAACTGAATTTTGTGATAAAAGATTAGTAAAACAAACAAAAAAAATCACACCACATTAGCAAAAACAACAAAGTGTCCTGTGGCACCTTAAAGACAAACTCATTTATTTGGGCATAAGTTTTCATGGACTGCATCTGAAGAAATGGGCTCCAGTCCATGAAAGCTTATGCCCAAATAAACTGCCAGGGGTAGCTGAGTTAGCCTGTACAGGAAAAAACAACAAATGGTCTGGTAGCACTTTATAGACAAACAAAACATGTAGATAGTGTCATGAACTTTCGTGGGCACAGCCCACTTCTTCAGATGAAAAATGTCTGTCATCTGAAGAAGTGGGCTGTGCCCACAAAAGCTCATAATACCATCTACTGTATATATTTTGTTAGTCTATAAAGTGCTACCAAATAAACTTGTCAGTCTTTAAGGGGCCACAGGACTCCTCATTGTCTGTGCTGAAACAGACTGACATGGCTACCCCTCTGAAATTTAACAGCACATCAGATTTCTTCCAGTCCTAAGACACCAGTTACTCAACCCAGATCAATCCATACATCAAATCTTACATCAAAAACAATGTTGGCAGTCAAATCTATAGCAAACTAACTACAGGTTTATTAGCTTAGGGTATGTCTACACAACAAAGTTATTTTGAAATAACAGCCGTTATTTCAAAATAACTGTACTAGAGTCTATACAAGCCAACCGCTATTTCAAAATTAATTTGAAATAGCAGAGAGCTTATTTCGAACTTGGTAAACCTCATTCCACAAGGAATAGTGCCTATTTCAAAATAAGCACTGTGTAGACACGGAATAGGGGCTATTTTGAAATAGGGGGCCTCCAGCCCTTCCCAGGGTGCCCTGCTGGCCCCAACCAGGAAAACTCCTCTCCTCCACCTCTCCCCGGATCCCTTAAAGGGGTAGAGTCTGGCCACAGTGTCTGTGCCAGCTCAAGGCCTGCCAGCCCAGAGCCAGTGTTCGCTGCCCCTGACCCAGTGGCCCCAGCATGAGCCAGACAGCCAGTGCCAGCCAGCCCTCCACAGCTCCCTAGGCCTAGTCCCCCAGCTCCCAGGAGCCTGCCAGGGGCCGGAGAAGGCGGGTGCCTTCCTGGTCCAGTGCGGAGATCATGAACCTGATTGACGTTAGGGGGGATGCCTCCAACATCCATGATCTCCGCACTAGATGGAGGAACGTGGCCATCTACAGCAGAATAGCTGCCAGCCTGGCCACCAAAGGCCACATCCGAACCCAGGAGCAGGTTCAGATGAAAATTAAGGAGCTGCGACAGGCCTATGCCAGGGCCACAGGGGGCAGCTCCCAAACAGGGGCAGATCCAGAGAGCTGCCCCTATTTTGATGCCCCGGACCGCATCCTGGGGAGTGGGACAGTCTGTGCCCCCCCAGGTGGTCATCGACCCTAGGGCAGAGGGCCATGACCAGAGCATGGAAGAGGAGGAGGAGGAGGGCCAGGAGCCACAGGAGCCTGGAGGAAGCATGCCGTGCAGCCAGGACCCCCGAGCCGTCTCAGCAGACCCGTTGCTAGTGTCATTCAGGGAGGCAACACATGTGAGTGCCATCACTGTCCCCTTATGGGGGATGGGGAGGGAGACCAGGGATTGTGTGTGTGGGCCTTGCTGACCACAGATCATGCAGAAACCTGTACACGTGTGAGCATGTGCCATGCCACCCCTGGGCACATGGCCCCAGCTAGCTGCCACACAGGGGGCTTGGCCTGTTAGCCACACAAGTGTGCGAAGAGATATGACATGCTCCTAACCTCGGGGTGGGACACAGCAGGATGCCCTCCTTCCACAAGCCCCCTCTACACAGAGGCAGGGGACATCTCCTACCCCCCACACACTCCCACACTATATACAGCACAGGGGCCTGGGTACAGTCCGGGGCAGCTCCCACTCCCGGAGATAGGAGGACATCCCGCACATGGCCTCCGTGCAAGCACATCGGCTCTGATGGTGCGGAGACCGGTCATCCTCACCCTGCAGAACGGAACTGGGCTTCACCCAGTGTTTCCAGGGATAACTGACCACATCTCTTCTTTCTTCACAGCCGCACCAGCTGCGCATGCAGGGTGGGTGCACCACACCACACAGGACATCCTCCCGTACCCGAGGACTCCACAGGCCCACCCATGCAGTGAAGGGGTACCAGCAGGAGTACTTGAGGGCACTGCGAGCCCTGCACCGCACCCTTGACCACTGGGTACAGGAAGGCCCTCAGCTCCGGCGGGAGCAGCTTGCCCAGGGCAGCTTGTATCTTAACTCATACACTTTTATTCAATAAGGCCAATTTAATAATCCACATAAGACCATTGCAGTCCGGAAAATTTTACACCACCAGAGGGAGACAGGAGACAACTTTTCAGATAAAATACTGGCTATGAAATGTTTGTTACTACTATCAGCCATACCACTACCAAGCTTTCCATAAAAACAAATCTTATTTTTTTCCCAGTTTTTACTTATCAGCTATTCCATTAACAGTATAAAGTATATCACAATAACATTAGGAGTCTGAGATAAACCTCTCAGGACAAGAATATTCAGAATTTAGAATAGTTTTCTTCTGGGGTGTTTCAGAAGATGGGGTTGCTTTTAAAAACTCTTAACTTTTCCATGCAAGTGGGATCTAAGATCATTTAAAAAAAAAATAGGGAGACTGTTAAGTTCCTAAATCCACAGTTGGGTACTTAAGTGTGAGGCATGATTTTCAGATGTACACAATAATTAGTAGTTCCCACTGGAACCCCAGAGTGACTGAGGGATCTTTTTCCACACTTCACAAATAAGGAGCATTGACTCCCTGAAGATCTTGGGCTAGGACATTTGGAGAAGTCACCTTGATCCCCAAAGACAGGACAAGGGTTCATGTGGCCCGAGGATGAAGAGTGGCTAGGCCAATGAGTTTCGTCTTGAATATGTCTTTGTTAAACTGGAGGGCTACTGGGGGTCTGTGGAAGACAGGAGAGACTGTAAATGAAGTGAACTTTCTCCCCTTGCACATTCAAATTAATTTAGTTCTTAGGGCTTGTTTCAACTAAGCTGGGGATTAATGCTGCAGCAATCGATCCACCGGCCATTGATTTATCACATCTCCTTAGACACACCAGATAGATCTCCAAACGCTCACCCATCGACGCTAGTACTCCACTAGGACAAGAAAAGTAGCCAGCATTGATGGGAAAGCAGCCCCCACCAACCTTACCACACACAAGATGCTGTGGTAAGTACATCAACTTCAGCTATGCTATTTGTGTACATTGCAGGGTTAGTACAGACAAAGCCTCAGTCTATGTGAATGTACTGGGGTTGGATACATTCCAGTCCTCATGAACCAAACCTACATAGTTCATTTTGAAAACATCTCATGAACTGAAACTCACAGGGCTTGCATACATCCCATTGGATTCATACTGAGAATTAATGGCCACTAGAGAGGCAGACCAGCCAGAAAAGTTAAAATGACTAACTTGAAAATGTGTAGCTATCTCTCTCCGTTAGGAGTGAACAAAATGGTCTGATGGTATATTATTAAAGTAAGAAATCTTCTGATTTCTGTCTTGAACATTGATGCATCTTACATTTGCTTCAATTTAATATTGAGACTATGAATATTGATTAATCACAATTAATAATAGAATACCAATTGAAATGTGTAAGTATTTTGGATATTTTTCTACATTTTCAAATATGGTATATTGATTTCATTTACAACACAGAATACATAGTGTACAGTGCTCACTTTATATTACTATTTTTATTACAAATATTTGCACTGTGAAAATGATAAACAAAAGAGTATTGTTCAATTCACTTTATACAAGTACTGTAGTGCAATCTCTTTATTATAAAAGTGCAAATTACAAATGTAGATTTGTTTTGTTATAAAACTTCATTCAAAACCAAAATATAAAATATTAAAGCCTACAGGTCTACTCAATCCTACCTCTTGTTCAGCTAATCACTAAGACAAACAAGTGTGTTTATATGTACTGGAGATAGTGCTGCCTGTTTCTTATTTACAATGTCACATGAAAGTCAGAATAGGCATTTGTAGGCACTTTGTATGAAGTATTGCCAGGCATTTATGTGCCAAATATGCTAAACATTCATACTTCAGCCACCCTTCGTGCTTCAGCCAGCATTTCAGAGCTCATGATTCCATGCTGATGATGTTCATTAAAAAATAATGTGTTAATTAAATTTGTGACTAAGTTATAACATGTATATAGCATGGATGTATGGAGCATGCTTTCATGAGTCTTAAAAGAACAACACACTAGTGCAGAAACTACAGAACCCAAACCACCAACAAGGAAAAATCAACCTTCTATTGGTGCCATCTGATTCAGATTATGAAAATGAATATACACTACTTTGGATCATTATCAAGTAGAATCGATCATTAGCATGGACACAGGTCCTCTAGAATAGTCATTGAAGCATGAAGGGAAACATGAATCTTTAGCACATCTGGCACATTAGTATTTATGACGCTGGCTACCACAATGCTGTGCTTTTGTCACTTTCAGGTGACATTGTATACAAGAAGTGGGCAGATTCATCTCCTGCAAATATAAACAAACTTGTTTGTTTTAGCATTGGCTGAACAAAATATAGGACTGAGTGGACTTGTAGGCTCTACGTTGTTTTATTTTTGAATGCAGTCATATTTTGTGCATATGTCTACATTTGTAAGTTCAACTAGACTGCACTGCAATACTTGCACTGCAATACTTGTATGAGGTGAATTATAATACTGTTTCTCTTATTTTTACAGTGCAAATATTTCTAATCTACTATATCTTTGAGAGAATTTGTGTGTCTTTCCATCCTGCTGTGAGTCCATTTGTTCAAGAACTCCTCCTAAAATGTAAAAGCTGCATTTGATATGCAGCTTCCTCATATCATATCTTAAAGCAAAATAAAGATTTGATTGTGCCAGGACAATGTAGTATGCCTGGAATTTGACTGTTTCTTATAAATGAAAAGGCAGGGATTTGGTAGGAGGGGCAGTTATCCTGTAGAATGACCACAGGCAGGAAGCAAGAGACCAGAGATGGGACCTGGATAGCTATAATCCCATTGGGCCAGCAAGGATGGGGTGGAGAAAGGGATAGCTATCTACTATATATTTCAGAGAATTTGTGTGTGTGTGTGTGTGTGTGTGTGTGTGTGTGTGTGTGTGTGTGTGTCTGTTTGTCTGTCCCCCCCAGACAGGGGACATGCACCCCTCCCCTGGCTGTGCCCACTGCACCTGCAGTAGCCATGGCCAGGCAATTCTCATTTGGCCTCAGGCTGCGGCAATGAGAGAAAGCTGAGACAGTCCTCTCGCAGCCTGGGGCACACAGAGCAATGATGTAAATGATGAAAAACAAGACTTACTTGAGCAATGATAGGTAAATCTTCTAGTAAAAAATAAATATAAAGATATCACTATACATTTTGTAATCTATGTTGTAATTAAAGTAAATATATTTGAAAGTGTAAAAAAGGAAAATATTTAAATAAATGGCATTCTATTATTGTTTAGCAGCACAAATTCATCTTTGTAATTGCTTGAAAAACCTAATTTAGATTTTAAATAAATTGCTACACAAGAAAATAATTTAATTTGATATAATTTACAGTAGTTCCACATCTGAATTTGTTTACTAGGTCCTCAGATAAGGAATTTATTTTCAGCTAGGATTTTGGAAAAATCAATTTTGAATTCCAGGACCTGGATTGTAATTGTCCAACATTATAGTTTACTACACAAGTAGGATAATCTTTATTCTATGTGCTAAATATGTCCACTGGATGGCACTGATTGCCTAACCACACATTTATCCTTAGAAAAAATTACATTTTTTGTACAACAGCTGCTTTAAAAAAACTAAGAATGGCAGAGTTCCACACATCTTTGAAGTGTACACTGAAATTAGTATGATTTTGCCTTTATCCTCCCTTATGGAAAAAAACATAATGTATTATCATAGCTCAAAAACATTTAAATTATATAAACATACAAAGAATATATAATAAATGACATTTATTTTTCTCAATATGAATCCAAACATGTGGGCAGAACTAAGTTCTAAGTTTTCAGTAGAACAATCTGCAGATTCTTCTAAACAGAGAAGTATGAAATGCGTGTGAGAAGGATCCATAGCTCATGAAAGTTTAAACACAATGTTAATGATGAAGGCCCCGACTCAGCATGTAAGCACATAGTTTTGAACACATGCTTAAATCTCCATGAAGTCACTGAAATTATTTGTCATACTTCAGTGCTTAGGAGTCCTAGCCATACATAACCTGCTGTATTGAATGCTGCACAAATACGGGTTGGGGGATAGTTTTTTATGAAATTAAAGCTGTGCAAATGGTTTGATGAATCAGGTCATATATCAACTGCCTACTCCATATAAGCAGAGCATTGTGAAAATGAAGATAGTCATTTGCTCTGTACATGTGGTCACCTGTGTGTGGCCCATGCTCTAGAATACTATGTGCCACTTGCATTTCCACTACTGTTTTAAAAATCAGACTGACAGAGGTGCATCTGCTGAGAGTTATTTAGAACACATAATGTACCCTGCACTGATTGACTGAAAGCCAATCTACATGAAAAATAATTAGGCCTCTGGAGCTCTTGAATTAAATTCTGGCTACAGCTACAAGAAAAAAAACAAAAAACAAAAGCACACTTGTGTCTCATCACATGCTGACCAGACTTTTCTTTCCCTTCCAACCAAACTATTTGGCAGCATCTCCTCTGACTAGTCTCAGCATGGGAACAACAGGGATCTTAAAGGTTGAAATGGAGGCACATTGGCAATGTTATTCAAATTTAAGACTATAGACAAAGTAATTCTTAAAATTAAAAAAAACCAAACTCCCCCCACCTCCTCCCCATACTTATTCTGTAATAAAAGCAAGAAGTCTAGATTTGATATAATATTAAGACTGAAAGGCAATATACTCAGCTGGTGGAAGTCAGTATAATTTTCACTGACCTCAATGGAGCTACACTGATATGCAGTGGTGGACCTCGCCCAAAATATCAAGCATTCAAAAGTCAATGCAAGCCCAAAAGCTTTAGCCTGGGATCAGCCTAATAATTGACACAAAACCTTCATAAACACAGTTAAAGTACCCCAGTGGTGTCTTGCACTTCTCCACAATTTCAAATTCAGTAATAGTCAAACTTTGGAACACCAGGAAATAAAGCGTTAATGTCTGTCCTGTTAGATCTGGCAATAGCACTGGGAATTACCTGCATGCACTCCAGCAGCATTCCCTGTATTAGGTGTAGCTCTATTAAATAGGGCTGCCACTGTGATGTGAAGTGATCTTGGGGAGGTGAGAGCCCCTACCCTTGTCCCCCATGTATGTGTAATCACAGGAATAGGTACTTATATACCTTATTGCTGAGGTTCCCTTGAGACCTCTTCAACTCAGTTCCCCAAGTATTCAGTTCAACTCCAGTGTTATCACTGAGGCTCCCATATTTGCATACAGCAAGCCTACACTGAATTGATTAACTCATATGTCATGGGTGGATATAGGGCAGTGTTTCTTAAACTTTTTGAGACCATGGAACACCAAACAATTTTTATGTGGAACACCTATGTAAAAAAAAAAAATTGTTGTCAGACCAAAAAAGACAAAAACAAAGAAGTAACAAAAACAAAGAAGAGGTCGCAGCACACCTGCGAGATGTTCACAGAACACCAGTGTTCCGCAGAACATAGTTTAAGAAACACTGATATAGGGTCTAGCGCACATACAAAGTTGCCCAGCAAACCTCTTTCTTTATATACATTTGCACATTGTATTACAATTATTATACATCACATCACCCATTTGGGGATTAGCTTGGTTACTTTGTAGTAGCCAATCCCTGTACAACAAACCCTGTCCACACCAGGGGGGGCTGACAGAATTGCTGCGACCCTGAACAGGGTTGAGGGGGAGGGCTTGGTTCCATGCTCACGTAAGGGATGGGGCCTCATGTGGAAAGGGGCAGAATTAGGGCAGCCAGCCCTCAGCATCACTCCTCCTCCCACCAGCCGTTAGCCCTGTCCAAAGCATGCTGCCAGCATTCCAGCTGCAATTTAAAGGTCCCAGGGCCCTTCTGAATCACTGGGCCCTGGGGCAATTGTGCCCTTTGCCTTCCTCCCCTATCTACTTACCTCCATATCACCCCTTCTGACTAATTCCCATCCTCTCTCTAACCTGAACCCCAATCCTGCCCTCACCAGCCATTACCATTTATTCCCCTCCATATAATCTCATCACCCCTTGCTACAGCTCCACATCCTCTACCTTCTAAATACTCTCTTCCCTCCAGAGAAACGTTTGCATATTTTCCTTTTGAAAATAGTTTTGAGCACCTTCTGAATATTCAGCTGTACTCCGATTACACGTCCCTTTGGGTATGTCTACACTTGCCCCCTACTTTGAAGTAGGGAGGAAAATGAAGCATACCAAAGTTGCAAATCAAGCCCGGGATTTAACTATCCCGCACTTGATTTGCATGTTCCCGGCCGATCGCCATTTTAGAAATTCACTAGCCCGGAGTAACTTCCCGTGTCTACACGTGGCAGTGAAACAGGAGTCCGATTTAAAACCCTAACTCGAATTAGCTGGTATTCCTCCTGCAATGAGGTTTACTGGCTAATTAAAATTAGGGGCTGGCTAGTCACAGGGCCCTTGAAGGGGAAACATGCTTGCTGCCTTCACATAAGCAGCATAATCCATTTGGTGGATTATAATTTGACATCTGCCTAACTTTTTTAATACCATTTTCAGTGCGCCCTCATAGGGTTAGTGGATGAGATGAACAAGCTGGGGTGAAATGTCAAAAGATTTTGGACTTGATTAAAGCCATGGTTTGATCCCTATATTGTACAGTTTGATCTCTGCACAAAAAACATTTGCGATTGGCTGAACCAGCAGTAGGTCCTAGTGGATTTGTAGGCGCAAAAGTTTTATATTGTTTTGTTTTGGAATGCACTTATATAATTAAAAAAAATCTACATTTGTAAGTTGCACTTTTATAACAAAGAGTTTGCACTGCAGTAGTTGTATGAGGTGAATTGAAAAATACTCTTTTGTTTATCATTTTTTACAAATATTTCTAATAAAAAAAATATCAAGTCAGTGCCATATACTTTGTACACAGTTTGTAACTAAAACCAATATATTTCAACATAAGAACGGCCATACTGGGTCAGGCCAAAGATCCATCCAGCCCAGTACCCTGTCTACCGGCAGCAGCCAATGCCAGGTGTCCCAGAGGGAGTGAACTAAACAGGTACTGATCAAGCGATCTCTCTCCTGCCATCCATCTCCACCCTCTGACAAACAGAAGCTAGGGACACCATTCCTTACCCGTACTGGCTAAGAGCCATTAATGGACTTAACCTCCATGCATTTATCTAGTTCTCTTTTAAACCCTGTTATAGTCCTAGCCTTCACAGCCTCCTCAGGCAAGGAGTTCCACAGATTGACTATACGCTTTGTGAAGAAAAACTTCCTTTTATTTGTTTTAAACCTGCTGCCCATTAGTTTCATTTGGTGACTCCTAGTTCTTATATTATGGGAACAAGTAAATAACTTTTCCTTATTCACTTTCTCCACACCACTCATGATTTTATAGACGTCTATCATATCCCCCCCTTAGTCTTCTCTTTTCCAAGCTGAAAAGTCCCAGTCTCTTTAATCTCGCCTCATATGGGACCCGTTCCAAACCCCTAATCATTTTAGTTGCCCTTCTCAGAACCTTTTCTAATGCCAATATATCTTTTTGAAGATGAGGAGACCACATCTGTATGCAGTATTCAAGATGTGGGCTTACCATGGTTTTATATAAGGGAAATAAGATATTCATCTTCTTATTCTCTATCCCTTTTTTAATGATTCCTAACATCCTGTTTGCTTTTTTGACTGCTGCTGCACCCTGCGTGGACATTCAGTGGTCCCCAACGTGGTGCCCGCGGGAGCCATGGTGCCCGTCGGGGCATTTATGTGTGCCCACCGAATCATCTGGGCCGGCCCTGCCCCCAGCACATGACACATATGTGGTGACGGCCCTGGGCGCAGGGTGCATGGCACGTGGGCGGTCCCTGCCCCGGGCGCACGGCAGATGCGTGGTGCCAGCCCCGGGAGCAGGGCACAGGGCGCGTGGGCGGCCCTCGTCCCAAGTGCGCAGCACATGTGCGATGCCGGCCCTGGGCACATGGGTGACTCCTGCCCCTGGCGCACAGCACATGCACGGTGCCGGCCCCGGGCACATGGGTGACCCCTTGCCCCAGGTGCATAGCACATGCACGGTGCCAGCCCCAGGTTCAGGGCTCATGGGTGGCCCTGCCCCCGGATGCCCGGCGCGTGAGCGGCCCCACCCCCGGATGCCTGGCAGCCCCTAAAGGTTGGGGACCACTGCATCCCTTTTTTAATGATTCCTAACATCCTGTTTGATCTTTTGACTGCTGCTACACCCTGTGTGGACATCTTCAAAGATGACTCCAAGATCTCTTTCCTGATTAGTTGTAGCTAAATTAGCCCCCATCATATTATATGTATAGTTGGGGTTATTTTTTCCAATGTGCATTACTTTACATTTATCCACATTAAATTTCATTTGCCATTTTGTTGCCCAGTCACTTACGGTATGTCTACACTATAGCATTATTTTGAACTATCTTTTTTCAAAATAGCTTATTTTGAAATAACACATCTAAACACAAAATACAATTCAAAATAGCCTTTTGTTATTTCGAAATAGCACATCCACACTGATAGGATGCTGAATTGCATTTAAGGCTGTCCGGAACTGGTTCTGGCAGGGTATCAGGTCAGGAACTACCTTGTGTTGCTGCTACCTGAGGCTACCTGAGGCCTGTGCATAAAGGGACCCCTCCCCCCCGGGGCAGCTGGTTCTCAGGTTTCCCTGCTTTCTTGCCTACCTCACTGAGGGACAGCAAAGCATTTTGTCTCTGCGTGCTCTGGTTGCCCTCACTCAGGACACCACAGCACTCTGCAGCATGGAGCCGGAGCCGCCTCTGGGCACTCTGGTGCTTCTCCTGGATGTGTTGCTGTGAGCCTGGCAGCACATTCTGCAGAAAATAACAGTCTCCCTGATGTGCCCCACAGGGGGCTTGTGCCTCATTCATACCTCACGTCCTTCCACTTACCCCTCCCTAGCCCCCCTTCCTGCTGTACAATAAAAGACAGGTGTTCATTATAACAAAGCCTCTTTATTGAACAAAACTGGGGTGGGGGGAGGAATGAAACTGAAGTGAGAAAGAAGGTGAGAGGGTGAGGGGGAAACCTGGGAGGAGGGAGCTGGCAGGGGGAGGCAAGGGGAGGAAGGGGGAGGAGAAGCTCAAGGCTCAGGGTTGGGGGCCTCGGCATCCCTGGGGTGTGGAGAGGGTGGGGAAGAAGAAGCGGGAAGGGTAGAAGGAGTGGGAGGAGGAGCAGTAGCTGGGGAGGCAGCAGGGGCTGGAGCAGCAGGAGGCAGCAGGCTCTGCCCCAGAGTCGATGACCACCTGGGGGGCATGGACCATCCCACCCCCCACAATGTGGTCCTGGGCATCAAAATAGGGGCAAGGGTCTGGGTCTGCCCCTGATTGGGAGCTGCCCCCTGTGGCCCTTGCATAGGCCTGTCACAGCTCCTTTATTTTCATGCGAACCTGCTCCTGTGTTCAGATGTGGCCTTTGGTGGCCAGGCTGGCAGCCATCTGCTGGTTGTGTTCCTCTGTTTAGTACGGAGATCATGGATGTTGGAGGCATCCCCCAAAACCTGAGTTAGGTCTATGATCTCTGCACTAGACCAGGAAGGCGCCCGCCTTTTCCATCCCCTGGCAGGCTCCTGGGAGCTGGCAGACTGGTCCTGGGAAGCGGTGGAAGGCTGGCTGGCACTGGCTGCCTGGCTCATGCTGGGGCCACTGGGTCAGGTGCAGTGACTGCTGGCTCTGGGCTGGCAGGCTTGAAGCTGGCACAGGCACTGTGGCCAGAGTCTACCCCTTTAAGGGCTCCAGGGAGGGGGGAGAGGAGAGAAGTTTTCTTGGTTGTGCCCAGAGTGGCCACCAGGGCACCCTGGGAAGGGCTGGAGGCCCCCTATTTTGAAATAAGCAGCTACACAGCGCTTATTTTGAAACAGCAATTTTGAAATTGGTGCTATTTCTTGTGGAATGAGGTTTTCCAATTTCAAAATAAGCCCTCTGCTGTTTCGATTTAATTTCGAAATAGCAGTTTGGCTGTGTAGACGCTGGTAAAGTTATTTCGAAATAACAGCTGTTATTTCGAAATAATTTTGCTGTGTAGACATACCCTTAGTTTGGTGAGATCTTTTTGTAAACATCCAAAAATATTTAATACATTTTAACTGGTATTCTATTATTGTTTAATAGTATAATTAAAATTGTGATTAACCATAATTAATGTTTTAATCAAAATGATTTTTGAGCTAATTGTGTGAATTACTGTGATTTAATTGACAGCCCTATTCTTAACCTTTGAGACAATTTGAAAACAGATCAGATTAACCATGTTATTCACCCAGATATTAGTATTAACAACTACAATTTTATTCAGACTCTATTTTAAAAATTAGATCACTCAGAAACCCTGTTATATTTATTAAATGTTACCCTTTCTGGAAGATAAAACTTAGATTCTAATGAGTGCATGTCAGGGCTATTTTCTGTTCAGCTAAACATTAGGGCTTCTGGCGTACTTTCCTTAGAGACAGGATATATTCTGTCTTCTGGTGTCTGGAATTGAGTTGCCCCCGTATATTTCATTTTCCCTAATGCTCCGTCTAGTGTCCTAAATGATTGAAAATTGGCTGGAGAAAAGGGTAGCTGCCTTCAGAATGATATCGTAATTGTGTCACCAGAGGAAAGAGATGCTTTTAAAGGAGGTACTCTGAGACATTTTAGCAAGCTTTACACCCTCACAAAAAATGCCTGCTAAAAATTAATTGATCTCTAAGTTTTTAAAATGTTTAAAAAGTTTATTAATACTGGTCATGATCTGTCCAGTCCAAATATTACTTATGGAATTATGATCTAGTTAGACACTAGATTTGGCATAGGAAAGAAAATGTCTCCTTCAGTGTAGCTGGTACAGTTCCTTTTAACATCATTGGGAGTGGCACATGCAACTGACAGAATAGTCAGGTCCTTGAGTAGTTGCAAAGCCTGCAGTCCTTTGGGCTTCAGGCAAAAATCCCTTTGACTGTGATATTATTGTGATTTATTACAATAGCTCCCAAAGCCCCTGAAAGTGGGACTCCCAAGCACTTGGCACCATGCAAACACACAGTGAGAGACAGTCCTTAGCACAGAGAGTGAACAAGTAAATAGCTGAAAATGCTTGCCCAAGGTCATGTAGCTCATCAATGGCATGATCAGGAATAGAAGCCAGGTCTCCTAATTGCTGACTAGCAATGTCAGTGAATAGAGCTAGTAAAAATACCACTTATTTTTCATGGCAAATAATTTTTGTTAAAATTTCCCATAATTTTAACATGTTTTTCCCACCTAAATACACAAAGGGGCGGGGGGCAGAAGGAGATGATAAAAATTGGTTTCCAATAAAAAGTAGGAGTTTTACAATTTTTTTTCAGTTAAAATTACTAGCAAACAATAATAATATTAAGTGTCTGGTTTATCTTTGGAAAACATTTTTTGCTGTGTTATTTTTTATTTTTACCAAAACCCCATATCTTTCTGAAATCTTGACCAATTCTCTAGTGACCTATGTACTAGACCCCCTTGACTTTACTGGGAATTTTTCCTTAGTAAGAAAGGAATAAAGACACTGCAGTACTGAGACTGCGGGACTAATAGAAAGAACCAGAGAGAATATGAGGGACAGACAATTTATCAAATATTTGCATTTTTTAAATGGAGGGATTGATTCATTGTTTGATCCTGAAAATGAAATAGAAAAAGCAATCAAGCTAATACTTATGTCCTGTAGTGATCATTGCACCTAAGCATTTACCCCACTTGTAAGTTCAAATGTAAAATGTATATGCAAGTGCATAAAATGTCACAATGACCTACAATTTTTGCCTGCTTGGAAATTAACCTTGAAAATAGGTCAAGTTGTTTTCAATAAATGAATATTATGAACAAGTACTAGAAAATCAGAGAGAATGAATCAGTTGAAACAAAAATCCCAAATTAATCTAATTCAAGGACTTAGTTAAAATCCCACTTGCTTAGAAAGACACGTGGAACCAGATATTAATGAACAAAAGAATGTGTGTCCAATATTAGGCCTGCATGGTTGACAAAATAATGTGGGGTTGGACTCTTGGAGTCCTTTGATAAGAAGATTTTTCAGGAAAAATAAAGAAAATGACAGAGGTTGGCTACTGGAGTGAACTTCACCTCATGGCTGCCACCTTCATCATTTCTTGGGACCTCAACCTTCATCATCCTGATCTTGAGAGATGTCCTTACCAGTGCAGGTCAGAGAGAGACCCAGATGCACTACAATCTCCAGCTGAAACTCAAACACCACTTAGGATGAAATGGAATCAAGCTTTAAGAAAAGAGGCAACAAGAACAGCTCCAATCCTTCCTAGCTTCTCTTTTACTCAAAAGGACATTACCGCCATCCTTGAGACCATCTATGACACTGTTAAACAAGGGGTTAAGGTTCCTTCTAACACCCTCTATTGCTAAAGAGAAAGAGAACAAGAAGTGTTATACTTTAACTGGTTTTCCTTCTTTTCTGTATATTAAGTACAATTGTAAAGGACTTTAATGATGTGTTTACCATTGGACTAAATAGCCTGAGGTGTCTTGTATCGAACCCACAATCTTCTTTAACATTGTTTAATGTTGGATGGTGGAGAGGTTATTTTAACAGTTTTGGTCCAGTTATTCCATTTAAATTAATGAATCATCAAAGCATTTGAGATTGGAGAGGATTAAAATGGTGTTCATTTTAGAATAAGTTTTAATGGAAAGATGCCTGTTATAATTCTCATGTGATTGTCTTGACAGTAATAGTATTTCAAAGGTTGTTATTCTGTTCTATAGAAAGGAGTCCAAAGGAATGTGAAGTAAATCACTGTAGATTATGTCTGCCTGAAATGAAGGCTATTGCAGCTGGTATCATGTAAAAAAATCCTATTAATTTATAAGGTGCTCTACACATTTTCTTTGGACACAAAGAATTGAGATCTGGTCACATTGGGACTGAAAGGGCCAGTGGATTACCCAAATCTGAAAAGCAACATGGCTTGATTGCTTGATGCAGCATTATAATTCAGTACCAGCTCTGCTATATTTAAGAACTCCTTTCTGTTTAGAGATTGTCTTTAAGTGCATAGATTGCCTTCAGTGCACTTAATGGGTTAAAGCTCATTTGGGCTCATTTGAGCAAAGAGTTTCCAAAACACTGTCCTGTGGGGAAAAAACAGCTTTTATTAAAGTTCACAGATTCTAATAATAGACCTGGGGTAACACCTATAGCTGTCTGGGTCCCATTATGTGTGACACTGTACAGTCATATAGAAAATGACAGCTCTTGCTCCCCAGAATTTACAATCTAAAAGTGATTAATGGGCAGTAACTCCTTTTGTTGGAGTACTGTGTCCTTGAATTTCTGTAACTCGTGTATGTTTTCTTCTTTCCCTGTGAGCCTGAACAGAAGGAAACAAATTTCCCCAAGATCCCTTCTCACTGGTATATTGATTTGGATTGAAAAGTTGGGTTTGAAATCTGTACATTTGCTTTTATTCCATGATTATTGTGAAAATGCTAAATCCTCACTTAGAAAGCTGGCTTGAATATTTTAAAAAGATAATTTCTGGTTGGTATAGGGATGCAGCAGCAAAATATTTCAGAAAGCTTTGTCAAGCATTGTCCCGACACCACCATGCCTTATGAAAATTGGTTTATGAATATGAATACACATAACTCAAAGATGCTTTAGATAAAATATAATGTGCAACATATCAATTTACAGTTACGATCTCCTGAATCTGTATATCCTATTTTTGTGCATGTATCATTCTTGTTTGTGAAGTTAGAAGTGTGACTATTTCTAAGTATGCTAATGAAGTCAATTAGTGATACTTCAGGTACTTAATGACTCAGTACTCAAACCATAACTTGTGAATGGTTGTGTTTGTCCTATTAGCCAAAACTATGGTTGGTCCTAGAAAGACATGTGACCATGCCACCTGGTACTGGAATCCATCTTGAACATTGTATTTTTTCCAAAGGGTTTCCACCCTGGGGGAAAATCTATTTAAGCAATGGGAAGCAATCAGTCTTCGTCTTCAACTGGCCTTTGAAACTGCTTGTCACACCCTAAAACAGTGGGCCAGGCCAAACTCTTTCTCGTAGCTCCTGTTGGCTGCAAACAGTGAACTGGAGCCATGAGACTCAATGGCCACAGAGCCGGTAAATAAACACACTGGATCGGCCAGTTAGCATGTTTCTCAAAGTGGTTTTGCAGACAGCTTTGAGAAACACTGACCTAAAAAGATGCTTGACAATGAAGAACTCTGAAAAGCTGAAAAGACCAACTCTGACTTGAAGTTCTTTATCTGAGATCAGAACAGCTATTTAGGGTAAGAGTTTGAATGTAACAAATTTCATAATGGATTAGAACTAACTAAGCATTTTTGTTCATTTTAACTTAGTAACATTCTTTGATCTGACTATTTTCCCTTGCAACCACTTAAATTCTACCTTTATATTATTAAAACCACTTTTGTTTATTATCGAGCCCACAGTAAAGAGTTGTTACCTGAGGAGGGGGGCGGGGGAAGAAACCATATCTCTCTTTCATTGATAAAGCTGGCAGACCTTATGACCTTTTACTGTGTAAAACTTTTAGACAGATTAAGACAGATTTGTTTGCGGGTTTGGTTCCTCTTGGGGGCTGGTTTCCTGGGTGCTGAGCCCTTATAGCAGAGCCCGTCCAGAGCTGAACTGGCTCAGTCTGTGTTGCTCTTTAGGGAAATGGTAACACTAACTCTGTGGTTTGGCTGGGAGAGAACAGAGGATCTGTCCCACAGGATGGGGTAGTGAGGAGCCCCAGAGAGGATGACGGTGGGAATCAGTGGCATGATCAGCACACCAGGGGATAACCCCTGGGATTTCTGTGATTCAACCTTTGACAAACATTTTATTAAATTTCTCTAAAAGTTATTCACTTCAGTGTTCTTAAGAATGAGTTTACAGTACCAAATGGTCAGCGAGATCAAACCCAAATTTAGTGGGTCATCACTGATTCCTGGGGGTCAGATATATTTCCCCATTTGCTGAGTAAAATGTGAGTGGAATAGGAGAAATATAGTAAAGAACATTTAGAAAAAACTGGAAAAATTTTGCTTCAAGAAACAGATTATTGCCAGACTTTATTAATGGTCTGTAATGTTAAAAAAAAGAGGGGAAATAAATCAGACCACAGCTATTGTCATAAGGCTGAGATAGCTTTTTCAAAATGATAAATCTATTCTTTAATTTTTACTGTAGGGTTAAAATGACAAGTCTCAAAGAAAAAAACCCAATAACTTTCATTTTTAAAGCCTTGGATATGCCCAGCAATATAATGTGGGCATTCATATGCTCCTGAAAAACCAGTTGCTAGTAATCTTTCTTTCACAAAGAAAACTCGAGTCAGCTGACATTTGCTTAGAAGAAATAGCTATCAAAGAACTCAGAATAAATTTAAACCAAGTTAATTTTGGCAGGATGAGGCATCTCAAATAATTCTTGGAGAATTCACATAACATCTATGAAAATGTCTCTAAAAGAGCACTGGCACACGGTAGCTAATTCATTGGATACTTGGTGAGGACATCTGTTCCTGTAAAACATGGTTTAATATTAGACCAGATTCTAGATCTTGGGCATGGAACAAAGATCTGAGCAAAACAAACACACTTCTACCCCTCATTCACCTGTTCTTTGAATGTAAAATTCACAATCTCATTTGCATTTTCAAATTCTATTCAAAACACCTTAAACAAGTCAAGCTTGAAAACACACACTGAGATGGCATAGCACATATTAAATCTCTTTCTGTGTGAGGTATTTTTGATATTTCTGATATTTTATGGTCACACTCTTTTGGAAATACTATAATAAGTAAGACAACAAACTGTGTGATATAGCGTGATTTTTATCACCTTCATTGTCACGTACAAGTGGAAGAAATGTTGATCAATGGACTTTTTCTAGTGCAAATCAATTATTCAATTAATACAGTCAAATTACAATCTGATAGGTTCTAGCATGGCAGAGGTTCCAATATTCAAGTATTCTGGTCTTTAATTGCAGTTTTACTCTAATATAAGTCTATTAATTTAGCATTGTTATTAGAGCTGGTCAGAAAATAAAATCTCTGCAGAGAAAACAAAATCATGATGTTGAAAACAATTCATCCTGAACCAGGATGAAAAGTCCTGGACAGGTTTTTTTGTTTTGTTTGTTTGTTTGGTTTGGTTTTTGGTGTTTTTTTGTTTGTTTGGTTGGTTGGTTGGTTGGTTTTTTTGGTTTGGTCTGTGTTTCTTTGTTTTTTGCAGGAACTTAATGTAAACAAGTAAACATAGGAACACAAAGACTGTCATTCTGGCTCAATCCAGAGGCTCATTTAATCCAATACTTGTCTAACGGTGGCCAGTACCAGCTGCCTCAGAGGCAAATGCAAGACAGCCTGCAGAAGACAGCTGTGGAAAAATATTCCCATAAGGAATGTTTCTTCTTAACCCTAATTAGATACAGATTGGCTTATGGCTGGAAACACGATGCACAGTCTTAAATGAAGTTGCTTGATTCTGTGTCCAATAACTGTTCCTAAGAAACATGATTGTACTGTGTACGTATAGGTGGCATATTTCTCTACCTGTCACAACTAAATAGCCATAAGGCAGAAATAAAAAAATTAGAAATGGTTTCTGCTATTTGTCTGATGATTGCAGGCAAAAGGCCCAGTCAGAATGGTGGATCTACTGGGCTACATACTGTGCAAATAGGGTAAAAGATATTACAGACTAATGAAGACAAAATGCAACAAGAGGGTATAGCAAACAATTGGAAGGAACAGACGACAAAGAAAAACTGCAAAAAAACCTGTTAACGTTTTACCGATTTTCTTAAGCAGTTACAAATGATTCTGATTTGTTTTTCTAAAGTTATTTTGGAGAGGAAGAATTATAGGAGAAATAGAATGGACTTACTGCCTAGCTATCCTGGCCAAGAAATCTAAGATGTGAAGCCAAAAAAAAAAAAAAAAAAAAGGGAAAGAACCCCAACAGCAGTTCTTCAAGGACCAGAAAAAGAAATGTTATGAGCATAACAAGGTTTCAGCTCCTTTTTTATTAAAAAATTATTTGTGCTGTAATAATATCTGTGCTGGTGCAAAGCTTTCCTCAGAATACCCTGAACCATAAGGTGCCATGCTACTCTTTGGCCTCAACAAAAGAATTTTGTTGGGACTTAAACTGGATGTCAGTTCCCTGCCACACCACTCTGTCCATCCACCTCACTGGAAACTCAAGATTCTGCCAGTTTTAACTCTGCCTTTCCATTAACAACCAGTGAGTCCCAGTTGGTGAGTTCTCCAGGGATGTCTCACTCTATTGTCCAGTAGGCCCTCTCATTGAACCCTTGGAACAATTAAGTTTGCTGCCTCCAAAGAGAGAATGCACACACCAGTCTGCTAGGTATGTTGAAAACTAATCTTTACTACAGTACTGCGCTGAGGTGGTTTATAGTAACAACCAATTTTCATATAGAAATAATTAATGGTCCAGCCTTTCTGGTTATAACGATACTCTTCCAAATTGTAAACCCAATATGCAACTGTTACTTATTGACTCGTTTATTTAAGCCACACACTTCAATTATGACTACTCCAGTCAGTAGCTGAATAACATGGCAGGAAAAGCATGCTGAACAATCCATAAGCAATTCACAAGATGGGGGGGAGGAAGCGACCGACCACTTGACCACTGTCCCGGATTGAGGTGTCATTAGAGGAGGTTTTGGAACAAATAGAAAAAC
>CM057846.1:60497760-60511347 GCA_030068395.1 Apalone spinifera | reverse complement strand
TTTTCCCTTGCTGCAGCTTGTAATAAAACTGCCTCTGGCTACTTGTTGTTTACAAATGCAGAGTGAGGACAATGTTTTCTTCCACACAAGGCTAACAGTAAATAATATATTGGGCATGGATTTGACCTCACAGAGGTCATTTTAAAATATCTCTGAGTATATTGATTGGTTTCTGCTTTTCACATACAAATGAGCATTCCTCTCATCTGCTGTTAGAGAAGTGTAAGGTTCTTCTACAAACCATCTCTCATTTGCTTTTGAAATTGTGAAGAGATAAAGGAGCTGCAGGTAAAATTGTTTTGTGTACTGTACAAACCCGGAGGAAAGATTTATTTTAAGGAGCACGAGATAAAAACCACATGTTATGTACAGTCTCTAGAGCTCAGTAGTATTAATGCCCTGTGACCTACTACAGGTTTCATAAGTGTTGTCAGTAATGAGCAAGTTCAGTACCAAGGCAAACATGGGGAGCAAATTGGCAATGCTTACAAGGATGAGGTGGTGGAAGTAGTATCTTTTATTGAACCAGCTTCTGCTGATGAAAGAGACAAGCTTTCGATCTACACAGAGCTCTTCTTTAGGTCAGAAACACACTTTAAACAATGATTCTAGGGTTATTTTCCAGTGGAAAAAAATTCATTCCTTCTCCACTACAACAATATTTCCTCAGAACATTTGAGGTGACTAATTGATTACACAATAAAAGCATGTTTCCCTCTGCTCATTTATTTGAGGAGGAACAGCTCACTGGCTTTTCTGAAAAAACACAAGAAATGTAGCAGGCACTGGAATTAATACAAAGTAATAAGCAGCCAACTTTTCAGCAGTGACCCAAATGCCATTTGTGAATCTGGTCCTTTGTGTAATCTGTGTTATCGCACCACTTTACAAATTTATGAGGAATGAAATTCTGAATATTTTCAAACATTTTAATAAATTTCCCTGTAGGAACATTTTTAAAGTGTATGCTTACTGCCATAGAGATATACAATGATATATAAGAATTATATGCAGATCATGAATTATTTGCAATTCTTCTATATACCAAAGCATGTCATTCAATTTTCTCAACATATTTTACAAACATAAGTAGGCCTGGCAACCCTCCTGTTACCTACATAAAAAAACTGTTACTTATAGAAATCTGTCTTTCTGGGGATATAGTGTTGTCTTTCTGACTCTGTACATAGTCACTGAGGTCTAAATTGCACCGTTAGGCAAAGGGTAGATGTGCTGCTCTCCAGAGCAAACCCGCTGGAGGGACTGTCTCTCAGAGATACCTCTCTGAGCTACAATTCACTTCCCGCTTCTTTGTTCCAAAGGCTGCCAGACTGACACTCCTCCCCACACCAGCACATTTGGCCTGACAAATTCACAATCAATGTTGTGTGCAATCAGTATGCACATCATTTCTCATGCTCTTGCTTTATGTGAGTTTCCTGGGTCAAAGATGGAACCCCAATGGCCTGCATGTGACCCTCAAACTGTAGGTTGCCCATCACTGGCCTACAGTCTTCTCTATACTACCCGTCTCCCCTTCCACTGATATTCCTGCTATACATTTAAAAGTACAACCACCTGTCTTTACAGTGTGGATGTATCAACAGCGGTTCCAACTATGGACCTTAGCATTCTGTTGGGCCAACTAGCCCTGAACACACTGAGACAAATTCAGGTCTCTCCACTGATTTAAGTGTCAATAGGGTTTAATTTTGCTCACTATCTGATGGATAAAAAGATGACATCAAGGGACAGATGTCTGGTGCTTTTGCCACCGGGTACTATTGTCTCTTTCTGTACAACTTTGTAGTGATACTAGATATACTGTGGTGGGTTGAAATGCTGAATGACTGCAATCTTTCAGTGTTCTGCTAACATTACATCAAATAGCTCAAGTGCCATTTTCCCCCACAAGTGTTAGAAGACATTTTCAAACAAAGAAAGCAAATAATAATCAGAAATATCAGCTATCAGCCTGCAACACATCACTGAAAAGCATTTTGTTTTCTCCCGTCATACAAATGATAATGTCACTATTTAGGCAGAATAAGCCAACCAACTGAAGCTACTAGATTAGAGTATATTAGAACTAGAATCCCAGTCCATCTGAGGACCAAATCCAGTTTATCTGATGCAATTACTGAAAACACCATTAGATCCACGCTGGTTTAACAGAACACAACTCAATTCTCTCCCTTTTGGGTTTTGTCTTTTTTATTTGTTTTACTTGAAAACTGATGTGAATTGATGAAGAGTTTAGAGAACAAAACATTAAACTACTAAAATGCACTAACATTAGATTATCTTCCTGAGTCTTTAATGCTACACAGCCAAGTATCCATACCTCGGCTCCTTATTGGATAGTACCTTACTTTGTCTGTATCCCCCTGGCATCAGTAAGCCTGCTTATGGAGTAAGGTGGTGTTTAAGAATCTGGTCCTCAATCACCTTGCTTCAAGTATTACTAGAAGCTCTTTTCACAACAGAACAGAGCAGTCTTGCTTTCGGATTTTGGTTGCCTGACCTTTATATTTTTGGCTTCTTGGAAATATACTCTGTTCCCTTAATCCTATCCTGATTGTGATCGCCATCATCTCAGTTCTCTCACTGGCACCAGTTTTACAGCAACTATGCTTCAATGCAACTGCTTCTTGTTTACAGGTGTACAAGTGAGAAGAGAGTGAAGACCTTGGGCCAAATTCTGAGCTAGCGCAAGTCAGCATAGTAGATCATTTTGAAGTGACACATAAAAAGAGCATTATAAGACTTAGTTATAAAGCTATACTAATATAATGCTTCTATTGGCAGCATTTGACACATCTTAGTCCAATGATTCCAGAGCCTCCAATAGTAAATAGAAAGAATAATAATAAATAGTTTGGACTTCTGTAATATTTTTGGTGTAAGGATCAAAGTACTTTACAAACTGTAAGGCCAAACGCCTGGGAGGTAGGTAATTATACCAATGAGGAAAATATAAGGCAGGCAGATTAAAGATTTCCCCAAAGTCAATACAGCAAAGTCTCAATCCTGCAATCTGCAGCATGCTTTCACAGGGTCACATTTGGGTCAACAGGGCTCCATATAGACACAGCAAACTCCCTTTGCGCTATTGTTTGCAAGGTTAGATACCTAGTCAGAAATCATATAAGTCAAAATGCTTGCTATACTTCCCCCATGTGTAGATTGTATTATCTTTGGGTTGTAGTTTGAGATCTGGTGAGCTGATACATTTGTAAATCCTAGAGCTCAGACATTTCCATGAGTCAATTATTTTTTTCAGAAAAGCGTTTCACACAAGCTGTGGGAGTCTTTCCTGTACTTCAGCATTAATTGTAATCAAGTCATTAGCAAGAAATAATGCACTTTGATATTCCAAGCTTCTCTTTAGGAGCCTGAGTGACATCATCACATTTGGAGTTAAACAAGCTTTGTCTTCTCCATAGACCTTACCCTCAT
Source organism: Apalone spinifera (assembly GCA_030068395.1). NCBI lineage: Eukaryota > Metazoa > Chordata > Testudines > Trionychidae > Apalone > Apalone spinifera. Next base: position 60,507,888 of record CM057846.1, on the reverse strand, counting down.
TTCCATCAGTATTTTTTTAAATAGCTCTTCCCCCAAGTTTAGGGGAAAGGAGAAATATTGTCTCACAAATACCAGCCATTCAGGATTATCATGTTTTATAACATAATAACAGTTACCTAAAGTTGAGATAGGTGCAGATCCTCAGTTAATGTTAAATAGTTCCACTTGACTGAATGGTCTCTCTCTTTCCACCTATGATACCTAATTCCTTATACTGGTAAATAATTGTGTCAAGCAGGCCAATACAAAATGCAAAACACAAGAGTTGGAGTTTTCAAAGGAATCCGTGGAAGATAGCACTCAATTCTCTTGAATTTGCTTGATAATCCCAGTAGAAAATATTTATTTTTAGTGATCCAGTTCAATACCTACATCTGCTTCCAGGAAACTGTGATTGGTCTCTTATGGTATTTTAAAACTCTAGGAGCCATTGACTTCCTCCACTCAAAACAAACTTAATTTATTTAGTTAATTTATTTATTTATTGTATATCAATACACAAATTGCTGGTCAGAAAATTGCCCTTAATATTCTGACTCACCTTTTAGGGAGCATGAACAGCATTTCCATTCTTCTCAAACTATTCAAGATAAATCAGTTTTAACACTATCATGCCAGCTGTCTTCTCTTTTTGTTTTGTTTGGGTTTGTTTTCTTCTTCTTTTCACTCAGTCAATGAAAGTAAATATACTGAGTAGAGAGAAACAGGAAAATTTATTCTGTCTCTATTCTGTCCCACTCCAGTTAACAGAAAGCCTCTTTTGTTAACAGCAGCCTGTAATTGGATGGCTATCAATATTTCTAGCAGCCAATAACAAATGTCATTTCCATCAATTTCTGGCATGGACTAATGAAATTCCAGTGGCAGGTAGCACCTTTTTGCATTGGCATTGAAAAACTTGGTGCTGCACAAATCATTTTGAACCTCTGCCTCTGTTATTTTCCTCAAGAATGGTCCCTTCTTCCATGATACTTACATTAGAAGCTTCTACATTCCATTCTCCACTTAAATAAAGAAGTAAACATTAAAGCCATGCATTAAAACATCATTAAGATATGGCTATTTTCTTTTCTTTTTTTTTTTTTTTTTTGCATTTTAGAAAAGACAGAAGTGGGGTGCCTGGAGAGGATGAGAAGATGAGATGAAATATCATTGTCTGAACAGCACTATGGGATTGTTGGGGAAGAAATGAATAGGAAGCCACCGTGCTGTGCAGAGGACTTTCCCATCCACTCCACTGTACAGACCGTATTTTGTGATCAGGATTAAATGTAGCACTCTTCTGGTATGTGATTTCACTACCAAACAAATGAACAATGAGACATGATCCAGGCCAAGCTTGCTCTGTAATCAGGGTGCCATTAGGAATTACCTCCCCACTATATCTTGTCTGCTTCCAATCCGATATCCATCAGCCACCTCATCACAGGACAGAAAAAACAGGGTCGAATGAGCTATGTTCACAAGCTTCCCAGTGCTAAAAGCCTGTGCTGAACCACAAATGCTATATTTGTGTGAACATCCAACCATTTTTATACCCTGTTCATGTAATTGTTTTATTCCAAATCAAAGTTGCAGGAGCCTGGAATCCCCAGAGAAGTATTTGATTATGTTATAGCTCAAACGGAAGTTATTGGCTTCAAGCAGAAATTATTGTGAATCATAGAATCATAGGATTGGAAGAGACCCTGGGAATCATCATGTTCACCCCCTGCCCAAAGCAGGACCAACTCCAACTTTCTTTGACATTACTGACATGTGTCTTGCCGGAGGTCAGACTAGATCAACATATTGGCCATTTCTGGCCTTAGAAATTATGCATTTTTATGTAGTTGTGAAAAAAATATGTTAGTGGCTTCAGGACTCCTTTGGAGCCTCAAAACTGTATGGGTGGCCCAAAATCTATACTCCATTGGATCGGTAGAACATGAAGTCTACATACCTCACATTGTGTCATGCTGTGTTCTGAAGTCAATCCAATAGTATACCTCTACTGCCATGATATGATCAATATCACATATTGTCAGATTTGCATCAGGACTCAAAACTCACAACAAGGCTCTGAAATATTTCTTCCCCACTATTCAGTCAACTCTAGTAATGAGCTATTGCACCGGATTCATTGCTGATGTAAGAGATCACAGTACCATTGACTTCTGCCAGAGGTGAATTACCCACTGTGTCTAAATGAGTCATATTAATTTTAATAGCTACATATGACTAACAGCTTTAATCTTTACTGTCAGTTCTTAAGTAAAAATTGTGCATTCATATTGATCATTAATTGGCCACATGAATCCTTGGTGTAATGCAACTGAGTTAATGGAATTATACCTGGTATGAATTTGGTCTAATAAGTATTTTTTTAAATCCTTCTTTGACACCTGGATTTATATGTGCTGCATGTGAAACAGTGATAAATAACTGAAATTTATCTCTTCACTAAAGAGTGCTCTCCTAGGACTTTAGACTTCTGCACTCTCTGGATTCAATCCTTTCATTGGAAAATGAATGACATTTTACTCTGCCATCTCCGTGTGCTAAAAGGAAGGTCAATGCAGTGTGATTTTAAATTGCTGAATGATTTTATACAAGCAAAATCAAGTTAAATCTGCTAGCTCTACCACAAACTTCAGATGTGAATTACTTTTGGCTAACACATCATCTAGTCTTGCAATAAAACAGAAGAGCAAAGACAATTTTATGAGCAGCAAGAAAAAAGCATAATATCCCAATCTGCTATAATATCAGAATCTAAAAGAATGAACATATCTAAAATGTCTAGGACATGAAGAGCTTTTTTTGTGACAAAGAAAAAAATAAAAATGTGTTTGTTTAGATGATGTGCTATATTCTTAAGTGGATCACAGTCATTACGACCTCTTCCCCAATAAACACTTGTCCAGAGTTTCCTTTGGAGAAGTCATTGCTCCACCCAACAATGAAATTGGATTGATAATCATGTTTTTTTAATTTGGCCATAGGAATGGCAGATGATGAGTGACACGAAGAGTCCTTTTTCTCTGCCTGAAACAGGGAGTGAGAAACCAAGAATACTGTGGTCCCTCCTATGGCCATGCAGAGCTGCTCTACTGGAGAAAGACTAAGAAAAACTATTGTAGTGCTGGGGGTAGTAAAAGGCCCTGGTGAGAGTGAGCAAGGCTCAAGAAAAAGCCACTAGGAGAAGAAGGGAGACAGGAACCAGGTGACAGTGGAAAAGAATGTGGCAACCTGAGCTGGATAAGAGGGAAAGTATGAAAGAGTAAGAGTCAGGCTATATGTACACTTTGAAACTTCCAATGGCACAGCAGGCCAGCTATGTATAGCCACACTGCTCTCCTGCCAGTGTATTTAAACCATCCCCAATGAGCAGAGATAGCTATGTCCTCAGGACAACAAATGTCTCTTGTCAACATAGTACTGTCCACACCAGTAAATCTAAAAATAGTGATAAATCCATACCTTAAAGAATCATAGAAGTTTAGGATTGCAGGAGACCTCAGGGGGTCATCTAGTCCAAACTCCTGTCCGAAGCAGGACCAATCCCAACTAAATCATCCCTGTCAGGGCTTTATCAAGCTTCTCCTTAAAGACCTCTAAGGATTGAGATTCCACCCCTCCCTAGTCAATCCATTCCAGTGCTTCACTAGCCTTCTAGTGAAATAGTTTTTGCAAATATCCAACCTAGACCTCCCTCACAGCATCTTGAGACCCTAGCTCCTTGTTCTGTCATCAGCCACCACTGATAACAGCCTCTCTCCATCCTTTTTGGAACCCTCCCTCACACGTAGTCAAAGGCTGCTATCAAATCACCCCCACTCTTCTCTTCTGTAGATAAAATAAGCCCTAATCCCTCTGCCTTTCCTCATAAGTTACATGCTCCAATTTGCCAATCATTTTTGTTGCCTTCTGCTGAACTTTTTCCAACGCGTCCACATCTTTTCTATAACAGGGGGTCCAGAATTGGATGCAGTACTTCAGATGAAGCCTCACCAATGCTGAATAAAGGGGAATAATCACTTCTGCTGGTAATGCTCCTACTAATGTACCCCAATATGCTATTAGCCTTCTTGGCTACACGGGCACACTTGATTCATAACCAGCTTCTCATCCACTGTAATTCCCAGGTCTTTTTCTGCCAAACTGCTGCTTAGCCAGTCAGTCCCCAACCTGTAGCTGTACTTGGGATTCTTCTGTCCCAAGTGAAGGACTCTACACTCATCCTTATTGAACCTCATTAGATTTCTTTTTGCCCAATCCTTCAATTTGTCTAGGTCACTCTGGACTCTATCCCTACCCTCCAGTGTATCTACTTCTCCCCCAAGCTTAGTGTCACCTGCAAACTTGCCTTATAGTCCATTTATCCAATCCATACTTCTTTAACTTGCTGGCAAATATACTGTGGGAGACCATATTAAAAGCTTCGCTAAAGTCAAGATTTATATCACATCCACTGCCTTTCCCATATCTACAGAACTAGTTACCTTGTCATAGAATGCAATCAGGTTGGTCAATCATGCTCTATGATTTTTCCAGGAACTGAGGTGAAAATGATCAGGCTATAATTCCCTAAATTCTCCTTTCCCTATTTAAAGGCAGGTGTTATATTTTCCTTTTTCTAATGGTCTGGGACCTTCCCCAGTCAACATGAGTTTTCAGAGATAATGGCCACTGGTTCTGCAATCACATGAGCCAACTCTCTCAATGCCCTCAAATGCATTAAACCCTGTTCCAGGGAGTTGTGTATGTCCAGCTTTTCTAAAAAGTCCTTAACCTGTTCTTTGACTACTAAGGGCTGTCCACCTCCTCTCCCCACTGTTGAGGGAGCTGACCTTGTCTGTGAAGACTGAGGCAAAAAAAAATTGAGTATTTCAGCTTTTTCCACATCATCTGTCTCTAAGTTGCCTTTCCCATTTAGTAAGCATTATCTCTCTTTCTCTGGACACACCCTAAAAGGCCTGTTGAACTCAGTGAAACATTCTTCTCACAAACAGAAAGGTGAGGCTGACATCAACAACTGACCTTGCCGAGGTAGAAGAATCCATCACTTCCTGAAGGTTCTCAGACCTTTTTTATTTCAATACTAGCAAATAGGGGTGTGTCTACACAGCAACCTAAACTTGAAATAAGATACACAATTTGCGCTATGCCAATTGCATATCTTAATTTGAATCTATTTTGAAATGGTTTATTTTGAAATGTGGTGTGTCTACAGAGCACCAAAATTTTGAACTAACACTCTATTTCGAGCCATCCCTTATCCCTCGTGCACTGAGGTTTACCGGAATGGTGAAACAGCTTGCCCATTATTTCAAAAACCATTTCAAAATAACGGGCGGCTTGTGTAGACACGGAGTAGCTATTTCAGGGTACATCTGGTATCCTGAAATAGCCATGCACTGGAGACGTATCCTAAGACATTTCATCCAAAAAAGAACTCTTGTTTTAACTAAATGATGGTAATGTTTCTGTAGAGAACTCTCTTCGGAACATGTTTCTATTAAAGCAGGCTATGTCTTTATAAAACACTCTTGGAACTGGTTTTTAAAAAGATTAAGCAACATTCATTTGCTTGGGGAACAGAACAGGTTTGCTGTTTGCATTAATGCAATACACCAGTCTTACCTTTTTAAAAAAAATGTTCTACAAAGGATTTTATTTTACTCCTCACAGAGTAGCTTGTTATCACTGACAATGTTCTTCTAATTATCCATGATGCAGAACTAATAAAGGGCACCTTCGTACCATTTATATTCTCCTACTTTGACTTCCTTTGAAAAGGAAGTTTCAGAATCGACATGAAGAACTATTCATTTGGCAGATTTACCATTTTCTATTTTTCAGATTTGTTCATCACAATAGACATACATTTTCCTTCCACTCACTCTCTAGCACAGCAAGTCAGGAGGCCTAGGTTCTGTTTTGCCTGATCTGCAGTGTGGTCTTAGTCAACTCAGTCACTATGCCTTTACTCCTCACCCTCCCTCCCTTTGTCTGTCTGGTGGCTGAGACTGTACGCAGGGCCAGGAACTGTCTCTCTTTGCTTGAAGCTCAATTATGGAAGACACTTTACTGTCTCAGCTAGGGTCTCTAGGGGTATGGTTTACACAGCAAAGAAAATCCCAATTCAGGTTCACAGAGCTTGTGTGGTGGGCATGTTTCATTGCTATGTAGACCTCCAGGCTGAAACTGGAGACCGAGCTCTGGCACCTGCAAGTTATGGTTATGCAACAATTAAATACCATGGCTGGCCTGAGTCAGCTGTATCAGGATCATGAGGTTGTGAGGCTGAAAAATTGCTGCCTAGATGTTTGGACACAGGCCAGACCCTGATCCTTGGGGACCCAGTCAGGGGGAGTGTCCCGGAGCTCGGACTTCACTCCGAGTCTGAACTTCTACACGGCAAGGATTTGGGTACACTATAACATAAGCACAGGCATAGACTCTGGCTCCAGCCTAACCCCTCTTCCATCTACCCACACAAACCGTACTAACCTGGGGGCTCAGAGCTAGGGTTCAGGACCTGGGACACAGGCTTTGAGCCCTATTGCTTTGTTGCGTAGACACAGTCCCACTTGCCTTGCTTCCTTGTCCCTTGTGATCCCATGGGCTGACATCCTAGGTCCTTTGTATCCTGACAATCTTTAGTCAACTCAACTGAAGAGAGAAGCCAACCCCTCCTTGATGCAGAGCATCATCTCAGTGATTCAACATTAACCAGTTGTCTTCTGACCACCAACCTGCAATCACACCATCATGTGTTAACCTGACTAGCCCATTCCACGCAGAGATGTGTTTTCCAGTCACTATACTTTGGCTGCATACACTGCAGGGTTTCACACCAGCAGCCTGGAGTAACATCTCCCTTTCTCCACTAAGGCATCTCGAGAAAAGTTACATCCTCAAAAGTGTAAAAGGCCAATAGGGAGTGAAGTGATAGAAAAAACACTTGTTGCTAGGCCACTTGCCATGTGCTACCTGCCCCTCCCCCCATGAACCCAAGTAGTTCTGCAATTTTTACAAAACCGAAAAAGCTTGTACTTTAAAACTTACCATTGTCTCTGCACTTCTGCAGCTGTGATTAAACAGGCTGCGTCCAGAGCAGAGCAGTGGCCACACGCAATCCAACAGGGCAATATGCTGGCAGGCAGCAAGACATTTTGTTGACTTTGATTCTCTGCAGGCAACCCCTTCCCTTATCCCCACTCCCCACAGCTCCCAGTGGCCATGGTTTGCCATTCCCAACCAATTGGCACTGCAGGAATTGGAAGCCAGCACATCCCTGACAATAAATGAAGCTGCCACTACATGAAGCTTTTATGTCATCGAGAAAAAGTATATTGTTTTCCACTGCATCACATCATACCATGATGATTTGAGATAATAAAGCTAAAAACATGATCAGGAACAATTATACAAATTGGACCTCCCAGGTCTAGCACCCTTGGGACATGACTGGTGCAAAGGAGGGAGTTTGCAGGACCAAGAGAGGTTGGCCCCTCTGCTGACAGACGCCAGGCTCTGCCCGAGGGCAACTGGGCACACAGCTCCTCCACCAGACCTGGTGCTGCTGGGGCTTCATTGCCCCAAGGTTGCCAGATTTAGCTGTTCCAGAACCACCGGGGCTCCATTGCTCCAGAGCCATTAGGGCTCTGTTGTTCCAGTGCTCCGCTGCTCCAGGACTCCGCTGCCCGGGAGCCATAAGGGCTCTGCTGTCCTGGGGCTGCCAGAGCTCAGCTGCTCAGGGCCCAATGGAGCTCCATGGTCAGCCATGGGCTGCCAGCACTCCGCAGCCCCGAGGCTACCCCAAGGTGCCAGGACTCCATTGCCCCGAGCAAGGGCTTTCTGGTCTAGGGACTCTCTGATCCAGCAACATCTCTGGGCCTGCCAGACTACAAATGTTGCCACACTAGAGAGATTCAACCTGTACATTACTAAGCAAATACAATTCCTCTATGCAGCTAGGTACGACAATAAACAGGTCAATAACGTTTTATATGAATCCTACTGTATTTCACGCTCCTCCCGCCATTCCTTTTTTAGCATATCATTCATACAGTCAAGACCATACCCCTTCCAAACACTGGACCTCCCCCCCTCCATCTATTAGCCTTTTCCCCACAAGCACATTCTTTCTGGTGCTATTTCCCCTTCTCCATTGCACCAAACCATTAGTAAAGGAAAAGAGTGGAATCTGTGTGTTTTCCAAGGACCTGCTTCCAAAGATTTAAAATCCTGCAGCTTCCATTGATTTTTAGAAGCCCAGCGACTTTTGGAATCAGGCCAGACCCATTTTTGTAATCTCAGGAAACTGTGTCATGACTCAGAAATTATGGGATTTGGTGCTGATAAAAATCACAGTGTCGTTTGTACATTCTGAATATCCCCATTCAATTTATTACAGGCTGTAAGAGTCATAGATGCAAACTTAGCCCTCTATTCCCGTGTAAGAGATTTTTGATTTATCCCATCCTACAGTACCACAGGGCGTATTATGCTTCCAATAACTCATACTGTTTTAGCGAATACACAAAATCTATTTCACATGCAGTGTAATAAATCCTGTGTCTGGTCACCAGCTCTGCAGTTCTACAATGTATGTTTTATAGCCGAGGATGATGCTTTGCCAGTAGACTTGAATGCCAGGAAGATATTAGTGTGAGGACAGAAACAGCTGTGCTAACCACTGTAGCCGAAACACTGAGCTGCTTTGCTCTAGCCCAGGGGTCCTCAAACTTCATCACAATGCAGCCCCTTTCTGACCACAAGGTTCCACATGACTTCCAGAGGGGGGCAGAGACTAAGCTTTGCTGTCTTGGGTGGGTGTGGAACTCAGGCATCAGCTTCACTGGATGCCAGCATATCTAATGGAGTCCCGACCCACAGTTTGAGAACCCTGCTCTTGTGGCAGAGGTAGAGGTGACACGGTCATCTGTACACCTCCACCAAACCTTTCCCCTGGTGTAACTTAGAGCAGTCCAAATACTCCTCCAAGCTGTGCACGCTATAGCAGCTCTATGAGACACCCTGGCCCCTTCCTTTTTGTCCCTCACATGTGCCCCATGCCAACAGGGGAGGAGCCCATGGTGTAAAGCCATCTGTGCCAGCTTTATACCATCAAAGGATACCCCTGCACTGGGGAAACCTGGGTTGCCTGATTAAGATAGCTGTGAGTTGTGGGACAGGAGCGCCACAAAAGGCATTTATTTTGTGAGGACTGAGGAACTGGACTGACATGCAAATCAGGATTCACGGTGAAATTGTAGGGGTACACCCTATTACTGAGCATAGCGCTCAGAATTCTACATTATCTGGTTGTAGTAATATGAAGTGGTTGTCAACTTTTGAAGCACAAGATCCCTTTTTTAAACTTAAGTGCAATCCACAATTTACTTCAAACCCAAATACCCTTGCTCTGCCACCTTTCCTGCCCCATCCTGCTCCCCCCTCCCTCCCACACACTCCTTCACTTTCAGCAGGTGCGGATAGTATGTTAGGGTACAGTCTCTGGTCTTGGGCCAAGGGTTTTGGAATGTGGGAGAGGCTCCGAGCTGAGCCAAGGACAGGGGTTGGAGTACAGTAGGGGGTTCAGGGCTGGGACAAGGGTTCAGGATACAGGCTCTAGCTGGGTACCCCTTACCTCAGGCAGCTCCTGGGTGTTGCATGGTGGGGCTAAGGAAGACTCACCCTCACTTTGGCCCTGAGCCACTGCTAAAAGTGGCTGACATGTTTAGCAGCAGCTCAGGGAGGGAGGGGCAGGTAGCTTTACAAGCTGCCCCTGGGCTACAAGCACCATGCCCGAAACCTCCTATTGGCAGTGGTTCCTCATTCCTGGACAATGAAAGCTGCTGTGGGAAGGCCCTGAAGGCAAGGGCAGCATGTAAAGAAATCTCCCTTCATCCAGAGTCCCATTGTGCCCTCCTTCTCAGTGGAGATGGGGTACAGCAGTCAGGGGAGGATTCACCCTGACATCAGTGCCTCTTCTCTAACTTCCTCCCCTATGCACAGCAAACAGGACCCTGAAACTACTGATTTTTTTCACAAATAAATTAAAATTCATGATTTTTAAGGCCAGAAAGGCCCATTAAGGGAGAAAAGGAGGAGGAGTTGCACTATATGTAAGAGAGC
>CM057846.1:60417963-60485317 GCA_030068395.1 Apalone spinifera | reverse complement strand
CAGTGTAGACACAGCCCACAGGTTTAAAAGTGAAGGAGTTAAGTGACTGCAAAAGAAATGCAATGAAACATCAAATGCTTTGGGACAGCTCAAGCTTTCCTTTCACTAGTGAAATGTCAAGTGACAACCAGTCTTTAATGAGGCAGCTTGACCTCCCGTTGAACCGGAAGAGGAAGACCACACCCAGGTGCCCTGGTGGGCAGAGCCAAAACAATCCTATCCCACCCCGTAGGTAGCAGAGTTGTGGGGCTGGAAGCAAAAAGGCAGGAACTGAACCCCAGCTACTGAAGGAGCCAGATGCCTTCCCCAGGCTCCTGATATGGGAGCCTGGTATGCACCTCCAGGAAGCAGAAGACTGACTAGGACTGTTTGGATCACCGCCATATCCCAGAAGCTAAGGAACTGGAAACCCTATTGGAGGCTTCACTGCCCAAGGATCCAGGGAACTGCTACCCAGCCAGGTATGCTCACGGGGGAAGTGGAAAGTAGCCTGATCTGGCTGAGGAAATGGAAATGAATTGAGTCAGTGTGTTGGGGTCTGGATCTCCACTGAGCCAGTGGCAGCCAGAACTGACACAGGTAGGGCCCCAGGCTGGGATACAGTGGAATGTGTGGGCCTGCATTCCCTCCCACCACCACCCGAATCCAGTGGTGACAGTTTCCCCTTTTGGGGCCAAACACCTACACTTATTAGCTCTCCACCAGAGGTAGGAGAACCAACTGCTGTTCGGCCTGAGAACAGGCATTAACTAATAAAACTTTCAAAAAAGTTTCAATGTCTGTACCTGGACATACCAGTATTTGGTAAGAATATGTTTATAAATTGGTGGGTGACATGGAGTCAGACAGGGAAATATTCTTCCATTGTTAGGATATTTTGCCATGATCTTCCAACTGCTCTGAACATACACTATGATTCAAGCATTTAGCACCTTAGCAAGAGAATTATTATTCTTTGTCTTCAACTGTTCATTCTTAAACTAGTATTTTCCACTTGCATGGATTTCTTTGGAAAAAATAATTCAGCCTTTCTCTGTGGCCTACTTACCTCCGCTATGGTGACTGCGTCTGTTAATACACAATTGTTTTAAACAAATCTAAGACCAATTCAATTCTAATATCAGAACATAACTTACAACCAGTCCAATTGACCACTTTAAGGCTCAAGGGTCTATTTTTATCTCGCTTACATTGCTGTAACAATATGACTTCATTTACACGGACAGCATGATTCCCATTTTACATTAATGTATGAGAGATCAGGATCAGGCTGGTTTATAACTGAACCAATTAACTGTTGTACTACACATCAAAATCTTTGCACTATTAAAGAGTGCAGAGTACTCCACTTAGGAAGGAACAATCCGTTTCATACATACAGAATGGGAAGTGACTGTCTAGGAAGCAATACTGCTGAAAGAGGTCTAGGGGTCATAGTGGACCACGAGCTAAATATGAGTCAACAGTGTGACACTGTTGCAAAAAAAGCAAACATGATTCTAGGATGCATTAACAGGAGTTCTGTGAGCAAGACATGAGAAGTCATTTTTCTGCTCTACTCTGTGTAAGCGGGGGAATAGTCCCGCTATTGTGGGGAACTTTCCTGGCTTCTATACTACCCCAGTTAAACGGACCAGTGAAAGGATCTGAGTCCACACTCAGATTACAGTATTTTACACCCTCCAACTAGGTTTTGTAGGCCTTCAAGGATTATTAAAAGTAAGTCTGGATAGTTTTATTCTCATAGAAACCTGCAAGCTTTCTTTCCCTGGCGATACTCAAAGACTAGCTGGTCTGTTTTTAGAGGAGATCTTCTGTACAAAGATTTCTGAGGATTCACTGTGAATATGGAATCATTTTACTATCCACCGTTTCCTTGGCCACGTTGTGGTATGACTTTCTCAAAGAATGCATGTTTGTTTGTTTGTCTGTTTGTTTGTTTGGGTGAAAGACCCAGAATGGCGAAACCAGGATGTATTTGTCTTCCCAATCCTACTATCAGGACATATTCAGAATTCATTTGGCAACTGTTTTGTTTTTCCTGTTGAGTCATGTTTACTATGGGAACTTCACTTTCACTTAAAAAACTAGAACCTCAGTTGATATAAAGCAGAATAGCTCCATTCATTGAATCTGAGAGGAAGGGATTGGAAAAATCTTCATGTGCCTCTATGTGCTCTTTTTCAAGTGTTTATTTTTCACAGAGCCATTCATTTTCTACTTATTTTCCATTTTGCCTTGAAAGATGATGCTGTGCCTGTGAAGAGCAGTCTCCGTTTACATTAAATATTCTAGCTCATAATAGTGGCAACTCATAAGAGATCTTTCCTTTCTTGTTCTGCTTTCAGAACAGTGCAATTTGCATAAATCACAAAATGTCATACAAAGTTGTAGATGTGAGAAATTTACTCTGAATCAGCATTGCCTTCTATTTTGGCCATGGCCAGCACAGAATCCTTGCTATTTTGCTGTATATCTAGCTTGACCATAAAGTATGGTGTTCCCTTGTCTGTCTATTTTAGGTACTTATATAGTCTCCATGTCCATAGTACCTGTGCAACTCTGCCTGATTTGGCTTAGAATTCAATCAAGTAGGTTAGACAATGCACTTCATCAGTTGGTTTCAAAGCTATATTTATGACATCTCCACATAGTATAGGTAGCCAAGTTTAACTTCCAAGTCAGCTATTAGAAGCTCTAGGTACTTCTCTTGCTCAGAATCTAGAGAGGGAATTAATGTTAATTTTTTTGGAAGGTGTTGAATGGCTGGGGGATATTTGATTAGATTTTCCATTTCTCCAAAGCTGAGTTCTTGACTCTTTCCAACTAAGTTACCATAGTCCATTGTCATCCTGAGGCAAGACACTCTAACTAAGTCTACACCATAGCCTTTTTGCGGAAAAAATATATGCAAATTAGGCTAAGCATGGACTATCGCCGCACCTCATTTGCATAATTGAGCACCTATTTTTGCGCAAGAGGCTTTTGCGCAAAAAGGAGTCGTCTACACAGCTCCTTTTTGTGCAAAAGCCTCTTGCACAAAAAAGGGCGCTCATTAATTATGGAAATGAGGCACGGCAATATTCCATGCTTAGCTTCATTTGCATATGTTTTTCCACAAAAAGGCTATGGTGTAGACATAGCCTACGTGTCCTTCCCACATGATCTGCTCAGCTGGGGGGGGGGCCCTAATTTTAAAGAGCTACTACCAGCTCTGAGTGCACTTTGAAAGGTTCCATTCTGAGAAGTGTACAGAAAAAAAATGACATTGGAAGCAGTGCCTGAATTGAAGATACATTAAGGTCATGCTATTTCGCATCCTTAAAATGTAGTTTTTCTCTGAAAACTGGTGTTATCAAATTGGTGCTATAGCTCTCCATGTTTATTGTGTTAATATTTTCCATACCAGCTTGGCTCAGTTTACAAGTAAAGAGATTTTTTTCAAAATGGCCTACAGTCAAAGTCAAGCTGAGTTATTTTCTTCTCATCAGTAACAAAGTTCTGCAGGCCAAATTTTATCTTATGTTACAGCTGTTCAGTTTTCAGTTGTTCAGTTTTTGCATAGGCCTTCATAATTCCACTGCCTAAGTGTTGCTCAAATTATACTAATTGAGTTTGTGGTGGAACTTGGTAAATAAGTATGATGATTTTTGCAAAGGAAAACTAGAACCCAGCTCATTAGCTCTGTAGTTTTAACTACAGTAAAAGTGGGTGAAAACTTAGTTTTGTTATGAAGATAAACAAATATGATTGACTACTCAGAGGAAGCAAACTAGTTAGAGACCCTAAACAGTCATTTTCAGAGTAGATCTCAACTACATTTGGTTATGTTTGTATTTTTAACATTTTGATTTATAATTGTGGTAAATTTAATTAATGCTTAGTGCCTGGAGTTTGAGATAAGTACTATGTAAACTGAAGGAAATAGGTTACATACTGTATTACACTGATTTAAAATATCCCTTTATTTTATTATTTATTTTAAGGCAATTAAATTCATTATAACCAATCTTTCCAGTGCAAAGGTCAAAATATAGGGCAAGGATATAGAAATTATGTTGAACTTTAAAAAAAAATATCTAGGGATTGAAAATAAACTGTGGGAAAGACAGAAGTGAAATTGAGGTCCTGAACCTGCCCAGGTTTGTACAGTTTCCCTGTAACTTCCCTGAGGGACTCTACTGACATAATGTAAAACTTCCTAGGCTGGAAATTGACTATACCTCTTGGAACATGCAAGGGTTTTATTCATTTGTAGCACAGACTGAGCAGAGATGACCACTTCTGAGCTCCCCCTCCCTCCCAATCAAAACTTCAATGGTAAAGAGTATGAAGGAACTATTGGAGTATCTTCGGGTATGTCTAAACTACACGGTTCCGTCGATGGAGCCATGTAAACTAGTTTACCCGAAATAGTCAATGAAGTGGAGATTTAAATAATCCCCGCATCATTAAAATAAAAATGGCCGCCGCGCTATGTTGACAATCAGCTGATCCGGCACAGCACGGCAGTCTAGACGTGGAAACGTAGTATAGTAAGAAGAATTGAGAGACTGATCCTTTATGGAAACGAGGCATAAAGGAGAGGTCGAGAAAGGCTTCCCTTGTCAACCGATCCACATCTAGACTGCTGCACTGTGCCGGATCAGCTGATTGTCGGCACAGCGCAGCGGCCATTTTTATTTTAATGAAGCGGGGATTATTTAAATCCCCGCTTCATTGACTATGCCAGGTAAACTAGTTGGCTCCGTCAACAGAGCCATGCAGTCTAAACATACCCATAGAGAGAACACTGGCCATCTTGGAAATGGGGCCTCCTGGCAGAAGAGAAGAGGTGGTGTGGGAGGCAGTACCCAAAACTTCTGAGTTTTAGAGGAGGAAAAAAAACAGGCTCAAGAAATGAACAAGTGTTTGGTTAAGTACATATTTCATTTGACTTTTTTCAAGTAACAGAGCATTATGTGAAGAACTAATATAGTGAGCACATACATCACTGACTGGAAGGAAGATACCTTGTTCTACTAATAAATAATGGAGATTTCTGCCAGGTGAGCAAATGTAAAGGAACTTTTTCATTTGTCAGATCCTTGGTAGGATCAGTCTCTCAAACCTTCATACTATACTACGAGATGCTACACTGTTCTTTATAAGTAGAAATTGTTTCAATTTGATGGGCAACTCAAAATTACTTACTTTGTATATTGCCTAGAATTTAAGTAATGAGCCATTGGTCATTCTACACCGTGAAAGAAATTGCCTTGCAAATACATGCCAAGAAAGACAGATCATCAGAAAGGATGGAAATACTAGAATTTTGACCTCTGGGATGGATGCTCTGTGTAGAAACTCAGTTAATGACATTGCAATGATGAAGTATGACTCATTTGAAAATGTAATTTGGAGAAAGATGACTTAAAAATGCAAGATTAAAAAAATGTAAAAGTTAGAACATTTTCCAATTTGACCTAAGGGACATTGAGGAATATAACGTTTGTAAGCGGCATAGCAGAAGTGAAATGGTTCAACAATAACAAGGAGTCCAGTGGCACTTTAAAGGTTAACAAATGTATTACAGTATTAAAGGAGAAGCTTTTGTGAGCTACAACTCACTTCCTCAGATGCTGAAGAGAAAAAGCAAAACAGAAAGAATACAGAGATGGAAGTGTGACATCAGTGCTAATTAAATCAGAATGGATGTGGCTCAGCTCCAACAGTGGTGAGAAAGGGAGAATACCTGAATGGGAAATTACCTATTGGTATGTGAGAACCACTACATGTGTTTGTTTAGACCTTGAATTCCAACTCAGCAGTTTCTCTCTGTAGTCTGTTTTTTAAGTTTTTCTGTCTGAGAACGGAAACTTGCAAGTCCGAAACTAAGTGTCCATAGAGGTTAAAGTGCTCCCCCACTGGCTTTTGTATGTGGCCATTCTTAGTGCTGGATTTGTGTCCATTTATTCTTTTGCATAGTCAGTCTTGTTTGTCTGATGTACACGGCAGAGGGGCATTGTTGCCACATGATGGCATGTATCACATGTGCTCGTGAATGAGCACTCAATGGTATAGCTGATGTGGTTAGTGATGCTGTCACTAGGGTAGATGTGTGGACACAGTTGGCAACAGGATTTGTTGCAGGATAGGTTCCTGGATTAGTGTTTCTGTTGTGGGGTGTGAGGTTGGTGGTGAGTATTTGCCTCAGGTTGGGGGCTGTCTGTAAGTAAGGACTGACCTGCCTCCCAAGGTCTTTGGGAATAGGGGATTGTCATCTAAGATAGGTTGTAGATCTTTGCTGATCTGTAGGAGAGGTATTAGCTGAAGAGGGGGTGTAGGTAATGGCTAGTAGTGTTCTGTTGCTCTCACACTGACCAGTCAGGGAGAAGAAGCTGTGTCCCAGTACAGGAGAGAACTAGAAGCACCTTGGACAGAGAAGTTCTGGGCAGACTCAAGGAAGCTAACAAGAAACTCCAGCATGATACCTGCCAGGCTGTAGGTCTTGATACAAGGGCCATGAAAATGCAAGGGTCACTGGGAAGTGGCCCAGGGAACAGGAGTAGTCAAATGGAGAGAATGAGGGTAGGAGACGGCTGCTGATAAAGGGTCCCTGGGTCAGGACTCAGAGTAGTGGGCAGGCCTGTGTGCCCCTGTTCTCCTTGCATTAGCCACTAGAATAATAGAATCCTAGGGTTGGAAGAGACCTCAGGAGGTCATTGAATCCAACCCGCTGCCCAAAGCAGGACCAATCCCAACTAAATCATCCCATCACTGCAGAGCAAGGCTTTACTGACTGCAGCTTGCCCCTGAGGTGAGGGGCTAAATCTTGGCTGCAGTCAGCCACAGACAGGTGCCAGGACTGAGGACTGCTGATGCCCCTGGAAGGGAGAGAGACTGGAGTAGTGGATGCTGCCGGAGGGCAGTGTCCTGAAGCAGGTGCTGTGGTCCAGGGAGTGATGCAGGTCCACAGACACACTGGAGACAGGAGAGCAGAGTGACAATGGGGGAAACACCACCTGTAGAGGATGCCGTGCTGACTGGCAGAGCTAATTCCCAGACTAATTCGCAGCAGCGATCCAACCCCATTATAATGACCTACCTGTATTAAAATACCTATTGCTGGCATTCAGTTGACCAAGTGATGTAGATTGTTCTGAACCAATGACCTGTTGTCTTCATTATTTACCACTCTTCCCATTTGTGTGTAATCTGCAAATGTTAGTATTCATGAACAACTTTATCAGTGACCTGGAAGGAAACATAAGTTGCAAAGGGCCAAGAACCAACCCTTAAGGGATTCCACTGGAAACATACCCGCTCAATGAGGATTCTCTTTTTACAGTTGCATTTTGAAACCTATTGGATAGCCAGCTTTTAATCCACTTAATGTGTGCCATATTAATTTTAAATTGTTCTAGTGTTTGACTTCTACTATATGACATTTTAAATAAATACATCACAGAAGTCTAAGTATATTATGTCAACACTATTACATTTCTCAGACAAATCGATAAGGGTGTGTCTACACTGCAGGGCTTAACTCGAAATAAGCTATGCAAATCGAGCTACATCAATTGCCTGAAATAGCTTATTTTGAAATAGGAAGCATCTACACAGCACATATTTCAAAATAGAGCACTCTTCTTCCAACTTCCCTTTCTCCTCATACAATGAGGATTACAGGAGTCGGAGTAAGCAGTCCTCCAGCTTGACAGTATTTTGACACTATTTCAAAATAAGTGCCTGCTGTGTAGATGTGGACTGAGTTATTTCGGAATAGCGCTAGTTACTTCAAAATAGTGTTGCAGTGTAGATGTACCCTAAGGGACAGAGCTGAATGTGGGTAAAGGTGGAGCTATCAAGATTCTGCCAGTGCCAAGAAAACCAGTGGAAAAAAACTGCAGTAACTTAGGCATCCCGGCTACGTCTACATGACAAGGTTTTTGCGGCAGAAAATATGCTAATGAGGAACTCCTTTGCATGAGTTGTGATCTCATTTGCATATTTTCTGCTGATCTGTTTTTGCACTAGGGGTTTTTGCGCAAAAACAAGCAGTGTGGACTTTTCCTTTTTGTGCAAAAACCCATTTTTGCACAAGATCCTTATGCCTCAAAAAAGGAAGTAAACTGATTTTGCGCAAAAAGGAAATGTCCACACTTCTTGTTTTTGCTCAAAATCCCCCAGCACAAAAACCGATTGGCAGAAAATATGCAAATGGGATCGTAACTCATGCAAATAAGTTCCTCGTTAGCATATTTTCTGCCACAAAAACTGGCAGTGTATATGTTGCCTCCCAAATAAATGTCTGAGTTATGTCAGGAACGACTCCAACCCCTTGAAAAGCCTAAAGATCAGAAGGAAAAGTTTGCTTAAAGACAATTTACCCATGAACATCATGGGCTGAGAGTTCTGTGCTGTACCTTTTTGGGGATTTTTTACTCCAAGTCCCCAAAGAAACAAAATAATTGAATCCCATTCACATCTGAAGATTGACAGAAAAGAATTGTTCCAAACTAAATAACTTATCAGCAACAGAATGAACACCATAAGGAGCTTTATAGGGGCTATATGCCTCGTGGTTTCTTGTTTTGTCTAAAAAAACCCCCAAATGACTTAGTAATTGAATTTATGGGATATAATCTGTTATTAATAAGTTAAGAGCTCCCTACAAAGATTAAAAGATGGTATTTTTTCATCAATCTCAAACATTTCCCTATGTGAACACTTAAAAATAATAATACATTGCTATGACTTTGGGGGAAGGGTGTTTCTAGGCATAAGCAAGAGACCTCCCAATTGTTTAGCCTGGGTTAGCACTAAAGAAAAAATAGAGCTTGCTGATTGTAGAAGCCTATATTATCTTTAGAAACCCAAGACTAAAACACTTTTGTGTATCTATATTTGATTGCTTTAACCTTGTAAACAACTCCCTAATTTCCTTTTGCCTATTTATAGTAAACTACATGAACATTTATTAATTTACAAGTGTCTTTGGTGTGAGATCTAAAGCACAATTGACCTAGGGTAACTAACTGTTCCTTTGGGTTTAGGAATAGTCTGAATATTGCTATGATTCTTGGGGTAAGAGGCAAGAATCACAAACATATGCCCATCTGGGTGGCAAGGCAGACCAGAATGCCCCCAGGGAATATAGGTGGCTCTGTGTTAAAGCTAGTAAAGCAACTGAGGAGTTTGCACTTGGTTGGTGGAATCTAAATGTAGAACTCTGAATCAATTTTGTGTTGTTCCCTGGTTTTTAACAGTCAAACTTCAAGTTGGCTCTTGTATTCTTTGCCTTATCATTGGGAGCTTCAAATCCTCTGTCTCAGTTCTTGCTCCACAGATATGAATTGCATCTGACAGAGAAGGAAACAAGTAATATTTCTGCTTTTTGGCCTACCACACAACTTTTGATAGAGCTCTTCTTTCATTAAATTGTCTGTGGTCATACCAAAGTATTCTGTATTACTTTGCTGTAATAGCAACAATGTAATAAATCTAGGCTTCTTGTACAGGAGTATGCACACCCCAGCCTCCTTTGAGGGGGATCATGGGTGCACTGATACCATGGTTAGTTTATCAGATTATCCTAGACCTGACAATATTGTGGCCTGATGGCCAGAGTAAAGGTCAGGACCTTTGGGTTCTGGGATTCATGGCTAAAATGCCCTGAGATGACCTGGCTGTCTGCAAGCATCGGATGGTGTGGCCTGGGGGTCAGAGTCAATATATCAACCCTCAAATGCAGAGCTATGTGTCCTAGTGACCAAAATCAAGAGAGTGGCCCTCAAATGCTGGGTAGTGTGGCCTAGCATCAAGAGTCAATACAGCAACTCTTGAGCATAGGGTGTTGTGGCCTAGAGGCCAGAGTCAATATGGGAGCCCACAAGTTCAGTGGCTGATCTAGGGATGTGGCTAGGAATATGGGGCTCTAGGGCCTCATGACTCCATTGGGTCCCAACCCAGGGCCCTAACAGTGGCAGAGTGGTCTGCCACTGGGTCACCTGGGAATCCAACTTCAACACAATGACCTTACAGGATGGGAAACATCACTCACTCCACCTACCTGGCTTACTTCCAGCTGGGCTCCCTGAAACTGAAATTCATATGATGTTGGGGTCTCTGGGTTCCTCAGTGCAGGTAATTCCCTGGGACTCCAACTTCAGTTGTAGGTGATAGCTCTCTGACCTGGGTATTGGGATCTCCAGCTCCCACAGGCAGGACTGTAATGTCTCTGGAGCTGGAACCTCCACCAAGTGTCCTTTCTGCTTGGTGGTCAGCCCACACTAAGCTGGGTTTCTCTCCTTTATACTAGCACAGAAGTTGGAGCATGCCCATCAGGGATGGGACTTCCTCAACCTGTAGTATGGGATTGACCTTTACCTGTCTAGTGCAGGATATGCACATGCCATCACACTCTTTTAAATGAGAAATTTCATCAGACCCACATATTGTAGTAGCTATTGATATTGGGAAAGGCAATACAGAGACAGCATTGTACCTAACAGTGTAATGGAGGGATTGTATAATACATTTTCAACATTTTGCTGAGTTTGGTAGCAGTAATTTAGAAAAAACATTTCAAATGATAATTCTCTAAATGGGTTCCACTTTTATGCATCTGTTTAGAAATGTAGCTATCTTGCTTAGGGTAAATGTCTTCATGACCCCTTGAAGGTATGAAAAAGAAATCTATTCAATTACTTAGAAGAAAAACAAAATATACAAACCAACACACACACACACACACACACACACGAACCAAGCCTTTCAACCTGTCAAAATCCAAACAAGTTATACAATGTGATAGACCCCAACTGAGAAAATCATTCAGCAAGGAAATTTTTAAAAACAATATTAATTCCTAATAATTTCCTGTAAGTATTGCATATCTTACTCTGTTCTATGATCCTTCTATAATTCTCAGTTTCATGTTTTTCTGTTTCTGACATAAATAATTTTTAAATAACAAAAGCTGCCTAGCGCACATCACTTTGAGACTTAAATGAATGGTTTCTCTTTAAACCCAGTAACATTTGAGAGGTATAACCTAAATAGACAGAACTAGAGGCACAAATACACTTTTTGACAAAAATATACAATGCATCCATGAATATTGAGAACTTTTCACAACTGTATGGACTGTGAAGATAAAAAGACAGCATGATGGCAACTTTGTATCCATGATAAAAAGTCAATCACAGATGCAAGATAAACAGAAAAGTGAAAAAAAGTTTTGATATGATCAGGAGGAAAAGTATAGGCTAGTATGGTTATATAAAAGTATATTATTTATTTATATATATATATATTAGTTCATATAAAAGTAGTGAAAAATGCATATAAGGAGTTAAGTGGGTTTAAAGAACAGAAACAAAAATTATCTTTCCTTTATTAAGATTCTAGATAAAGCAGCTGTAAGATGCCATGGTGAAGGGCAGGAGGAATTTGAGACAAAATTTATTAAATAAATCCGTTAGAAAAGAGTTAAAAAATGAACATGTGGTTATCACAAGAGAAAAATATAAAACCAAATATAATCCCATCCTTTCTAATCCCATCCTTTATAATTATCTAAGAATTGGCTTGGTTAATTAAATCAGCACCATTTAAGAGCTTTTATTAATCTAGTTTGGCTCCATATTCTGGCACCATAATATACATCACTAACGTATGTGTTTTTTATTTCCAATCTTTGGAAAAATAGCATTGAAGTGCCTGTGATTCTTACAGACTCAAGTTGCCAATGAGATATAATGAGGGTCAAAAGTCCTCAGTTAGTCTGCACTAAACTGAATTTCCCCCACATCCAAGTCTGCCTTTTTAATAAAGATTGGACTGCCTGTTTCAGAAAAGATCATGCAGAATAAAACAGAGGCCAACCTACTCTGTTGCAAGGGAAAGCTGAGTAGCTAACCTGGCACTAAAACTGGAACAAGGTTTCGTTTAGGGTTAAGAACCGGCACCATCCCTTTTATCTACAACAACCTCTCCCAATTGCTCGTGGCAGGAATAAAAACATAAGAGCCTAAGTTGCAGGGGAGAAATGGTGTTCTGTTCCAAGAAGATACTTTTCTAAAGCTACAGCTATTAATAACTTGGGATGGAAGGAAGAGAATGGAAGAACAGTAAAGAATGACTAAGGCCAGTCTACACTACCACTTACTTTACTCTAACTTACGTTGCTCAGGGGTGTGAATAAGCTAGCCCCCCGCCCCGCGTCACATAATTTACACTAACCTAAGCACTGAGTAGACAGCACTTTGTTGGTGGGAGAGCTGCTTCTGCTGAAATAGTGACCATCTCTTGAGGAGGTGGATTTATTATGCTGATGGGAGAACTCTCTTCACCAGATGTGCTACAGCGGCATGGCTGCATTGGTGCCACTGTGCCCGTGTAGCGTTGCTGGTGTCAAGTAGTCCTAAGAAGTACATTTGAAGTATCCCATAGACACACAATTTTGTTGAGGTGGTGGAAGGAGAATAAATTGTGGCCTCCGTTCAATTGATTTGTTAGGTTGCCTCGGAGCCTATCTGGCTAAATTTCTCTCTCTCTACAGTGGGGAAGCAGTGATTTTTCATTAGGGGAGAATGGCTTTGCATATGTCATTTATTATTTGGCATAAGGGTGCCACAGAATGTTAGATTGAAAATAAATGATGAAATGCTTCAGTGTGCCTTGAACATTCAGCTGTGAATAAGATACTATCAAGCTTGAGCAGCAAGATCTATTGCTTCATTGCATTGCTCCAGCAGCAAAGTTGTATCTTACTATTAGCAATTAAATAAGTTAAAAGGCAGTTTCAAAGCACATTTGAACAGCACTTTTCTTGCCCTATGTCACAATCAGTTACCAATATACCCGTTTAGCCTTAATTTTCCACATTCCATGTTGACAGATTGTGTCTGGAATTCAGCTCCTCTGCCATAAGCAAATAGCTGCTTAGGTATTTATATGGCCCCTGTCACCATCGTATCCACACACTTCACAATCATTTTGTCCTTCCCACATCCATCATAGCATGGCTATGCTGCAGCTTGTCTGGGGTCACAGACTGCTGCTAGCACTCTAAAAACAGCTGTGTAGATATTGCAGCTCAGACTAGACCGTGGTCCCTGAAGTCTATGGGAGTGGATGATCCGAAGTCCCTATTTAATTTTGTCAAAGCACCAGCCACTCTATTTTTAGAGCACTAGCACAAGCCTGGCAACCTGAGCTGGGCAGCTTACTCCCAGGTGTAGTGTAGACGTGCCCTCAGACATAGGGAACCGCATGCCCCATTATAGAGAGGAGTCAATATACAGGGTACACTGAGGGTGTGTCAACACCACTGTAGGTCAAAATAAGATACGCAATTTGAGCTATGCAGATTGTATATCTTATGTCAATGTTATTTCAAAATCGCGTATTTCGAAATTTGGCGCTGTCTACACAGCACTTATTTCAAAATAAATCGCTACTCTGCAACATCCCTTACTCCTGGTGGAATGAGGTTTACAGGGATGTCGGAATAGCGAGCCCATTATATTTTTAAATAACGGGCACGCTCAAAAGACACGGAATAGCGAAATAGCACTGCAATGTAAACGTAGCCTAAGTGACTTCCATAAGGTCACCTAACGGGGGTGGGGGGTGGGGTCAGAACCAGGAAGTATACCTCAGCCTCCCAAATCCCCAAACTGTATTCTCTCCACTAGACCATCATCCTCTCACATGGATTTACATATTAGACTGTACCAAAGATTAGCCCTACAGAGGGCAAAATACACAGCTTCTATGGGCCCATTGTCATATGCAATAGAGAGGTTCTTATGGTTTTCAAGATTGATTTAGAATAGCAGAGCACTGAGATGGTGAGTTACCAACTACAAGTACAGCTATTTCTTAGTGATGCAAAATCCTTCACGGTGACTAGTAGCAGGCATCATACTTGCAACCCTCTTTCTCCCCCCCCCCCCCCCCCCCCCCCCATGCTTTGGTTAGCTACTTCCTCAAAAAAAGCAATAGCCACATATGCAAAATGATTGTGACCACTTCAGCTTCTCAACCACCAAAATCCTTCTAATTCAACCTCTCCCAACAAACCTCCCCATTCTGGCTGCTCCTGTGTTATTTGCTAGTAGGGCACTACAATCTTCAAAGGCATTGCCTGTATTCACCTGGCAAAAATACAAGGTGGGCATTTACATATCATCTACCAACATTCCCCTGTACTCACAATGCCTTCTCTGCTTTCCTTTGAAAAATACAAAATAAGTGGCTGCATTATATTCATGGACAAGCAATGTCTACTTACTGCATGTGCTTTAGAAAGCAATTTAGGAACCTATGTAGATGAAAGATGTTTTGAAATGGTACACTCGTTATTTTCATTTCTTTCTATCATCTGTGCAGTGTAAGGTACATCAAAGAATGCCTCCTGCAGAACAGCACAGTGCCTGTGCTGTCTATAGCCTAATTTTTTTTAAGGTCATATTATAGAAAAATACCACTCATTGCCTCCCTTCGTCTGCTTGCTCCTGTGCTGGTAAAGGAGTCAGACTGAACAGCTGTTCTTATGAGTACCCTTATTACATCAAGCGATTCTAACACGTTCCAGTGGATTACATGCATTACACTGTGAATAGTCAGGCTCTGTGCATGACAACATAGGCCATATTTTCCCAGTGCAGACCAAATCAAACCCTTTTCCAGTCATGGCCAGAATTCCCATAGGTAGAGACCTAAAAGTTAAGCACCTGAATTTCTATTTAGGTAGCTAAATAAGGGGGATGATTTTCATTCATGCTGAGTTATAACTCAGATTCCCACTGGTTATAACATAGTCTTAACATAGCTAAAGAGGTGCAATCCCATCTACAAGCTATAACAATTGGTATTGTATGGTCCTGATTTTTAGAGGGCTATAACATACATGGTTATAATTAACTTTGGTTGGCCCCACAGCTGACAGGTCAGACCAAATCAGGTAGCTGGAGGAACAGAAATTACTTACCAGTAGCAGTGCTCTTTGGGAGCACTGACTGTGCCTAATGACATTTGTTTCAGTTTGAGGTCTGTCTGTAGCTGAGGATTGGCCACTCAAGGTCTGTGAGAGTGAAGGATCATTTTCTAGGATGGGATGTTATTTTCCAGAAATCGGCCAATGGGAGTTGGAAGATTTTGCTGGGTCGGGGGCAGCATGTAAAGCCTCTCCTCTTTGCCCGGGGCTTGCAGTGTTCAGAGAGCTGATCTGAGCAGTGTGCGGGGGTGGAGCAGGCAGAAGCTGGCAGAGGCTCTTGGGGGCCAGATCTTGTGGCTTGGCAGGCCAGATCTAGCCCTTGGGCCATATTTGCCACCCTTGTTCTACATCCATAGTGACCAGGATGGTGTTTTCAGGAACATTGCTTTTTCTAGAGAGCAACGTTGCACTTGTTTTGATTTAATCTGGCCCAAAGTACCTGTCAACTAGTTAACAAGGAAGTTGAATTGATCTGGCCCATATAGGGGAGGTGATCATTGAGCTTTTTGTTTCTTAAAGGGTTGCTAAATACAGCCGTGAAGTGATCTAAATAATGATTTTCTAATGATAACTTAAGGCTGGGTAATAAATTCCCGAGCCACAGTTTTCAGCAATGAGTGGGTTCCCAGATGGATTATGTATTTAAACTCTCTCTAAATTGTCAGCATAGGTTCCCTCTGAAAGCCCACCAGTATTGAATCTGTTTTAGGCATAACTAACAGAGTCATCCTCTGCTGGCACTTTGGGCTATTGCTGGGGCATGTCCTAGTCAAGCTTCATGTCCCAGGCCTGCCTTCATTGCCACCTATGCTAGGGATTTCCCCATAGGGGACCCAGAGCTGTCAGAACCATCAGGCATTGAAGTCTTTCCCAATATCTTCTAGTGCTCCTGACTGAGGTGTGGCATTCCACACTGTTGGGCCGTGAATTAAAGCAACAATTTAGAACTGCTGGGGGACCATTTTCCCCAATAGGTAGTGTTGCTGCCGTTCTTGTGCACTGATGTGGGTCCTTTTGTGTAATGGTAAAGGGGGAAAAAAGGACAAACTTCACTTACTTATCCCTGGCAATGAATGGCTTTAATAATAGAGCTGGTTGAAACACTTTTCTGCCAGAAAATGTCACTTAGTCAAAAATAAACCTTTTCCAAGGGAACCTGTCAGTTTTCTCAAAATTTGCCATAGGAAAAAAATAACTTAATATTGGTTGCCCACACAGGTCATGTTATATTTGGCTGGAGAGACTGAAATTACTTACAAGTGCATGCTCTTTGGGAGCACAGCCTGTCTTGAGAGCTTTTATCAGGATCTAAGTTGATGGCAGAGAAAAGGCTTTTGCTTTTACTTGTTGGGGCAGAATGAAGACAGGAGGAAGATAGAAATGGAGGAAAAAAGAAGTGCATTTTTTTTCCACATAAATGCCTTCTGCAGTTTTCTAACCTACATAACACTTGGACTGTCAAGGCATTCAAATTATACAATATGTTTTGGCTGAAGAGTCAAGCTATTGCTGACCAGTGAAGAATTTGAGTGTCTTATTTCAGATATTTAGAATTAGTGAAAATTATGTACTTAATATACTTAGTATCAAATTTGTTTTTCCTGTGTTTTGAGCCTTGACTTTGAACAGGCTAGATTCTACCTTATTCTCCTACTTTGAGTCCCTTTGATTTCATAACAAGTATTTTGAAACTTTGAAAGTGCCTGCAATCAGTAAAGTTGCACCTGGATTTGATTAACTGTCTTGACGGCCATTCTGCTATTTCAAAATTTGATTCTATTCGGAATAGGAGCAAAACCAAAATGCCATTGTTTTCCCACAGGTGACGTTTAAAGAATGATTATGGGTCAATTGAAATGTTCTGTTTTGATAAAATTGAAATTGTTCATTCAGTTTTTTTCCTTTTTCATTAATTCATTCATATACAAGTTTTTAAAAATACTTTATTTCATTTTTTCTAGTCAATTTTGTGAAAATTAACATGTTCATTTGGAGAATTTTGACTTTTCATTAAGTGGTTTTGTCTGATAGAAAAGTGTTTCAACAAACTCTATTATGAAAGCTATTCCATGCATAGATTGCACATAAGATGTTTGATCTCCAAGCCTTGCCCTCAGCCCTTTAAACCATATGGAAAACGTTGAACTTTTTTTTTTTAAGTTATCTTCATATTTTGCTCAAATTTTCACAATGAAACTGAACCTGACAAGGCAGACATGAAGAAATACCAGACCTTCAATGCTCTGATTATTTAAACCAATCACCGCACCGAGAACAATTACAATATTTCTTCACCATATTTTTTTTATTAAGTCAAATTTATGTTTTCCCACAAAGTAGAAGCTTGAAACCACCAATATTTCAGTTCAGAAAAAATTGTTTTATTTAGTAGAACTTCAAAAAAACTGGTACTAGAACACATGACAATCATATTTTACTTCCATCAATCATTTTTAAAAGGATTAGAACACATAAATCATTTATTTTAAACTCCCAGGGGTTCCATTTCTGCATTGGCTGCCTCCCCCCCCCCCTTTTTTTTAATCCCAGGAATACCAAATTCTATTGGCATTTTTATAAGACCCTATTGATATTAACACTACCAATAAGTTCTACTTTCCAAAGGCTATTGGCAGTCTCTGGATATTTAGTGACCTTCTACAACTCTGAAATCATGAGGCCATAGTTTTATGAATTATACTGACCATTCCAAAGCTGGTGGAGAGCTGAGCAGATTTGAGACCTGTTCTGTATGAAGTAAAATCTGAAGCCAAACATTTTTAGCTTGTGCTAGGGAAGACTTCATTTGCTAACCATCAAAGTCAACATTTAAGTTACAGATGGAGCTAAATGAAAGCCTCAAATGTGAACATCTTTGTACTTAGGGAAATATGGATATAAGTCCAATTCTTTCTGTATTAGGGCAAAACAAAGTTTGAATTCAAAAACTGTCAGCCATTTTGGCTCAAGTGACTAACCAATATTTGGGGGTTTGCATTTGTTTATATTAGGAAGAAAAAAATGATGCTAGAGTAAATCATTTCTTGGATGCAATCCTGTTTATTTACCAATAATGTGTATAAAGTCCTGTTTCCCTGAATACGGTAGGAATCAAATTGCAGGAAACTGGGTTTTGGTTGCAGTTCTGAATTTCTTTCTAGCCTGGGTCCATCAGCAGGTGGGATTAAAGCCATGAGTCTATAATGCATGAGATAAGAGCCAACTAGCTGTTAGTTAAAGTTGTCAAGCAGACTTCACTCTTCCTTTCTCAGGGCCTCTGGATCACACAGACATTACAGCAAATTTTGTTAATAACAAAAACCATTGCTAGTCATAGAATTGTAGAATCCCAGGGCTGGAAGAGACCTCAGGAGGTCATTGAGGGTGTGTTTACACAGCAAAGTTATTTTGGAATAATGACCATTATTCTGAAATAACTACGCAAGCATCTACACAGCAATTCCATTATAATTGTGCAGTGTAGACATAGCCTAAATCCAACCCCCTGCCCAAACCTGGACCAACACCAACTAAATCATCCCATCCAGGGCTTTGTCAAGCTGGGACTTACAAATCTCTAAGGATGGAGATTCCACAACCTCCATAGGTAACCTATTCCAGTACTTCACCACCCTCCTAGAGAAATAGTTTTTCCCTAATATCCAACCTAGACCTCCCCTATTCATGGTTTTCAAAAATTGCTCTGCTTTTGCTCCAAATTTTAATTTAGTTGTAAAAGAGGAGAATGTTTACTTCCTTGTTAGCAAAGTAATACATCATTGGAAGAAAATATTGGATTGCCTAGAAGGCTCTGAAACCCATGATAAACATTTAAGTTTCTAATTACCAGATGCCACACAATTCTGAGCTAGCCTAAGGAAGATCTTGAAGCTGCCAAAATCTGATTTAGGTAGCATAACAAGGCTCATAGCAAATACTGTAACAGACAAAGACAAAAAAATGTTTTTCCTTATTAATGTTATTTTGTGGCATTCCATTGCCTTTGTTAGCATTTGTTGTTAAAGTTTGAGGTTCATCACTTTACCTGACAGAAGATGAAACTTCCACCTATATACTACATCAAAGTATCTTCAAAATGAGAGTTAGCGTGGAACATTTATGTCATAGCGTATGTGTGATTATGCTCGTACAAATCGTGATATATTTGAGTATTTTGGTGTGAAAATGTGTTTCGACCATTTGGAAGATGTAGACCAAAAGTTTGCCATTTGAAAATAGTAATACAAAAATGTTATCTGAGGTCTCAGTTCAGTAAGTTGCTTACCCACATGCCTAATTTTTTGGACTATTAGGGTTGTTAGAGATAAGCAGATGCTCCAGTACCTTGCAGATCAGGGCCTGAATTTACATATTCCATCATTTACATAAAAAAATAGAACTTTGCATGACATGTTTACAAATAAGTATTCCTTGCACGTGCAAATGCTGTCATCTGAATTTAAGATATTTTGAGAATGAGCCTCAATTATTAAGTTAATTGTGATATTACTAAGCATCTGTGACAAAACACCAAGTATTGTCATCTGCTTCTTTCAACTGTACGCCATTTTTGTACTAAGTAGAATGACAAGATGAGTGGTTTTGGTAATGAGTGTTTTTAAAAATTCTGGTCCATTCATTAGAGTGTAACACAATAGATACAAATACAAAGTACCTACTGCAAAATTTGCCAGACAAACTCTTCTTTTTTAAAAAAGAAAATGAAAACACAATTTCCTATTTTTGTACAGGTTGAACCTCTGTGATCTGGGACTTTCTAGTCTGGCAACATGTGTGGTCCATCAGGAACAGCAGAGTCCCAGAGCAGAGGAGCCCTAGCTACCCCAGAGCAGCTGAGTCTGGCAGCCTTGAGGCAGTGGAGCCCCAGAAGCCCCAGGGCTGGCCAAGGAGCTGAGAGCCTGGTGGCCCAAGAGCAGGGGAGCCTGGCAGTTTGCTGACAGATCCCAGGAGAGCCCAGAGTCTGTCAGCAGAGGGGCCAACCTCTCTTCATCTGGCAAACTCCCTCCTTCAGGACCAGTCAGGTCCCAAGGGTGCCAGACCAGGAAGGTCCAGCCTTTAGTTTCCCTAAATACCAGCTCTCCATTGTTCTGCATGTAGATAATGTGTCTAAACTCACATACTCAAAAAGATAGAACATTAATCCCATCCATAACAATCTCTCTGGTTTGCCATTCATTCTGTGTTTTAGTTCAAAATGGCTATCTTTATTTTAAAACCCTTGTCTAACTTTTCCTTTCTTCCATATTTGTCTCAGAACTTCCCTCTCTCTCATTGTACACAACCTCATTCCTTTGTGGGGGGGAAAGAGGAATGAGAATTTTCTACAGCTTGTGCTATGTAAAACTGTTTTTCTGGGTTTGAAACTCCTCTCTTCCTGTTGGTCTATGCATCCTAAAGTCTCTGCTTTCACTTTTTGTTTTAATTTTGTAATGGTGAATTCTAGGTGTCATTTTGGAACAGAGTGTATTGGAAAGACAGTACAAAATTGGCCCTTTCCTTGTGATGCTGTTTGAACCACTTCATGGAATCAGTCTTATCTTATTTAGTTGTGTTCCTGTTTGGAGAAGGACAGCCAAGGCCTGCACACCTGGTTCACACAAGTCTCATATTGATTTGACTCTGTATGAATGAAAAAAAGATACACCACAAAATAAGTACCAAAGACAGTATTGTATAACAAAACAGAAATGAGAGTCTTAACGCTACCATTAGAGGTAGTATCTCTTTTACTGTACACAGTGACTGAAGACCTATTTATATTCTCAGAGAGGTAACTGAGTTAAGCTGTACCTGCAAAAACAATGAAGAGTCCTGTAGCACCTTAGAGACTAACCAATTTCAGATGAAGTTGGGTTTTACCCCTGAAAGTTTATGTCCTAATAAATCTGTTAGTCTCTAATAAAGTACCACAGGACCTGTTCATTGTTTCTTCTATATATTTAAGGCTACAACTTATTCCTGGGTATGCTTAGGAAACGTTAGGGACTGGTCACAGTCAGTAAGCAAAAATTCACAACCCTTGATCTGTCCTTGACTTTTGTGATATCGCCCTGACTAAAACTTGGCCTGGGGGCCTCGGCTCATGGCAGTGCCACATGGTTGCTGTGTGGAGATGTAGGCTGAGGGGAACAACACGGATGCTCACAAGGTGTGCAGTCTGGGGGGCAACTACCAGTGCATGTAGGGAGCAGACTGGGGAGTGCTGCCCAAGCTTGGAGTTGGGGATTTGTGGGGGGAATACATGGCATAAGGGGGCACTGCAGATGCTGGGAAAGTGGCCTGGGGGACACAGCAGGTGTTCACGGCGGTGGGCATTTGGTGGAGCTAGGGCAGGCTCTCTACCCTGGTCCTGGAAACTTGGAAGCAGCAACCCCAGCTCCACATGCTTCCTCTGCTGTGTCCCAAGCCCCAGTTCTGCAGCTCCCATTGGCTGGGAATTATAGCCAATGGGAGCTGTGAGGACATGCCTACAGGTAATGGCAGCATGTGCCAGTGGAGTGATGAGCTGAGCTCCCCAGGTAAGCACTGCTGAGGACCCCAACATCCAGCCTTGATCTCCTCCCAGAACTTCTGCTGCTAGGAGGGGATGGAGAGGCCCCAAAACTGACTCAGCAGTGGCCGGTGTGCCTGGCGCAGGAGTTGCCCACATCACAGAGGTCATGGAAAGTCATGGAACCCATGACCTCTGTGAAAAACACAGAGCCTTATTTATAGTATATGAAGACCTTCATTTGATACACTGGGGGAATGATCTTGCAAACCCTACTTTGAAATGAAGAGATGTTCCAACTGGATTTCTAGGATCCAGGCAAAGGAAAATATTCATAATGAATTCAGGAAGAAAGAAAATAACTTGTAAGAGGCTGCTTCTTATAGAATGTGTTTCCTTTCCCATCACACATTGCAGTTTAGCCTACAATTTCCAGAATGCCCAACTGCTTTGAATTAGAACTTGTAACAGAACTAACTGGACCCATTATAAGGTCTGAAGCCTTTTTCTACAGTAAGCAGCAGCCACGATCTAAGAAACAGAAAATAACAGCCTCACATTTAATCTAAATTGCATCAAAACAATGTAATATCGGGCTCTTAAGTAGGCACTCCCATCCTAATTGTACCCACCATCACCAGACAAAGAAACAGATCTTAAGATGTTTAAAAAAAAAAAACACACCTTGATAATATTCTGTCTGACAGGAGTCAATTATCAACATATGTGATTGTGAAACCTATACTTTATTGGTTTGCTTTTATGCTTCTTACTTCTTTATTGTTTCTTGTGAGTTCTTGGTCTGATTCTCAATTGTTTCTATCTGTTGCATAACTAATTTTGCAAGATTTAAATCACCTAGGATGTTGGGGTATGATTATTTTAAAAATAGTTTTGCAGTGGACTAGGATTGGTCCACCATATAAAGTTAATCTGCCTTACTGGGAATGGTGAGCATTCTATGCTTACCCTGGGTATTCTGTTTCAGAAGCTGTTAAAAAAGGGTAAAGACATTACTGTGGGACTCCAGTATCTAAAGATATTACTGACTAATTAAATGTAAGGCTCTTTCACTCATAAAAGTCACAGAAGGATATACCTAGGGCTCAGGGTATGTCAAGACTACAAGCCTCTTTCAAAAGAGGCTTTTTTTGAAAGAGATCATCTAGACAGCCACAAGGGTTTCAAAAAAGCTCTCTTTTTAAAACGCCCTGTTTGTGTTCAAGAATGCCTTTTTTTGAAAGAGCTCTTTTACCAGGAAGAATGCCTTTTTTTCAAAAGTAGGTATATCAATTTCGAAAGGCCACTTTTTTTGAAAAAAGCTCAGTAGTCTAGACACAGCCTGGATAAGGGAGAGGGTGCCTAGATTAAGGGTATTGAAAGGTAAGGGTATGTGCTGATAACACTATGCTTATCCTTACAGCAACATAGCCCATAGGTGAAGTTTCTACTTTATCAGTTCTGTGTTGAAGACTGAAGCATGAAGATTTCCATTCCCTTTATTCTCCAACCTAAATGATTAATCTTTTTCTGAACCGGGATTGAAAATGCTCAGTGAACACTCAGTACTTAAGGTATTTATATAATCAAACCAGGCCTACAATAACATTTTTATTTTCTTTATTGACTGCCACTTCATATGAAATAGAAGTGTGCATCAAACTGTCCATACTAATGGATCTGGTTTTTTCCCCTATGAGTCTGTTTTTTTGTTTTTTTTTAATTAAGAGAGAGAGAGACATTTCTATGCAATAGGAGATCCTAAGGTTTCAAAAGTTTGGTTTTCTTCCAAATCATGATAAAAATCAAAACCTCTATATTTCATAGAAATAATTCAAAGTATTTTGTTCTGACCTTTTAAAATGTGGTTTCAAGTTTATCATATATGCTCAATATAAATGTTTCAAATATTATATAACAAGTCAGTCAAAATAAAATATTTCAACCTTAGCAAAATGAAGCCTTGTAATAATATCCTATAAATAATTGTCAAGAAAAATAAACACATTCTCATGCAGTGTTTCAGTTTATTGAATTTTCAACCAGCTAGTGAGGTGTCACAGTTAATTTAGAATCCAGTAAGGCATATGAGTATTTGAAAATAATCCTCCCACTATGCATTGCATAGTCCTGAGGCACCTTAGAGACCAACAAAAATATATATCTGGTATCATGAGTTTTTGTGGGCAAATCCCACCATGCATTGCATTCATGTTTCTACAGTGGGTGGAGTCCTGGTCTCTCTGAAATCAATGAAAGTATTAAATTAGCTTTAATGAGACCCGCAGTTCACTTTTTGTATTCAGTTATTGTGTTGGTCATTGACCTAGCTTGGTTGGGTCCCCATGGAACAATTATTCTTACTGTCTGTGTCTAGACTGGTGTGATCTTGAGCCAGAGCTATGCAAATGAGGCTTGGAGATATTCCACGCTGAGCCTCATTTGCATAGCTCTGGCGCAAGATCGTGCCAGTCTAGACGCAGCCACTCTGTTTTCTCAGTCAGTTTCTGATAGGTAACAGAACTCTAGAAGTTCAGAAACGCATCTCTTTGTAGGTAGGTGGAACAGAAAAGGGCTATTGAAAATAATGTTTTAAGCTACTTAAAATGACTTTTGTTTTTGTGCGTAATCAACAATTGGACTGAATCAGAGAACAAAACTAAAACTTAACTGTGTACCTTTAAGATCAGTGCTTTGAAGTTACTAGTGTGAGATAATTAGTTCTTCTTTCATTGCAGAGCCATATGTCTAAGTTGGAAGAAGCCTTATAGCTACATACTGTAAACAGTAAATAGTCACAAGAGCCATAGCCCACTCACTTCCTTTGTAACTAAAGGTTTTCACTTAATCTTTCATAAGAACAGCAAAGAAAGAAAACAGATCAACAGCCAACTTGTTTTCTTTGGAAGAACAAACTGTCTTTATCCATTCTGAAAGAAAAATTAGTATTGTTCAGTTGATTTTTTCCCTCCCCTTATTGTTAATGTATTGAATAATGGTGAACAAGTGTGTGACTAGCATTCTTATTAAGTAACGATCATTGTTTTTTCAGGAAGTCAAAAAGATAATTTGAACATCAATAAATGATTAGAAAGTGTCCTCAGGTCAATTGCAAGCAGAAAAGTGACATGTTAACATTTTTAATTAACACTCAGAAAAAACACTAATACTATAAAAAAGCTTCAGAGGGGTAACCAAGTTAGTCTGTAACAGGAAAAACTTTAAAAACATCAATATGATATCATCTATACGTTCTGTTAGTCTTTAAGGTGCTACTAGACTATTTGTTGTTTACTTTTTTCCTATAATACTTGATTTAAACTAAATTATGTTATATTGGCATGCTATTCCTTTCTGGGCACCCAGTTTTGCTGTAGCCTCAGTCTATGCCTGATTACAGGACCAAAGGCTGGGAGGTCTTAGGTTGGAAGTCCAACACCAAGTCTCTGATTTTTGGTCAAGACACTTTGTAGATGTATCTACAAAGAGGATTTAGGCTCAACATTGCAATGCTCACTGGGTACCTTACCGCACAGTGGAATCCTTAGCACCTGGTTAGGTACACAGTCTCCCTCCATAATGCCAGGGGAAAGTCAGGAATATAATCCATAGCATCCAGGGGAGCCATCAGAGCTAGCCAACAGGAAATGCTAAAGAGAAGGTATGACAGGATCCCCTGGGTTCAGCCTGGGACTGTAGGACAACTGTGTACCCTTAACTCTCCAGCCTGGGTTGTCTCTCACAATGCTTTGCTAATGACAGGCAGCAAACCTCTGCAGGCCCTGTTATCACTCAGCACAGATGCATGTTGAACCAGGTAGATTGCAGGAATGCTCTGAGAGCCACTCATGAGAAAGATACCAGCCAACTCCCCTTTGGTTCAACACTTCATCCATGGAAAGTGGATATACACCAGGCTGAGCAAATTACCAGACACTTCAGGCAAACTCACTGCAAAGACAAGCAGTTAAACAAAAAACAAAAAAAAAACTATTAAGTGATTAAGTGATAAGCAAAAAGTCAGAGTGGTCACCAAAATAAAATACAAGCATGCAGTGTAAACTCTCAGCCCTATTAGATGAGGCATTATTATCTAATGTCTCTCTCTCACCTTTTGACCCTATGCCCACATTCCCCTTCCATACCCAAACTCAGTGCCCATCCCAACACAGCTCCTTGTCCCAGTCTCTTTGCTAAGGTAATCCCACTTCTCCCGACACCATAGTTCATCAAAAATCTGTCTCCCCTTCCTACTCATGTCCTTCCCCCAGCCCACTGGTTCGCAGTCCCCATCTTCTTGCTCAACCAGCACCATTCTACTCCCCAACTTGTCAGGAGCCCTCTCACCAGCAATCTGGCTTAGTGGTTAGAACCAGACTGAGGAAGGCCAGGAACTAGAGCTAAGCATTGGAGCCAGAGTCAGGAAGCAGACACCAGAGCTGGAGACCAGACAGAAAGCATAGGGCTGGCACAAACCAGGAATAGCACAGGTGCTGTAGAAACATTGAGCAGTCAATAACCTGCTGCTGTAATTGAATTTAAAAGCAGACCTAATGGCTCCCATTAGTCAACAAAGTGGGCCAGTCAATCCCATTGAGCTCATTATTCCTTAATGCTTAAAGCTGAGGCTGGCTAGTCCTCACGCTTAGCTGAAGATATTTAATCCTCATACTATTTACTGATTCCCAGCCCCCCAGTTTTCTTCCCCAGCTCCAAATGCCAATACCCTTAGCCAGCCAGTCCCTGCCTTCTTCCCAACTCCCAGTCCAATTTTCCTCTCCCGATAGCCTTAGACTCAGTTTTCACATACCCCCAGCTCCTTGTCCCAATCAACTCTCCTCAGGCCTACCTCTTGCAGGTCCAGCTCATGCCAAGTGCAAGGGGAATCTATGCGGAAATCAGCTGCTAAAAATCTAAGTCTCTGCTGAGCATGTGCAAGCTGCCAATTTTCTTCAAGGGCTTATACATTGGCCTAGCTGTGGCAGATTTTCATGAGGAAAAGCAAAAGACTTCCTGTGACCAATTTTAAGTGCCTGCTGTAGGGGTAATAGAACTTTTCAAAGAAAAAGTCACCTGAATTTTTAATATGGACAAAATAAAATATTTTCCCTGATCTTCTCAGAAATTGCTGAACTGTTTTAGCTGAAATTTCCCAATATTATTTAGCCTGAGGCAGAGACTTGATATGAAACGCTGAAGACCATTTTGCTTGAACGGGCAAAGTTAAAAGCATATGAAAATAGGGAATTATACTAGGGAGTGTTGGGCGACCTTAATCATTCATAGTGCTACTAGCCCTGCCAATAATGACAGTTTACTCTCAATGGAATCCTGCAGAAAAAAATTAAAAAGTCTGCACACTATATTTAAAAAATGTGCAGAATTATGCATGCTGTGTTTGTCAAAATAACACAATACGATCACACCATTTTTAATTATTTTGGTCATGTATTTCAAAATACCTCTTAGCAAGTATGTCTGTAATAATACAGACAACAAAAAAGGTTCAGGTAATGTTTTTTGACAGATTCCTTACTAGGCATATACCCCATTTATATGGCTCCACAGTGAATGAGCGAAACACTGTCTAGTTTGCACACCCACTTCTGCCCCCCTCATCTGGGTTTAGGACAAGTAGACTCAGTTCAGTGGGATCCAAGTATGGAGAGGCTTAGTGTACAAGTCGTCTCTTCTCTTACTCTTTTGCAATTCATGCAGCAGAATATGAAAATGAAATAAAAAATTTAAATGTTAAGAGAACTTTTGTAAAATGCATAAAAGATTCATTCTATTTTGGCGTGAGTTGGTCTGTGTAACAGTTTACATTGACATGCTTTTTATTCAAACCATTTTGCCAATACAAATCAACTTTTTTTGAACAGTTCCAATTACTTCAAACTAGCATGGGTCACTACTTGAAAGTCTCTGAGGAGTAGCCATGTTAGTCTGTAACTTTAAAAAAAAAGAAGAGTAGTACTATAACATCTTAGAGACTAACAAGTTTTATATATAATCATCATTGTGAGATTTCATGGGCAAAACCCACTTTTGATGAGACACTACTTGAAAGTGAGCCCAGTCGTTATCTGCTTTATACCCTCAGATGTTTGCATTCGCAGATGTGGATATCTGCAGCTAATTTTTGTGGATATGAATGAGGATGCAGATACAAATTTTGTATGTAAAATTCTGCAAATGTGCAGATATCTGCTTTATATCTGTGGATGTCCACATCCACAGATGTCAATGCAGATATCCACAGCTCATTTTTACAGATCCATATGCAGATGTGAATACAAATTAATTTGAACAGATGAGATGAACATATAGCATAATGCCTAAAATTTGTTTCTCACATTTTATTTAATGTGTGAGAAGTAATCCCCTAAACTGTTTTTTTTTTTAAATCAGTGAGGGGAAAGTCTCTCTCTCTCACTCAAATGCACTTCTGCAGCATAAGTGAGATCTGCTGCTGCCGTGATAGCTGAGATTGCTTACAATCTAATAATGTTTTCTCTTTGTCTGTGAGCTACAACTGTCTAGAAATTAGCTAA
The DNA here is from genome assembly GCA_030068395.1 of Apalone spinifera. NCBI lineage: Eukaryota > Metazoa > Chordata > Testudines > Trionychidae > Apalone > Apalone spinifera. Next base: position 60,457,263 of record CM057846.1, on the reverse strand, counting down.
ATAATCTCTCACTCACCACTTTCATTAGGTTAATAAGAAACATAACTGTGGCTGGATCATTAAGAAGCAATGTCCCATCTAGCAATTATTACTGAAGGTAACATGACCTGTGATAACCCCTTGTTTCTAGTTTGGGAGTGAATTTTGAAGAGGACTATATCTATGTATCAAGGTGTTTCCAGTATTGTTGATCTCTATGTACAATCTATATAAAATACATGGCAACAAGTAAAATGAAGCAACATATCAATGGTACTGTAACATACCTGGATTTTAATTCTTTTTGTTATTGATCATATCTTATGGAATTCAAAACATCATGAAAAGAGGAGTTAATCTTTATCCAAAGAGAAGACTGAGCTGAGTAAAGGTATGGGAATCAAGGAAAGTGTGAACTACACCTTTAAGGACTCTTTGCATGTGTCTCTAATTTGCACAACAATTATTACAGCTTGTATGAACAATAAGTGTCAGCTACTGCTTATAGTGCTTTCAGTACTCAACCATTCAACTGCTGTTAGTCATTTTAACCAATCCTGTGGGTGAGATCATCTTAAACCATCACTGGGTGGCCAAAGAAAAGTCCGAGTGTAAGGCCAATAGGAATCTTCTAGCACCATCTGACTTCTTGTAGAACACAGGCCACTAACATCACCCAGCCATCTATACCTTAATCCAAGAATTTACATTAGACCAAGGTATTATGCTCCTCAGGAGACTAAACTATTGTAAGCCACAGGCAAAGAATAGAAGGAAGAGACGTACACTAATGCTCAGGGGCATTTAAGTGAGAAATACCCAGGTGATCCAAGCCAGCAATTCTGATCCTACACTACAGAAAAGGCAACCTCTCCCCCTTCCAGGCCACTGGGGCTATGTCTACTCTCGTGGCTTCTTGCGTGAAAAATATGCAAATGAGGCTAAGCGTGGAATATCGCTGAGCCTCATTTGCATATCTAATGAGCCGCCATTTTTGCAGAAGAGGCTCTTGCGCCAGAAGGAGCTGTCTACACTGCCCCTTCTTGCTCAAGAAAACTCCTCTTGTGCAAGAGGGTTTTTCTTGCACAAGAAGGGGCAGTGTAGACAGCTCCTTCTGGCGCAAGAGCCTCTTCTGCAAAAATGGTGGCTCATTAGGTATGCAAATGAGGCTCAGCAATGTTCTACACAGCCTCATTTGCATATTTCTCGTGCAAGAAGCCGCGAGTATAGACATAGCCTGGGAGAGCTAACCATTGTATCAGAAAAGGGTGGACCTAGAAGATATCAATATGGAATACTATGCAGTCAGACCTCTCTCCCCACTTGCTATCACCCATAATCTAGATTAGATTTCAAAAAAAGAGATTCAGTCTATGTCTATACTGACGAGCTTACCTACCAGTACATCTACTGCAATGTCTCTCAAGTAGCTGCTCTATGTTGATGGGAAAGTACTCTCCTATTGACATAATTAAACCACCCCCAACAAGTGGCAATAGCTATGTTGGCATAACTTATTTTGCCTAGGAGTGTGTGTTTTTTTTCACATCCCTGAGTTATGTAATATCGGCCAAAGTTGTAGTATATACATGGCCTAAATGTACAAGTTTCAACAACATTTAGTAATAATCACTTGAAATGTCGTTTCCTGGCAGCATTATCAAAACCTTTCAACTAGTGCAAAGTGTTTTATGCAAAATCAATTTTTTTCATGTTTCCTCTAAGAAATGTTTTAGCCTTGCACATGGAGTGAAGTAAATGTTGTAGGGTCACATCTTCAGCTGTTGCACAGTAGCACCAACGACTTTCTCAGCCCCTGTTGCTTTATCCAGACTGCTTCCATCTTCCAGGAGGAAAAAAAATCCTTAAGAACATTTATTTGATTCTTCAGCATGTGTACAAAAATTCTTTGCATATTGTACAAAAATTATTAGGTGCTTATAATTTTCCCCAATAAGTCAGGTCAGGTGATTTAAATAAATAACCAAGTAAAAACACAAATTTGATTATTAGAGTTCTATTTTACAATTAAGAGCTACATTCATTTTTCAGTACAAGGCAGGGCAATGCACAGAATACAGAAAACAGCACCTCTATTTAAACACATATACATTTATACAGTACACTAGCAAAATGTGAACATGAATACATACTTTTAGAATGAGAAAAACTCCTATGAAAAACTTATGAATCTCTCCTTTGAAAGGAGCCTTTTGATTGTTTCCCAAACATTCTAATTGTTGTCTTTTGTCATACCATATTTTTTAAATTTAAAAATATATAGTTAAACACTGTTAATGACTATAGATCTGTTTCAGATCTATCCTGTGCCTGTCCAATCCACAATGTGGAACCTAATTGTGTATTTCTCTATCTGCAAACCGCACAGAACTTCAGCTTAAGAATACTTCATAAAGGAGGTCACGAATGAATATAGATCAACATTGACATTTAGATAAGAATTTTGCTCTTAGTACCTTAGTCACATCTGGATAGCTTAGGGTAAAATCCACCCTCTCTTTGAATGTTAGATTATTTAGAAAAAGAGTACAACCATTTAGACAAAGTTGAACTAAAAAATTATGAGCCGGGTTTTCAGAATTGGGAATGCACAGCAGTTGCGGGTTCCTGACTTATTCCTGCAAATCATAGAAGTTCACATGCAAATCAAATCACAGAATCGGCCATTTAGCCCAATAGCCTATACTCAAAGCAGGACAAAATAATAACTAGACCACACCTAACTCAGGGGTTCTCAAACTACGGGTCGTTATCCTTCTGGGAGTCACAAGGTGGTTATATGGGGGTCTGGAGCTGTCAGCTCTCTGGGACTGACAGACCCAAGACTCTATTAAATTAAAATGATCTCCCATTTATCATTTATGGGGGGAGGGAGATTTGTTCTCCTATTTACCTACTATGACAAGAAGATTTTCTTAAAGTCCAACATAAACCTCCCTTGCTGGAATGGGAATGCCAATGCTTCTTGTCCAATCATGAAAAGTTTTAGGCTATGTCTACACTACAGGCTTCTTGTGCAAGAAGCTTTTTGCGGAAGAGATCTTCCACAAAAACTTCTTGTGCGAGAGCGCATCCACACTGCAAAAGCATATTGAAAAAGCGATGCGCTTTTGTGCAAGAGAACATCCAGACTACATGTACGCTCTCTCGAAAAGAAACTCTGATTGCTATTTACAGAATGGCCACCAGGGTACTGTGCTTTTTTCGATTGCCTCTTTTTGCGCAAAAAAACCCTGTTCCCCATCCACACACAACTTTTTGTGCAAGAGCTCTTGCACAAAAAGGAATTAATCCTCATAGGAGGAAGAATACCTACACCAGAAAAACCCCTCTGTTCTTTTGTTTTACTTTGCGCAAAAACTCTGTAGTGTAGACCTAGCCATAAAGAACAGTTTTTCACTCTTCCCTTTGTAACAACCTTATATGTATTTGAAAACTGTTATCATGTTCCCTCTACCAGTCTCCTCTTCCCCAGACTAAACAAATCTATTTTTGCCAATTTTTCCTTGAGGTAAAGATAAAAAGAGGAAAGGAAACAGTGTGATATCATGGTATGAGTCTACTATAGAACACCCAACAAGGAAGAAGAGGTGGATCCAGCTTTTTTAAACAGCTAATCAAATTATTCAAAGCAGATGACTTGGTGATGATAAAAGACTTCAGTTACCCAGACAACTGTTGTGAAAATAAAACAGCAGAGCACAGATTATCCAAAAAGTCCTTGGCATGCATTAGAGACATTTTTTTATTACAGAAGATGGAGAAAGCAACCGGGGAATGGCTGTTCTCTATTTGATTTTATCAATAGGGAGGTACTGGATGAGAATTAGAAAGTGGAAGACAACTTGTGTGACAGTGATCATGAAGTGATTGAGTTCATGGTTCTAAGGATAGTAAGAGGGGAAACAGCAGACTAAAGATAATGGATTTCAAGAAGAAACTCTGGCTATTTCTACACTACAGAGTTTTTTGGAAAAATGGCCGTTTTTCAAAAAAAACCTTCACTTACGTCCAAACTGCACTCGCATTCTTTCAAAAAAAAAATCTAAAGCAGCAAGGGGTTTTTCCGACATTGGTAAACCTCTTTATGAGGAGGAAACTTTTTCCCAAAAGAGCTCTTTCGGAAAAAGGTGTGTGTGGATGGGGAAGAAGGAGCTCTTTAGAAAGAAGAGGAAAGAGAAAAAAGCACAGGTGTCATGGTGGCCACTCCGTCCATAGTAATCACAGCTTAAATAAGAGATAGCGTCTATTCAATGTGGATACTATCTTTCAAAAAAGCAAATTGCTTTTTCAATGTGTTTTGGCAGTGTGAACGCTCTCTTTTGCAAGACTTTTCTTTGGAAGATCTCTTCCAGAAAAGCTTCTTCCGAAAGAAGCCTGCAGTCTAGACGTAGCCTCTGAGATAGTTGGCAGTTTTCTCAGAGAGACATTATTAAGTGCACAAGAGCAAACTATCCCACTGCATAGGAAAGTTAAGAAGTATGGTAGGAGACAACCCTAGCTTACCCAGGAGATCTTCAATTATCTAAAACTCAGAAAAGAGTCCTATGAAAAGTGGAAACTATGTCAAATTAGGAAGGATGAATATAAACAAACAAGTTACAACTCAAGCATGTAGGGACAAAATTAAAAGAATCAAGGTACAAAAGGAGATTAGACTAGCTAAAGACATAAAGGCTAACAAAAATCATTCTATAAATACAGTAGAAGCAAGAAGATGACCCAGGAGAAAGTAGAGCCATTACTCAATGAAGCAGGAAAGGCAATAACAGAAAATGTGGAAATGGCAGAAGTGCTAAATGATGTTTTTATTTCATCTTCAGGTTAGTAGAGATCAGACATCTAACATAATGACCACCAGTGAAAATGAGGTAGGATCTGAAGCTTAAATAGGGAAAGAACATATTAAAAATTATTTAGACAAGTTAGATATCCTCAAGCCAGCAGGGCTAATGAAATACATTCTAGAATACTTAACCAGCTGACTAAGGATATATCTGAACTAATAGTGATTATCTTTGAAAACTCATGGAAGACAGGAGAAATCTGAGTGAACTGAAAGATGGCACATATAATGCCCGTCTATAAAAAAGGAAATAAGGATAAACTAGGGAATTACAGACCAACCATTTTAACTTTAGTACCCAGAAAGCCAATGGAGCAAATAATCAAACAACAAATTTGCAGCCTCTTAGAAAAATAATAAATTGGTAAGTAACAGTCAGTATGGGATCAGTTCTCCCCACTAAGATCAGTTCTCAGTCCAATTCTGTTATGTTTGCCAATGACACTAAGCCAAAAAGGACTACAAGTGCTTTGGAGGATAGGATTGAAATTCAAAATGGATAAACTGGAGAAATAATCTGAAGTAAATTAGGTGAAATTCAATAAGGACAAATGCAAAGTACTCCACTTAGGAATGCACAATCAGTTGCACACATACAGAATGGGAAGCGACTTTCTAGGAAAGAGTACTACAGAAAGGGCTCTAGATTTCAAACTTGATCACAAGCTAAGTATGAGTCAACAGTAACACAGTTGCAAATAAAGCAAACATCATTCTGGGATGTATTAGCTCGAGTATTCTAAGCAAGACACAAAATAGTGATTCTTCCACTCTACTCCATGATAATAAATCCTAAACTGGAGTATTAGTCCAGCTCTGGGCATCACACTTCAGGAAAGATATGCACAAACTGGAGATCATCTAGAGTAGAGCACCACAAAAATGTGACCATGTAGAAACAATCAGAAGTGTTAGATTTAGCCAGATATTGTAATCAATATTTTCAAGAATAGGTCCCTAAAGTTAGTATCCTAAATGCTTTTGTGGATAAGTAAGTAGCATGAATTTCAAAAGTGCTGGGAACCAGTTGACTTACAATACACAACTCCAGGCAAGAGAATAGAGAAGCTGGAGTTGACATACCTTAAGTTGAATTTCTGAGATGTCCCCACTGCTGAAAGTCAATGGGAGAAACTCTCCCATTAATTTTCCTTACTCCTCACAATGGGGTACTGGAGACAATGGGGGCCCCATCAACAGTCGATTTAGCAGGTCCTTAGTAGACCCACTAAATCAAAGCACAGAAGACCGATCTCCAAAGTGTCAATCTTGGGGTAAGAGTAGACCTAGCCTTAGGTACCTACATATGAATATAGGAACCTACTTTTAGACATCCATTATTGCAAATACTGGATGTGTATTTTTATTTAAAAGTCATACACGTCAAGAGGCAGCTTAATGCACCAATAAAGCTGCTCCAGTTGAATTATACCATATACTATGATAGAGGATCTCTCGACTTTACTATGAATGATGAAAATAATCAAAGAGTTGACATTTACATGGTGTCTAATTCTGGTCCCAATGAACACACAGCAACAGTCCCATTAACTTCAATGGGTAAAGATTAAGATCCTAGATGGTATGGTTGTTCTAGTATCTGGGAGACTTGAAGTCCTGTAGTTCAGTCTCAGCTCTGCTATAAATTTACCTTAGGCAAGTCACATAAGTTCTCTTTGCCTTGGCTTCCACACCTTTATTGAAAAATCGAGATAGTACTACTTACTCAATTTATAAGACTGTTTTGAGACTAAATGCATTAGTGACTAAAACTTCACTGAAAACTTTCTCTAGCAGGTGCCAGAGTGTGCTACTTACAAATACAATTAATTCTCATTTTCAAATGAGAATGTAACCATTGTAAAATGGTTACAATTTTTAGTAACCAGTCCCCATATACATTCTTTGCTTTTTAAAATGTGCTTAAATGGTGTATATATCAAAGACAGCTAATATAATATTAATTTTAACCTTGCCTCTTTGCTCTTTTACAGCTGGATCTTTTGTTAAACTGGGGGGAAGGAGGGGGAGGAAGTCTTTTAAAAATTTAGTGACCAGTCAAGAACTCTTTGCACTTTTCTAGCATTTTTCTGAAAAAACCTGTAATATCCATAATCAATAGATGTACATCTTTTGGAGAATCACATATAAAACAGTAAGCATAACATGTGCTAAAATATATTAAGAATGATCTTTACAACTTGATTTATTTTGAACATTAAAAAGTTTTCACAATACACAGACACAATAAAATAATTTTGGCCTGAAGGCAGATCATGCCTGGATCTCCAGATTATAGACTAACATATGTTATTTCACACAAAGTAGTTAATGAGAATTTTGATCACATAGCTCTGCCATGTTCTGTAGGCTCAGAACTGATACTGTTCATTGGAAAGCAGCAATATATTTAAAGATGCTTTCTTTTTGTTTCTGAAGCAAACATTTTTAGGTCAAAACAAGAGTTTCTGCCATAACTTGATTTAGTTTTATCACCAAATGATGCTTGGTACAAACTAGGTGGTGGCAGATCCGTACTATTAGAACAGTTCAATATTATTCTTGTCCAGAGTCACCTAATGTGGTATGAAGCGCTTCCTTCCTTGCTGAAAATGGGTATTTTACTAGCTGTTCAACTCCATTGTAAATGTGGCTCCAAAATCTAGCAGCCAGAGTCTTCTTTTTTCATAGAGTGGGAATTCATTGGGGAATTTCCTGTCATAAACACTTAATGTATTTTAGTTCAAATTATGACAGTTCCTAAATATTATAAAAAAATGTCTCAAACCACAGTGGTTATTTGAGTTAGCCCAAGATCATTTGATTCTCCTCTTCCTTGAGAACAGTAAGATGACATCTCCACGACTAGTCATACTGGTTTGTTTGTCCCGTCCACTTCCCTCATGTAAGCAGGGTCTTGAACTGTGTTTCTGACTCTGCTGGTGCTCTGCCTGTCCATCCTCATCTTAAAGGGAAAGCAAAAGTCCTTAAAGCAGCGCTTGAAGTTTTCATCCAAAAAAGCATAAAGGATAGGATTTAGACTGCTGTTGGTATAACCCAAAGCAATGCAGAAATAATAGCTAGAGATTGCTGCAGTGCTATGGGGCACATCCCCTAATGCCTCAACCAGCACAAAAATGTGAATAGGAGTCCAACAGATAATGAAAACTGCCACAACTACAAGAACCAATCTGGTAATTCGACGAAGGTTTCGGTCTTTTTCTCGAGACCCTGAGAGAAGTCGTACGCTCTTCAAGCGTAGGATCATCAAGGTATAGCAAACAATTATAATGAGAACTGGAATAACAAATGCAAAGACGAAGACGCAGATTTTCATGAAGATGTCCCACCACAAATAATCAGTGTCTGGAAACTGCAAAGAACATTCTGTGCTCCCAGTGTCTATAAATCGAAGGGGCAAGAAGAAGAACATTTCTTTATTTTTAGGCATTCCAACCCATATCTGTATTACAGTATAAGCTTGCAAAAGTGATTACCAAGTAATATGATACAAATAAATGGAGTTATAAAATCACTCCAATAATTGCTTTAACTTGTCATTGAAACTGGTTTTCCTCTGCTGTTTTAAATGATTAGTTGGAGAGTATTTTGAAAATGCACTATATACATACGAGCTTTAGTGCACAAGAGAGACATAAAACCTACAGAAGTACAAAAATGGAGTGTATAGGGATGGACTAAAGAGCTGTTAGGTTCTGGCTCTCAGTTTGATATGAAGCAGAGCCAGGTTTTGTAGCTGGGAGAGTGGTGATGGGCTGCTGATAGGATGGAGGCCTCATACTCACTGGGAAGAAATAGCTCCTGTCCCAGAATACAAGGCCTGGCTCTCAACTCTGGCCATTGCAGTCTGGGGAATGGAGCTGCAGCACCGTTCAGGTTTGGCCCCAACACCATGAAAGAAAGGCAGCTAGATCAAATTTTAATGAATGGCATTATGACCTGAAGCATGGGGGTCACAGTGCCTTCAGGTTTGGCTGGGATAACTCTTCATCATGATGGAGGTTTGACTGGGCCAAATTTGAGTAACAGGCACTGTGGTGTTGAAATGGGGTCTCAGCACCACACAACTCTGCACACGCTGTCACAGCACCTGGAGTGGAGAGCTCAGCCCAGCTATGTAGAAGAAGGGCTACCGCTACTGGATAAGAGTGAGGCAGAGGGAGATAATCTCCAGCCCTTTGTGAAAGCTGACACACATACTTTCAAAGGCCTGCAGAGTAGGAAGAGTTTTACACACTCAGGGTATGTCTAGACTACATGCCTCTGTCGCCAGAGGCATGTAGATTAGGCTACCCGACATAGGAAAATGAAGCGGCGATTTAAATAATCGCCGCTTCATTTAAATTTAAATGGCTGCTGCGCTGTGCCGATCAGCTGTTTGTCGGCACAGCGCGGTAGTCTGGACGCGTGGGGGTCGACATCAAAGGCATTTGTCAACCTCCCAGGTAAACCTCATCCCAGGAGGCATTAGAAATGAGTTCTTAGAAAAGAATTATAATAGATGTAAAAATTAGTAGTGTGGGACTAAGGCTCCAATTTACTCACATTACATTTTATATTATTTTAGAAGCAAAAGAATTTAAGTGCTCAAGATTATACTCACCTTCTCGCACTTTGGTGCCTCCCAGGACAATGGCAGATATACCGACAGATGAGGAGAGGAGCCAGATACAGATATTGATGATCTTTGCCTTGAGAGGCGTGCGGAAGTCCAGGGCCTTCACAGGGTGACACACAGCAATGTATCGATCAACACTCATCATGGTCAATGTGAATATGCTGGTAAACATGTTATAATAGTCAATTGAAATAACGATTTTACACAGCACATCCCCAAATGGCCAAGAGTTCATTAAGTATTCAGTGCTTTGAAAAGGCATAGTAGTGGTAACTAAAGCATCTGCCATGGCCAAATTGAAAATATAAATGTTGGTTGCTGTCTTCATCTTTGTATACCTGAAGTACAAGAAAAATAAATCTTAATTACAGCAACATATTCACATATGAAATTGGTATATTAGGGAAATAGTATTGTAACAATATTTGGGCCAAAACTGCAAGCACGTTCAAGACTGTGGGATTATATTTAAAATGTTTCATTTATTCTCTCAGCTGTACTGCTGCTGCCGCATTACCAATTAGATTAACTTGCCCGCAGCAAAACTGGGATCATATAAATTAGTTAAGCCATTATAATAATGCAAGATTTAGTTTTATCCTCTCAAATCCAGCCAGAAATAAATGAGAATATAATTTGCTTTATTTGCAAGTGATAGAACATTCTAGCAGTTCCTTTCTTTACAAGCATTTGAGACTACATTTGCAGGCTATAAAAGATCCATAGCATGGCTGTGGTTGGCTCTGGTCAGCTGAGTTGGGCTTGTGGGTCTCAAACTGTGGAACTAAAAATTGCTGTATTGATATTCAGGCTTAAACTGGAGGTCAATCTAATTGATAATGTGGCAACAGCAATACAGCTGAGACACTAAATAAAACACATTTAATATAATCCCACAGTATATAGGCTATATAGTGTAGAGCATAGTAAATGGACAACTTGAGTGTATAAAAATTATAGGGCTCTCAAGCGATTAAAAAAATTAATCTCGATTAATCACGTGCACTGCCCCTTTGAAATGCTGTGGCAGCATTTCAAAGGGGCAGCACTGTGGGAGCCCAGAATCAGCTGGAATCCCCAGCTGACCCTGGCTCTGAGCCTCGCTGCCCCTTGGAAATGACACCCTGGCATTTCAAATGGGCAGCACTGCGAGAGCCTGGGGTCAGCTGGAGTCCCCAGTTGACCTCAGGCTCCATGCAGCGCTGTTCCTTTGAAGTGCTGCCTCGGCACCTCAGAGGGACAGCACCTTGGGAGCCAGGGATCAGCTGCAGTGCCCAGCCTATCCCCGGCTCCAGGTTGTGTTGCCCCTTCGAAATTCTGGACCGGTGCTTCAAAGGGGCAGCATAACACAGAGCCTGGGATCAGCGGGGCACACCAGCTGATCCCCAGCTCCTAATGCACTGCACCTTTGAAGTGCCGGGGCAGCGCAGCATTAAAGCCTGCGATTAATGCAATAAAAAAATGAATACTTTAATCCTTTCCTGGGTTAATCACAGGCATTAATGCACATCAATTGGCAGCCCTAAAACATTACATTCATCATAATACTATTTTCTCAATATACATTACATTAAAATTGATATTTGTTTGCTTCGCATAACACTGATTAAGAAACATTGCCTGTAGAAGCATGGAAAACTATGGGGACTACATTTTCAAGATGGGCCCTTAAAGTTTCTGAGGTGGCACACAACAGAATATTGATTGTTTCTCATCGTCAGTGTGACTATGCTGATAGAATAATAGTGCCCAACTAGTGTTTAAGGCAGTCGTGGTCTTGATGACTGTATAAGAGAGACTGGGACACAGGAAATATGAAACCACTTTAGACTCTACTACTTTTCTTTTAGAGTACTTTTTCTCTCTCTGAAAGTCTTATAAGATTCGCTACAACTTTTCCTTGTTCAAACTTGTTCTAACCACAGACCTCAAAGGTGTGTGCAAGCAGGCATTTATGTGCTTACCTACCTGTTTGCATGTATAATTAACTGACCTGTACATGAAAACCTAAGATGTGTGAGCGCCACATTTTGTGGAGGCAACACAGACACTTACTCCTGAAATCTTAATTTTTAATATAAAAATAACTGTACAAAGTCTAAGAATGAGCAGACTTTCATGAGCCATCCTCACAGAACTCTCCACAAGTTCTCCTTCAAACTAAGGCCTGGGATCAGTGTCCAATCAGATTACAGGAGCAGATGTCAGTCACAGATTCTCTGCCCAATGGAGGATCAGACTGCTGTCCAAAGACTCTCATAGATTTGAAGGGGAAATGAAACAGTCTTTTCTGCTAGTCTCCTGAACCTGTAAGTTGAGCGAGTCAACAACACAAAAGCTCTAGTTTGTCAATAGAAGGAGAAGTTGCCTAGCACTTTATATTGTCGTGGATCCTATGATTCTTTTTTGGAGTCATCATTGTTGACAAGAGGACTTTGATGCTTAGAAGGGGAATTCCCTTGAGCTACAACAGTGCCTTTTCTTTATCCCATGAAATTCCATTCAAATTTGGCTGCGATATTAAGTGTTAAAACTGCTATTTTCACTCTCTCACTTGCAGCCACAAAAAAAGTTTGGCAGCCTGCCAAAGTTCCTGAACATTCCAAAATCAGGCTTCCTTCTCCAGCAAAGCATCCCACATTGCAGTGAGAATACCTGGCAGCCAATGGAGAAGAGGAGGGGGACAATGAACCCAAATGCCCTCACCTAACCACCTTAACCCACTAAATAGCCCTAGTAGTCCATTCTCCTTCTACCCCTTGGATTTCTCCCAACACTAAGAGAGGAGGAAGATGCTGGGGTAGAAAGAGAAAGCACTAATCAGTGCTGGACTTCCTGCACACACACATCCCAGCCCAGGACCTTATATCTTTTTGCTTTATCATTATTGATGTTGTAAGATCAGTTAACAGCAAAAAATATGGAATGGAGTTAAGCTGATTTTCATTGCTGTAACCATCTGCTGGATAGATTCAGAAACACTTATATTAACAGCTATAGAGTCTGAGTTGGAGTCAGCTTCTTGGAAAGACAGACAATAAATAATTGCACTGTAGAAGCAACCAGAAAGATGCCATAATGTTCTGATCCAACATAAAACAACAGATATCTGGTTGACTAGCTTGTCCTCTCTCTCTCCCTGGGTTTTTTATGACCTCAGACAATGGAAGTGAGTGAAATATGGAAAGGCTAGTTTTCCAAGTAACCTGCTTTGTACCTGCAATTGTACAGGGTAAAAGTATTTTAGTATATACAGCCTAAAAAAAAAACAACCCAGGGATGCTGGAGAAAAATAAAATTATTGATCCGATAGTTTAACTTCAGCTGTGAGGAAAATATCTGTATCTGTTTTAAAATGTCAAAAGTTCAGGAATAAGAACAGAGTTGAATTTAATGAAGCAACTTATAAAATTTGGAGTTATAAGATGGCTCACATTTAGTGTCATTGCTCTAAAGTATAATAACCTTAAGAAAATATTTATAAACTATGGATTATGTTTTACTCTCAGTCTTTGTATAGACTCTGTCCCCTTTCCCCATTAACTTCAGTGAAAGTTCTGTGCATAGAATGAGGGTCAAAACCAGCCCATTATATAATGGGAAATGCAACAGAGTGATTGTTTTGACGATCCTTCATAAAAGGTGAAAAGGTACCTGTCCTCAATCAGCCTAAGCTCAGCTGCTAGAAACTTGTATGAAGATGCAGAAGGATTTCTGCTGTCTTACATTTGTAGGAGGATTTTATTATCTCCAGCTAGCACATAAGAGAGGTGGTTGGAACCTCTCTAGTACTAACATATCTGAGAAGAATAGAGATATCCCATAGGAAAAAAATAGGCTAAAACTTATGTTTGGATATTATTATTAAAGTTACCAAACCCCAGGAAGGAAGGTGATCTTGAGTGTGTCCACTTTGTAAGTAGCAGAGTGAAAATGCCATTTGTCCATTTATAAAGTATGGATAACATTCTCAAAAGCATCTCATCAACTTCAGCAATTGGAAGCCTCAAGCCTACTGACTTTCACTGACTTTAAATAAACTTTGGTTCCTAAGTCACATAGGCAGTTGTGGAAAAAAAAAAACTTACTCCACTTCTTATTTCACCCATACTGAAATGCACTTATTTCCAGAGTAGGATGTAGCAGTTATTTAATAGAACACATTAACACATCCTATAATACTCAAGGAGCTGACAAAAGAGATTCTAGAAGACTGGAAAAGGGCAAATAGGGTGCTCATCTATTAAAAATGGGGGAGGATGGGGAAATAAGTACAATCCAGTCAGCTTCTATACCAGGAAAGATAATGGAGAAAATTATTAAGGAATCCATTTGCAAAAAATTAGAAGAAAAGGTGATAAAAAATAAGAAGGTGATAAGTAACAGCATGGATTTGTAAAGAATAAATCATGTCAAACCAATTTGACAGCTTTCTTTGATAGGATAACAAACCTTGTAGATGGGGCGAAGCAGTGGATGTGGTATACCTATACTTTAGTTAAGAATTTGATATAGTCTCTCATAACCTTCTTATCAGTAAAATAGGGAAATATAACCTAGATGGGGTTACTATAAAGGTGGGTTCATCTCAGAGAGTAGTTATCAATGGTTCACGGCCACGTTGGAAGGACATGACAAGTGGAGTTCTGCAGAGGTCAGGTGTGGAACTGATTAAGTTCAATATCTTTGTCAACAGTTTAGATAATGGCCCAGAACAGTGTTTATCAAAGCGGCCTGCGGATCCACTCTGGGTACATCTACATAGCATGCTTATTCCAAATAAGCTATTCTGGAAGAAATATTCCGAAATAGCAAGTCTATACTACAGAGAAGCCTCAAAATTAGTCTGAGGCAGGCTTCCCTAATATTGATGTGCTAACTTGATTTAGAGTCACAGGAGGCACTGGGGAGTAATTACTTTGAATAGCCCTGGAGAGGAACTATTTCAAAATAGCAGCAGTGGAGCGTCCACATTACTGCTATTCTGAAATAGCTATTTCGGAATAGGCGTTATTCCTCGTGGAATAAGCTGTCCGTTATTTCAAATTTATTTCAAAATAACGGAATTGGTGTGTAGATGCTCGCATTGTTATTCTGAAATAACATTGCTCTATAGATGCACCCTCTGAGAAAGCTGTCAATGAGCTACTACGGTTTAATTACCGGTGCTGCAGCCACAGAGCCTCGCTGCTCCCTGTGGCTTCCCTTGGCTACAAACGGCAAACCACAGCCAATGGAGGCTGCAAGGCTCCGTGGCTGCGGTGCCGGTAAATAAACAAGCTATAGCAGTCTGTTGGCAGCTTTCTCAAAGTGGATCCACAGATCTCTTTAACAAACACTGGCATAGAGAGTATGCTTAAAAGGTTTGTGAATGACACTAAGCTGGGAGAGGTTGCAAGTGCTTTGTGAGATGAGATTATAAATCAGAATGATCTGGACACACGGGAGAAATGGTCTGAGATAAATAGGATCAAATTCAAGAAGGACAAATGCAAAGTACTCCACTTAGGAAGGAACAATCAGTTCCACACATACAAAATGGGAAATGACTGTCTAGGAAGGAGTACTGCACAAAGGATGTAGGAGTCATTTAGATGGACCACAAGCTAAATATGAGTCAACAATGTAAAACGGTCGAAGAAAAAAAGCAAGCATCATTCTGGGAGGTATTAACAGGAGTGTTGTAAACAAAACGCAAGAAGTAATTCTTCCCCTCTACCCTGCACTGATGAGGCCTCATCTGGAGTACTGGGCACCACATTTAAGGACAGATGTGGAGAAAGTCCAGAGAAGAGTAACAAAAATGATTAAAGCTCAAGAAAATATTACCGATGAGGGAAGAAGGAATGAATTAGGTTTCTTTAGTCTGGAAAAGAGAAGATTGAGAGGGGACATGTTAACAGCTTTCAAGTATCTAAAAAAGTATTACAAGGAGGAGGGAGAAAAATTATTCTCCTAAAGGTCCAATAATAGGACAAGAAGCAATGGGCTTAAATTGCTGCAAGGGAGGTTTAGGTTGGACATTAGGAAAAACTTCCTAACTGTCAGGGTGATTAAACACTGGAATAAATTGCCTAGGGATGTTGTGGAATTTCCATCATTGGAGATCGTCTAGCCTGCTCTTAACAAATCCCTGTCAGAGATCATCTAGCTCAGAGGTGGGCAATCATTTTTGATGGGGGGCCACTCCAAGATTTTGGAAAGTGGTCGAGGGCCACACTCGTCCATGATATTAATGGAGATGCAGGGTCTGGAATGGAGGCTGGGTGCAGGAGGGAGCTTGGAGTAAGGGAGGAATTTGGGATGAAGCAGGCGGTTGTGATATAGAGCAGGGGACTGGAGTGCAAGGGTTTGGGATGTGACCTAGGGTAGGAGGGGATTGTGATCCGGGGCAGGAATTTGTGATGCCAGATCTGGGAGGGGGTGTGGATGTAAGGGGGGGGCAGAGGGTTTAGGTGTGGTGAGTGGGGGGGTACAGAGTTGGGGCAGGAAAGGGCTGGTGTGCCAGAAGCAGGCTGTGGCCAAGAGACTTACTTGTCAGCTGTCAAACTAGCCTGCCTGCCTGCAGAGCTTGCCTGGCCATGTGCTTCATGAATAACTGAGCCCAGAAGAGGGGGGCGTGATTCTTCTTTGCTACCTGTTATTCTAACAAGCAGCTCGCATTGGCTGGTTTCTGCCAGAAACTGGCCAATGGGAATGTGCTGGAGGAGGGGCGGCTCCTAAATCTTCCCCCCTCCTCTCCAGTTTCAAAACAGAAATGGATCCCTGCAGCCGCTTTTCTGCACAGCATGCAGGGCTGCGGGGCAAGCAGGGGAGCCTAACTGGGGCTCCCCGTTGCCCACGTGGGCCAGATCTGGGGGCTTGGTGGGCCTGATACAGTCCATGGACTGATCTAGACAGTGCGTGGTCCTGCCCTAGGTGCAGGGGACTGGACTTGATGACCTTTCAAGGTTCCTTTCAGTTCTATGATTCTGTGATTGTAGGAACACTTAAGGCATGTCTACATTACAGAGATCGACCTTCCAGTGGTTGATCTTCTAGTATTCAGTTTAGTGCGTGTAATGTAGACCCCTCACATTGTTCTGCGAGAAGTAATGGAACCTGGCGGGAGATTGTGTTCCCATTGGCCTCATGCAGTGTGGAGACTGTGGCAGCTTAGCTTAAGGTACTGTAAGGCAACCTGCCTTATCTAGTATAGACCAGGCTTTACACACTAAAAGGGGGAGCAGAGGAATCATAGCTAACCTAAACCTAAAGGAAAATTTGTGATTTGGTAGGCACAGTGTTATTAAAAAATTGGAACACATTCCAGGAAAGTATCGATATATATTCCTAATATGTGAGGTTTCTTTGATAATATTATTGCAAGCAGCAAGAATGAAGATTTAGAAATTGCAGCATTGCATCAATGATTTTAATCAAAACTAAGAAGGTGGTTCAAAATCATATTTCATCCAAGACATAATTTTGATAAAAAAATATTTTCATAATGAAATGTTCTATTTCAATGTGAGATCAATTTGTTTTGCAAGAATGACAAATATACTAGGGCAGCATTCTACAATAGTGGTTAATATGTGATGTACAAATACATTAAACAGAATGAGGCATAGCAAAGAAGCAGCATAGGAGGCCATCTGTCACAGTGAATTAAAACATACAAACACAAATGTCAAACATTTCTATAAGTTACAGACAGATGTATTCTTGCTAGGCTTCCCTGCGTGAAATTACCATGGATAACAGCAGCAAGTGTTGTTCCAAAGACAAGAGTCAAAGGTCAACAAGAGTTAAAATCATCACAGGGGCCTCCATTTACAATTATATCTCCAAATGAGACATCTATAGGGCTTGAACTCAGGATGTCTAGATCTAAAAATTTGATTTTCTACCACTTGAATTAGAGAACTGAAGCTCAAATGTGGTCTAGTCACTCTGAGAACAAAAATCACACTGTGTTATGACTCCCCATCCCTCTTTGGATAAAGAAGTCTCAAAGGGGTTGTTTGTGTTTAATTAAGAAGAAATCCTGTGTTTTACTTTACAAACATTAGTAAGCTCAAGTGTGGTCTCCCATGGTTTTTCAGAGAAAGCAACCAGAAAAACTCAAGGCTATAGTGATTTCTCACTCTTAAAGGAAAAAATATTAGATTTTAAGAAAAAATTACTAATATTTTGGATAAAGAAGGTAAAGTTAAATAGGTTTTAATAAAAGCAGATAAATACAATTTTTAAATCACCTGGTTACCAATTTAATTCTCTTCTGTTAGCTGAACTTTCTCTCTCTCAAATCTTGAGATGTTGCCATTTCACTAGTTTGGCAGTAATCACAGCCTCTCAGGATGAAAGCTTCTAATAGAAGGCAAAATGGGGGCTCTTGGAAACAATCTCACTAATGAGGAACTCTGTATATAGGGGCAATGCACCTGATGTGCTGCACTCATTTAGGTCCAGTTCACCACTTCCTTTGTGAATGCTGCTCCTTTCTCCATATAGCATTCTTCCGTCTCACCCTTCCTATTTCCTGCAGTGAGGTTTTGTTTTAGGACATTCTTACCTCCTTCTGTATGTGTCAGTGACTCTGGGACAAAAGGTATCTGAGTCTGCCTGTCAGTTCCTGAAAAACCAGGGGTTTCATATGCTTCAGTTGTTGGTCTAACAAGAAGAGACTCTATACTTCACTTGAATGGAGGTCTGTGGGCCAATGGATAGTGTGGGCAGGTGTCACCTGGTGGAGGGCGCAGGTGTCCTTGCCATGGTGAGAAGCGATAATGGCTCCAGTAGAAGGGTGACAGAGTATAATGTCCTCCTTTCTTCCTTTGCAAAGAGAGTGGTAATGGCTATGTCTGAAGATCCTGACTAGTGGCAACCAAATCTTAAGGGAACTTCATTTGTTAATGCACATAAACAGAGGCGCTGTCTAAACACTACTTATGGGAAAAAGTCTTCAGCTTTTTCCTCAGAGCAAGGTGCCTTATTGTGGAGATAGAAGAAAGCACTAGCAGCTGGTGTTAGGTATGCTCTGTCAGATAACTGTGTAGTTGGAAATTAGGACACGT
Organism: Apalone spinifera; assembly: GCA_030068395.1. Lineage (NCBI taxonomy): Eukaryota > Metazoa > Chordata > Testudines > Trionychidae > Apalone > Apalone spinifera. The sequence continues at coordinate 60,438,719 of CM057846.1, read as the reverse complement.
GGAAGTAACATCTAAAATAGGCATTCCACTAATGCTTGCTGGGATATTTGGAAGCATTCAGAGTATAAGGGTAAGATGCTATTGGATGTTAACTTTCTTTGAAACAATAAGACAACAGACTGCATACCCCTGTTAGCTATTATCTCCATTGTATAGATGGGAAAACTGAGACACAGAGAGGTGAAATAACTAGCCAAGGAGGCTAGAGCTGGTCAAAATTTTTCTAACAGGAAAAAAAAAACCCTTCTCAGGAAGTGTCATTGCATCAAATATTTCAACTTTCCACAGAAACATCTCAATTTCAATAATAATTTATGTAGAAAAAGTTGAAACTAAGCATTTTAAGAAGGTTGACCTTGTAAGAATGGACCATCTTGATGTTTCATTTCAATATTATTTTGTTTCAAATTTTATATTTATAAATTATAATTAAATAAAACAAATTTTAAAAGACAAAATAGGAAGACATTTAAATTTCATCAAAATTGAATTTTCCAAATGATGTAGAACTGATTTTTATTATTTTAATAGGAATTAATTTCAAAATATTGGCATTTACAAGCTGGAAATCCCAACTGTCAGTCAACTCCACCAAGTGGGAGACTTAGCTTAGGCCCCTGTTCCCTCACAGACATCCTCTGTGTCTTTGGGCAAGTAATTTAGCCTCTCTGGGCCTCAAACTCCCAAAATGGGATTAATAGCACTTTCTTACATCCTAGGACAGTAGGGTGGGCCATGAAGAAACATTTAAGGGAGCACTCAAGTTAATAAAGGTACAAAAAAGTAATAAGAGGCTGAAAAGGGACAAAACATCTTTATAACTGTAGCACAAAGATAATCTGAGACAAGTTGATTACATTATGACATTTCTTAATAGAATATTCCTTGTACGTAGGATCCATTAAATTCAATGAATAAAAAGAACATGACACTTATTTTTTCTAAGACATTAGAAAAAACAGATCACACAAGCTCTTCTTTCCCCCTTAGGAATGAACACACATAACTGTGACTCTGCCATTTATTTAAAATGTTTTAATCCTAGAAAATTATTCAGACCACTGGAGGCTTGTGAAATAATTTTCAAAGAAATACAGGATTGGCTGCCTTGGATTTTGATGACAGCAATTCTTCTCAATAGGTGACCTCCTGGAGCAATCAAGACAGAGCACACTGAAAAGGTAAATACAGAATGAGTGAAATGACAGACACATCTCCCATGGTGGCTATGTAAAATATTGTGATAGCAATTCCATAATTAAAGTTGTAATTCAGTTTCCATTACCAATACGCCTTTTCATCCCCTCAAGAAAGCACCATATTGCCTGACATTTTTCTTGTGAAGACTTGCAGTCAGAATACAATTTGCAGGGGACAGGAAAAGTTTTAGCATAAAGGGGCAAGGGCTGTTTTCATATGAAATTTGAAAAATGTGTTTTGCCTTTTAGAAGCATATTCTAAGATATTTGATGTTGTCAGATCTCAAAAATGGCTCGCTGTAGAAATGTACTACAGACACTTAGTTGTAAGTTAGTATAGACTCTTGCTCAGGTGACGTAGGTAGGCCTGGCCTGATGTGAATAATTGAACGTGGATGAAACCTCATTTCTTGGGGGACAGTATCAGGAAGGTGAGTGGATCAGTAGATAGGAAACAGAAAGTGTGTACTAAGGGGGAAACACTCATGGAACCATTCACTCTGGGCAAGATAACAATGGACAAATAAAGCCTGGAATGTAAGATTGAGGTAAAAAGTAAATTGTGTATGGACAGTGTAGCCAGAGCATGGTGTCCAGGGATTGTTTCTATGACATAACCAAGCCAATCACAAAATGTGTAATGCAATGTAAAGTAAATGCTAATGTAATGTGACTTTAAAGGAAGAGATTTGCTGTGCAAATATGAACATGTTACTCCTGGGCAGCAGAAAAATGCCTCCCGGTAGAATCCCTTTGCTTTGTTGCAGAAAATGGTTTCTGCACGGAAGTAAAGACAAGCTGCACCAGTTAAGGTGCACTCACCCCTACCCCATCTGTTCAGGCAGCCAGGGGAAAGAGGCAAATCACTAAGGTGAGGGAAATCTGGTCTCCCACAGCCCAACTGCCTACCCCAAAACTTACAAGGAACAGGGTTAAAATATATAAGGGAGGAGCAGCTGCTTCCTCTGATTGTCTTTATGAATTTGCCCAGCTCTACTTTTGAGCCCCAAGCCACCAGGCCACACCCCTCCAGAGGTCACAGTGATTTCTTGCTCCTTTAATATTCTGCCTCACTTCTACCTCCCATCCCATCCCATCCGAGATGGAATGGCTGAGTTGGCATTCTCCCTTTTCTAACCACCACCAGTAGGACATAGGTTTCTCCAACGCCTGGTCTACACAAGAGGGGAAAGTCAACTTACTATACGCAATTACATAGCTGGAGTCAATGCATCTTCAATTGTGTTTTTGGGAAGTCCACACAGCGAGAGGTCGATGGGAGCAAACGTTCCCATAGACTTCCTTTTAATTCTCCTGCTCCTCACGACTATCAGTGCTGACAGGGGCACTCTGTCAGTTCAAATTAGTAGGTCTTCACTGTACCCATTAATTTGAATGCTAGAAGATCCACCTCTGGAGGGTTGATCTTCTCCATAATGTAGACAAGTTCCAACAGTGGTTAAGGGCCTTGCTTTACTCTATCTGGATTCTGACATGGCTGCTGCGTCAGGCCAGCTTTCCCAGCAGCCTTTGCCCACCATCTCTCTCAGAACACTCAAACATGGCACTAATGAACTTAAGCAATAGCCCCAAAGGAAATAAAGGAAATATAAAATAAATTAGTTTTCCACCCCTCCCAAGCTACCCTGCTCTTTCATAGAGTACGGACTCTTCGTACTTTCTTCCTGGGGGCCTTGCTCTTAACCAAGTCATTTATCCTTTGGGCTTCCTCCTTAAAGTTCTTCCCCCAATTTGGTTCTCTATAGGCTGGGAATAAGAATCCAGCCTATCTCCAGGCAGTCTAACTATGGTTTAGCTCTCTCTACAGCCTGCCACAGATATCTCCTTTTTTCCTGTGACTTTTTTTTCAAGGCCAGTCATAAAAAAACAAAAACAAAAAACAAACAAAAAAAACCCCTCCTTTCTCTCGCTCTCTAACTTCCCCACCATCAGAGGTTCTTCTATCTTTCTCGTACTCTCATCTCACAGAGTTAGAGCCCCCCAGGTGGCAGGTGTTTTCTCCTCACTCTGTGTTTCTTAGGTACCAACTGCCTGGGTGCTCTAACGCTGAAGCACACATAGAAAAAAAAAAGTGGTGGGTGCTGAGTACCCACTGGTGGCTCCATTATCAGCACCTCCACCTCCCCCCAGCAACTGCCCACCGGGAGCCCCCGCAATCAACATTTCCCCCTGCCACTGCCTCCCACCCATTGTGACTCAGCTATTCTGCAGCATTCAGAGGGTGCTGAGGGGGTAGGGAGGAGGAGCAAGTGAAGGACACACTCATAGGCAGAGGTAGAGTGGGGATGGGAAGAGGCAGGCTTTGGGTGGAAAGAGGCAGGTTTGGTGGGGCCTTTGAGGGAAGGGGTAGAGTGGGGGTGTGGCCTAGAGCAGAGCAGGAGGTGTGCGAAGTACGCCCAGGCTACATCTACACTGCAGGCTTCTTGGGCAAGAACAGCTGTTTTTGCGCAAAAACTTGGAGCATCTATACTGCATGTGCGTTCTTGTGCAAATACATTTACAGTAAAGCGTCGGAACAGAGGGCTTCTTGCTCAAGAGTTATTCCTCTCCCCATGAGGAATAAGCCCTCCTGTGCAAAAGCTCTTGTGGAAGAAGGCAGTGTGGATGGGCAACAGGGGTTTCTTGCGCAAGAAACCCTACAGCTAAAATGGCCATCAGAGCTTTCTTGCTCAAGAGAGCATCCACACTGCCATGGAAATTTTTTTTTTTTATCCAACAATAGAGTTTTAAACAAAAATTCCACCTCACTAAGACTTTTGAAAGGTGGTGGGTTTGTTCCACATCATCACAAAGACAAATCTCAAAACCTCAGAAGTCTGAATGAAACAAAATGGACATTCTCAGGAGAGCTTGATTAGATATTCTTTCCCATTCAGCCATCTAAAAAGGGGAGAGAGAGCTAGTGAAGCAAGGTCTCCATATCACCACAGTCTGCTCATATGCCAAATAATGCAGCCTTTCCAGGTCATGAAACGCCACTGAAGAGACATCGCCTTTTCTTTGTGATTTAGCCAAAAGATACTTTAACAGCTCCCAGAGGGGTGAGGAATAGGGCAGACCTGCCTACTGTACAGCTTTTAGCTGGATTTCAGCTAGTTTATCAAATGTTCCAGACTGCTCCTCACTTCTTTTGCCCTTCTGTATTTCCCCCAATGCTTCAGTGGGTTTCCTGCGTAGGATACAATATTGCCAACTTTCACAATCTTCTCATGCATCTTATCACAGATCTCTTATTTAAAGCCAGGCCTCTCTTTTAGGCAACTGATAGGAGCTCAGATTTCATTTAAAAAAAAAAACGCCCAAGTCTCCCCATCCCACCATCAATGCCTAGCAACAGTACTGCTTTAGGAAAGGAAGAGCAACCCTAGCCTGCAGGGATTGTGGGGAATAAAGGAACAACAGTGAGGGACATCACATGAATTCCCCACATTTCTGGGGAGTTTAAAAAAAAAAAAAGAGGAGCAGAGGTGTGTCATCATCCTCCCCCTCAGGAGTGCTGGGGGTGGCATGGGAAGGAGAAGAAGAAAGAAATGAAATGGCAGAGAGAAAGGATTCTACCATGCCACTTTCTCAAAAGCTCCCCGCAGAGATGGTGTTTGTGAAGAAAAGGAATGTTTTTGCAATACATTTTTCACTAGATTATGAAAAAAAAATCAGATAAGGACACTCAGTGCAACACCAATTGAACATTTTTAAATTAGATTTTATATGTGCTGGAATATTAGCAACCATTTGCCACAGAGACATAAGGGGAGGAGGAGGACAAATAACATTGTGAAAAATCTCAAGCTTTTCAATGTAAAAGTGTAGATGGGGAGACACGGAGAGGAAGGATCAATAAGATTGGGTTGAAGAAAAGAAAGAAATGTATAAGTAGCAGGGGATACCAAAAACCCTCAGAAGGGAAGAAGTGAAAGAGAGATAGGAAACACACACATTCAAGTATAATACATGTTAGCTTGCATTCAAGGTTGAGGCTCTGAGTTTATTTTGACTGCCCGTCGAGTTAATTGCCACTATTAAACTGACAGCTTAAAGAAACTCTCTCCTTATGACTGGAGTGTCAGGGAAAGACTCAGTCCTCTTAGTACAGTAGGGATTTCATTTCTTACTGTATGTGAAGGACAGAGTAGATAGCAGGTAGGAATATAAAATTTGCAACTTGGAGCAAAATAATTATTTCAGATTGACACACAAGCATATTATTTACTGTGATGAATTTAAAGGGATTTTTTTTTCATTTTCAAGAAGCTTTACCGGACTGTAAGTAAATTGTAAACAACAACTACATTGACGATAACTGGAAGACACTGAGTCAATCATGACATTTTTCCCTCTTATTTTGGAATTGCTTGGCAAGCACAAAGTCAGTTTTGATCACCAGAACCTTTTGAATTTATATCAGCTTAATTTTCATACAGAGACTTATTTTACTGAAGCATTAAAACACTCCAGAAAGCGAATTTCACAGTGTTTATTGCAGTAATCAAGTACATTATGAAGCAGGAGGACAAAGGGTTGAATGATTTCACTCACCAGAAAGTGAGATATAAACCTTCTGAGCTGCACTACATGGTGTACTTTGATACAGTAATTGCAAACAGGAATTATAAAAATAGAGAGAAAAAAAGTCACAGCCCTATAATTTCCTAAGGATTAAAGATAAACATCAACACAAGTGTAAACATGGATGCATTTAAGTAAACTGTTTAGCATGAACACCAATTAGTACAAATAAAAATCTCCTTTTTCCTGTTATTTGGACTATGAAAAGCAATCCTATCAATGCTTACTTTGATTTCATCACACCTAAAAGCAACAATGCCATTTAAACCTGAAAACTATTTTAATAGCCTAATTTAAAGAAAAACTACTCCCATCTTTATATTCAGATTTTCCAGTTTTTAGAAAGTGTTTATATTACAAGAGATACCATGATAATATAATAAAGCAAATCATAAACCGTTCCTTTTTTTCTTTTTTTCTTTTTTTTGTGCATATCCCAGGGGAAGGATGCCTCATAGAAGTTTCCTAATTCTAATGCATCATTTTCTGTAACATTAACTGCTTTTCAACTCTAGAGGGGGCTTTAGCCACACAATTCCAGTACACCACCAGCACCTCCTCTCCTCCAACTCACAGGCTAGAGGATTTATTAACTTTCTAATCCATTTCTCCTTTGGGTTTCCAGTTGTACTCCTAGGCAAAAAAACCAAAAATGTGAATAGCTACCAAACCGAGTGAAAGCATTTGGTCTCAGCTGGGTCACTTCCCTATGGCTCTTCAGGTTTGCACATTATATCTCCTAAAGAACTTTCTCCCCACCCCTTCCCTTCCATCCCTCCCAATGGGGTATCACTTGAAGCCTCTTTAGTTTGGTATACAAAAGCCAAACACTTCTCCCCAAGATCCCTTACCTTATGATGACAAACATCACCAGAGAGTTGCCCACCAAGCCAACCACAAAGACCACAGAGTAGACGGCAGTGATGATAATAGGGATAGCTGGGGAAATGTTGGTGTGGTTCTGCTGCAAGTCTTCAAAGCCACCACTGGCATTGTTGCCATACTCAGCCCAGCCCAGGAGCCAGCTGCTGCTGCTGGGGAGGAGGCAGGGGCCTGGAGAGCAGGTGGAGCCTGGCTCTTCACGGAAAATGTGCACAGGGGGCTCCATGGGGTTCACTGGGACCACACACAGTGAGGCCAGAAATATGCTAGAAAAAGAAGAGAGAATGAACCACAATGTGCAAACTTTCCATTCAAACAGACCTGTGTTTCTAAATCAGTGAGGAGGGGAGTGCTTTAATAAGCATATTTAGATAAATACCGTTTAACAAAACAACATTTTAACATTGCTTAATTGTTAAACGTAACAGGTAGGTAAGTGCTGGTAAATGCTGCCCATGAGGTAGGTAGCTGAAGTTTTCTCCAGGTAACAGAGATTCCAGATTGGGAACAAAAAAGAATAGATACGATAACAGTTTAGAAACAGCTCAGTTCCACTCCTCTGGTTTCCCCCTCTCGCCACATTTTTAAAGTCCAACAGTATCCTAATCTCTAGGTTCTCTTTCTGCCTTGACTACAATGAAGAGGGGAGGGGAGTGGAATCTACCCCTTTCACCACAATTGTGTGCCATTCTTCCCTCAGCTTTTACCACATTCAGATGTGACACCTTTCAATAAGAGAAACAAAATTTCAAAAATTACCTCTTTCCGTCCTGAAAAAGGAGCAGTCTCCACACAAATGCTTTTAAGAGTAGTAAAGAAGCATCCTTTTGGCTCTTGGAGTTGTCACTGATCTCCTACGGCTTTTGAACCTGGAACATCTATGCCTCTGGAGAGCTGAAAACGTGCTAGAGATGAAGCTGAATCCCTGTCATGAGCTCCGAGGTAGCGGCAGCTGCTGCTGCTACAACTCCCAGCACTTCCCCCTTTTACACTCACACTGTCTCTGTCTCACTCTCCTTCTGCAAGGTCTCCAGCAGCACGCTGCACTAACTCACACATTCTCCTCCACCTCAGGCTCCGCAGCTCAAAAGCTCACATGACTTCTGTCTAAACACCGACAGGCAGACAAATTGAAAGGAAGGACAGACAGACAGACAGTAAGTTCTACTCTACATGACTGTATCATTTCCATTTCCATACACCTTTCCAAGTTGTATTTCTCCCTTTCCTCCTCCTCCTGTCCCCCCCCCCCCCTGCAATTTAAAGGCCTTCAGGCAATGGCACTTGCTCCCTTATTGAATATTCCAAATTTTGCAAACTAGAAGACATTGGATAGAACAGAAATCTCAGCCAAACCCCCTTTGGCTCCCCTCTCCCCCCTTTCCCCTTGAAACACAGGTCTGTTTGAATGGAAGGCATGCACATTGCATTTCGTAATATATTTTGAGAGAACAGAATGTAAATGCATGAAACTTGATCCAAACATTTCCTCATTGAGAGGTTGTAGTAGTATTTCATTATATCTCTAACAAGAAGTTAGTTAGGTGGAGTCTAGGGGAAGTTAGAACACGAAGGTCTGCAGTAAAACAGAGAGAGAGAATGTAGATTTAGATAGAATACCCTTGCTCTTATTCTCATAAGCTTCCTTGAACAGTGTTAAAAGAAAGCAGCATTTTTGTGATTTTGCCTTTTTCACATGACACCATAATATTTTGTTCCATCAGAAATTAAGCCCCGGGAAACTAATGAAGGTCTCTAGGGATTCCACCATAAACTATATCTCAAACCAGCAGCAGATGGGTGTAGGAGTATAGAACCCTAATCCCTAAATGCTTGAATATCGGGTGAAAATATTTAGTCATGCAGGTATTTGGATCTGGAACATCATCTGGGATGTTATTTAATTAATCTGATCCCAGATGGAGGTGAAGAGATGCACTATGTTTTAAGGATGTTAGCTATCAGGTAATTGAATAGTTGACTAACCCCATGAATTCTTAGCAGTTAGTTGACTATTCTATAGCCAGTGCCACCTGGCCACACCCCTGGGGAGCCCTCTGCTACTGCTCACTGCTGCCTCTGATACAGAGGCAGCAGTGCAGGGTGCCAAGTGGGAGCCAGTCCACGAGGGGAGCCAGTTTAAAAAACAGCTCCCTTGCGGACCAGCTGCCTGCCACCGTGCACTGCTGCCTCTGATACAGAAGTAGCAGCACAGGGTGTCAGCAGTCCCTCTCTGCAGGGGGAGTCCAAACTCCGCATGGACAGAAGCTTCTGGAGGGGGAGGGGCTATGGAGGCTGCCCTGAAGCAGCCTCTGTCTGCAGTAGCCCACGCTGGCTACAGATGGAGGCTTCTCCAGCACCAGCCCCTGGTCTGTGGGCAATACCAGCACTGCAGACAGAGGCTGCTTCACTGTAGAAGCCCCTGTCCATGGGGGGCGGGATGTCACTTATTCCCCCTCCCTAGGCTTATCGGTTGATCAACTACTTGTTCGCATCCCTGCTATGTTTCCCTCTAAATGCCAAATTATGAGTAAAGCAGTAGCTCCTCTAGGCCCATGCTCTGCAAACAGATTCCAGAGAAAGGAAACAGATTAGTTATCTTTGTAAGGCTGAGCAATGGGCTAAGTAGGTCTCCCTCCAAGAAGACTGATAAGTGTGGTGTGCTTTTGTGCATTTAGGTGGCATTCAACAGAGCTGCGAGTGTTCCGCTTGCTGCCTTTTGTAATGCAGAGACTTTGCTCCCTGTTCTGATTTCTGCTGAAGAGTTACGAGCGACTAACAAAATCTTAGAAAGGGACTCCAAACCCAAAAGGCAGTTGTGATTTGAAAACCAAATCACAATGCATGATGTTTTGCCAAAACCAAACCATGTGTCAGAGCATGCCTCTCTGGTCCCCGATCCATGGACATAGCTATAGCATTTCAAATAACTTGGAAACTACCACCAGCATAACAGATGAAAGACAAAAATGTCCCTTAGCGAGTCAGACACATTTTAAATATGTAGTATTGACCTATGGGTTGCCACAAAAGAAGCTGGTCCCCACTGCCTCTCTTCTTCCCCCATATGGAAGTCAGACCTGGATTAACTAATAGGTACTTCCACAGATGCCCTAAGGATGACTCCTGATGACAAGGAGAAAAAAAAAGTGAGTGGCTCAAATTTGGCCTGTTATAGATAGAGGGGCAGCTGTGCTAAACTTGAGTGGTGTGGGAGTTGTGTGAGTGCAGGGCTGGTGATGGGTGTGAGCGGAACTGGGCCACTAGGACTGGGAATAAGTGTCTTAGTCTGTGGATAGGAGCAAAGCACTGAATAGCCAGGGGGATCCTGGAGGCAGCCAATAAGCTACAGGTGAATTGCTGGTGGGGATAAACGGGCTGTTGGGAAGCAAGCAAGAACTGCTGTGGTCAGAGCTATGAGTTGGGTGCTACGGCAGCACTAAGTGTGAGGGAGCAGTGGAGTGAGATGTTAGAGGTTCTGACTGGTAGAACTGAGGTGTTGGGGACTCCGCTGAGTGTGATGCATATCAGGACTTCTGGGACGTGTGTGAGAGCTGGTGGAGAGATGTTGGGGGCATTTGTGAAGTGGAAGAAGCATTTAGGGGTGAAGAGTGGGGATTTCTGGGCTCTGTGTTGGGTGGAATATGTATGGAGGGGGGAAGCTTTTGCAGTCTAGTTTACAGCAGGTGGGGACTCCCCAGTTTCCACAGTGCACAGGCACCAGCCACTCTTTAAGCTGGACCTGACTGAAGTAGAGTGACCAGAGAGCAAGTGTGGAAAAAATCATGCTGGGATGGGAAGTATTAGGCACCTCTGAGAGACAAAGCCCTGAATACCGGGCCTGTCCTTATAAAATTGGGATATCTGTTCATCTTACATTGAAGGGTTTGATAGGCTGTCACTTGTCATCTTAAATTTAATTCAGTAATTTTCAATTACTTTTACCATTTTATTCGAACATTTCCATTTTGCCAATGGAATAGATATCTATGAGCCAGAATGTAGCAATGTCTTTAACACACAGTGGCTAACCAGGCTCACCAACATGGAGGGACAGAGGGGATCATTGCCCCAGAGTCTGGCATTTCTAGGGGACCCATGGCTCTGGCTGTTGCCGCAGTAGCAGCGGTGATGTCCACAGCCCTGGGCCCTTTAAATTGCTGATGAAGTGTTGGGCCATGTGCTCCAGCCAGCACTAAGAGCTGGGGTGGGGCGCACCACCTTCTAGGCAGCACTGAGGTCTCGGAGGAAGGGCACACCACAGTAGAGGCAGCACTAAGAGCCAGTCCCTTCTGCCCTGGGCTTCTCCCCTCCTGGGAGTATAGAGCCGGCCCCCTCCACCTTGCATAGGGGCCCACAGAGACTGTCAGCTCCACTGTGGCTAGCCATTTCATTGTGTGTTTTATAATAAAATATTGTTTCATTCTGAAAAGTATGAGGCTGCATTCTGGTCAACTTATCAATAAAGTGAGACTTATGATTGTTATATTGAAGATGGCAGAGGAGGAAGTGATTTCTTGTTCTCCAGTTACTGTAGGTGGATTAGAAATGTTCTTATGGGAGGAAAAAAGCCAGCTATTTTGAATGTTCCAGACAAATCTACAATGAAAAGGGTAAATAAATGCATTTAATTATTGTCCTCAAAGGTTTAGGTAAGGGACCAACCTTCTTCCCAATTTCTAGTCTCCATCTAGGTGCTAGATAGGTATTGAGTATAGCTATGGCTTATACATTTCAAAGGATCTTCATGTACTAAAAGTGTATGCTAACAGGTATGCTCATCCTTAACTATGGTTGCCAACAGAGTTCCCTCTAAGCTGGATGGCAGCATAGCTTCACAGGTGATTAATCAGCCCCACCCAGTCAGAGGCTCAGGGCTCCATACATGGAGCTGACTGACTGGTCAGAGCTGATTAATCACCTGTGAAGCTGTGCTGCCACATCTTAGACGGAACACTGGTTGCTAGTCCTCCCAGATTGTCCTGGAGTCGCCAGAAATTAAAGATTACATCATGTGATGCAATCTCCAGGAATATGTCAAACGAAAATTGGCAACCTTATCCTTGACTGAATGGAGTAACAGTCCCCTTCTTTCGAGTGGCAAGTAAATGAGGTGGAGTTTCATGAGGCCACTGTGGTTTTACCCTTCTCTTAGGAAGAATACCATTTATGTGGGAACCAGTGACCATCACTGTATTTAGAGTAACACTTTCCATTGCAAAAGATTCTTGCAACTTTAAGAGCTCTACCAGTTTCATTCTTTGCTGCAGGCCTCTGAAATTCAACAGGAAAAAAGCCGAAAGCCAGAAGTGCATTTTCTTTAACGCATGAAATTACATTTGGGCTGTGTAATTTTCCGGGAAAAACTTGCCAGCTGTCTATACTGGCTGCTTGAATTTCCACAAGAACACTGACGATCTCATGGAAGATTGTCAGTGTTCTTGCGGAGATACTATGCTGCTCCCGTTCAGGCAAAAGTCCTTTTGCGCAAAGCTTTTGCGCAAAGGGCCAGTGTAGACAGCTCAGATTTGTTTTGTGCAAAAAAAGCCCCGATCGCGAAAATGGCGAGCGGGGCTTTTTTGCACAAAAGTGCGTCCAGATTGGCACGGACGCTTTTCCGCAAAAAAGTGCTTTTAAAGTCCGTGCCAATCTAGACGCTCTTTTCCGCAAATGCTTTTAACGGAAAACTTTTCCGTTAAAAGCATTTGCGGAAATTCATGCCAGTCTAGACATAGCCTTCGATTTAGCTAAGTTATAAACTGTCAAAACACCATGACGAATAGGAGAATACATATAAAATAGGATATTTAAAGAGTCTTATTTCAGTTGCAAATTCAAGCAAGCAACATGTTTTAAAATGCAGATTTGTTTCCCTTGTGCATATGTGCTGTGGTACTCCATAACCACATATTTCTCTCATAGAATCCCTGCCTCTGGTACCGCACAAACTAGATGCACAAAGTAGCAGGATGTATGGTCACCTATGCAACATCAATGTGGTTGCACAGGCAACCATACATTTGGCATCTCCTGTCAAATGCTTCACTTTGTGAGCTAATGAACACATAGTTTTCCTGTATGCTCTAGTGTCTATAATGAAAACAAGCAAGCACAGCCTCAGACTCATCATCTCACTAGAAAACAAAAACAAGGGCATACCCAGTAGCACAGTGCCCTCTAACAACACACTAGGACATTAATTCAGTACTGATTCAGAGCAAGAGTAAAAACTACTGAATCACCAGTATTACTATCCCCAGCACCAACGTGCCAGACTATAGCAAGGGATGACCACCATCTCAGAAGATTAGATATCTTCTATGATCACCCATCTGAGTACTAATCCTATTCATTTTCTGAGAACTGACTGGTCATGGCAGGCAAGTGGTGTGTCTGCAAGCTACTTGCAGTTTTTGCCATTTTGCCAGATGATCAGGCTGTGAAGTCCTGTTGAATGGAAAAAAAACCCAAAAACCTTCTCATTTTCTGCTAAAGTTTCCAATATCGTTCCCTGACAATGGAATAATCTTTTGAGATTTGTAAGTTAAACTGAGGAAAGCTAAAAACTTGAAGTCCAGCTAGGAGCTTTAATTTGAGGACTGTGATCATTTGCAAGACCTCTTTTTAGACTTCTGGAAAACAGTAAGTAATCACACTTCCCCTCCCCTCACCCACGCTTCCCCCAGTATCTGCTAGCTTGCTCCATTTTAGTCCAACTGATAATTATTTTTCTCTTTGCTACCTGATTGACCAACGTCTACAATAAGAGAGAACCTGTATAAATGAAAGGCAGTTTAAAGAGCTTTCAAGTGGCTCTGGTTGCTAAGGGAACCAGGTTCTATCTATACGCATTCAGAAATGTTAGCTGTCTGGGCAAATCTAGCTGTCAGAAATTTATATTTTATCCTGTTCCTAGGGGGGGGAGGGGGAGGAAATTTAAAATAATTATTCCTACATGGTTCATGAGCATGTAGATAGATATACAGTATTGTAAACACTTAAACTTCATTCTTGTGAGGTTCCATTCTTATTTGCCAGTGATGGACATTCACATTTTATTTTAAAGTAAGTCATTGGTATAGCTTCCCATTGCTTCTTTTGGAAAAAAAGTCTCATCCACACACTGGATCCTTTTCCCTTTCAGAACCCAGACTTCCCCCAGAAGAAAGATGGAGCCCTACAGTGAAGCCTAACCAACTAGGGAGTTTACAAGTACAATGACATTGTGATTGCCAAACATTTTCTGAATGAAGAGTGGTAAAAATGCAGAGTCTACAAAGGAAAGGAAGGGGTAAAGATTTGTATACAGAATCTGACTAATTGTAACACAAGAATTTATTTAATTCCTAAATCAAATGGACAGAGAGATCCTTCTCCTCTGTGATAATCTCTATGAAGTCACAACCCCTACAACTGTTTGAGATGGTAGTTCATAAAAAGAATCCAGATTGCTGTTAGTCAATTTCCCTATGGGCACTTCCTCATTGTGAGGAGTCTGAATCAACTTTACCTCATAAAATTAACCAGATTCAGAGGAATCTCTCAGGATCTAGGGTAATAATATGATTGCAGGAGGGAGAAAACGTACCTCCTTCCCTGACTGATTTTCATCCAGTTTCTGAAAATAGAGACTCTAATGCTCCAGAAGAGCTACAGTCACGCAACTGGGTGTTGCATCCAATAGCTTCATGGCTGCTGGAAGCCAAATGAGAATACCTGAAGCTACGTCTAGACTACAAAGGTAAGTTGGAAAAAGATACGCAAATTTCAAACCGCAATTTGCGCATCTTTTTCCGTTTCTCTGTCGAAAGAGGCTTTTCCGAAATTTGGCATGTCTACACAGCGCCAAATTTCAGAAAAACCTGTTCTTTTGACATATCCCTTATGCTTCATAAAACGAGGTTTACAGGGATGGTGAAAGAGCACATCCATTTTTTCAAATATTTTTTCGGAAAGGCAGACACATTCCTTGGATGTGGCATTGCTTTTCTAGGATACCTCTGGTGGAGATTTTTCAAGCCTTCCTTGACAGAAACCCTCAAATATCCCACAATCCAACCCCATCACAAGAAACCATTTCTTGTCTTTAATGTTTCTCTTAATTATGGTCTAGTATCTAACCACTCCTTTTGAGGAAGGTCATTGGGAAGGTGCTGTTTGATCAACACCAACAGCATCTACTGTCCTCTCCAATTTCTTGATCTACAGCCCAGTAGGATTTAGACCTGGGCAAGATGTCAATAATGTTAATGGTTCATAATCTGCTCAGAAGAACAGAGAAGTCAGCTGCTTTTACTGATACCATTTGATCTCTCACCAGACTTCTGTATTGTAGAATATGAAATGCTATAGAATTCACTGCTGGATTTCATAAGAACAGACACAAAAATCACCATAAAGTAGTTCTATTAATTGCTTTTGGAAAGATCCCTGAATTGTCTAGATTATCTTCTAACATGACTACTATTCCTTCCAGATGTATGTTAGCTATTGGGCTGAAGAAGACTCATTCTTTTTTCTTTTCTTGTTGAATGTTTAAACAAAAAATACCAAGAGAGATTCTGAGTGTTTTAGACTGTCAGTGTGCTGATAGCATTCACTTCTTAGTCTCCTTTTTCATCAGCCTTACATTATTTTCTTGCTTTTCCAATGTCCGATAGAAATAAGGAGCAGACAAGAGTATACTAGGCTCTGAAAGAAGAGACAACCAGAAAATAGCAATTTTACTCAATCAGTGACTTGTCTGTTGGTTACAGGAAAATGCATTGAATCTGCATATGCACTACCCAATTCAGTTCTCTTGTGCCATTACTTTTCTCTTTGCATCTTAATTAATGGTATGCACACAACACAGCTGTTTGCTTGACACAGCAGAACATTCTTGATTAGAAGGGGAATGGAATCAAGGAGGATCATCAATGCAGGGCAAAGATAATGAGACTTTCAAGAAGTGTTGGGATGGGAAGAAATTGTGAAAATTACTTTTTTTTAAAAAAAGGGAGTGACACTGAAACAATAAATATACTACTGATGATACTACAAGTAGTGTCATCAGTAAAGAACTAAGATTCAGTGTGACTTTTCAATCACTGCTACTTCAGATATCAAATTGAAACTGAATGCCAACATTTTATAAAACTGCATTGACAGTAAGCTAGCAACACAATATACAAAACAAGGAAGGGTAAACGTGTAACTGAAACTTTAGCATGCAGGGGGCAATTGCGGTATTTGAAGAATGCCACCAAAGGAGAAAAAAAGATGTGAGCATATGATAACCACAGAGGGGCTTGGTCCTGACATCTTAATTCTGACTGTTCACATGCACACAAATACTGTGACAAAGCTGGCACTGGATGTACTGCATTTCATTTTCTGAAGTGAAGAATAAAGAAACCAAAGTAAACGTAATCATTTAATAGCTATATTCAATACAAACAGCAGAGGGTGTAGATGCTACAATATAGTATCCATCATTGATAGGGATGCTAACCATAAACATGGCTTCAAGCTGTAAATTAATAATGGTAATTAATTGTGTGCCTAATTATATTTTAAGTACTCCCACACTAACTGACAGAAAGGCTTCTGCTCAAACCTTAATATTGATCTACAAACATTGTGCCATGTAATAATGGAGCTGTTTGATTAGACATATGAATTGGCAACATCTGAAGATGAAAAACAGAAAGAGATTTTTCAACTCTATATGAGCCACAGACAAATTGCTGGTGTGTGCAGTGTTACACTGTGCAGTTTGTCTATTAAAGAGATATTTGATTCTATTATGGATACTGAAATTAACTGTAATTATGGAAGCGAGACTGAAAAGCATGTTACTGTTTTGTAGCATATGCAAATGTGCCAGTGTGACAGACATTTGTTTAGACAAATGATGCAAGAAGAAAATGGGACTATGATCAATTTGTCAATCACTAAAAACGACATTTGTGTATGCTATAGATGATCACATTAGCAAGCAACTAAATGGATCGTGTAAATTACTACGGCCAAATTATGCCACCATTACTCACTTTGAGTAGTACCTGACTTGATGAGTAGTCTCATTAAACTGAATAGTGCTTGTCAGTGAGGTTCTGAAAGAAATCATGGGAATATTAACAAAACTATAGAAAATTGTATGGGCAACTCAAGCAGAAGAAAAGTGGAAAGGAATGGCAAGATAAAGCAAATTGCATGCAAGAAACAAAGTATATAATGAAGAACAAGAAAATAAATAGGGTTATAGCCAAAAAGGTCACGTCCATCAAGTTTAAAGGCTAACCACTGCATTCCCCACCTCCATCTCTACCACAAGCTCTGCATATTCTGCCTCTCACCTCCAGTTCAGCAGAACCTCACCAGTCCTTCTATCTGTCAGTCAGCGGAGGTAATAGGGAATCATTCATCCCTTAGTATTAAACTTTCAAAATTAAAAAAAAAAAAAATCACACAAAGTAGAATTGGAGAGATGTTCAGGATTATAAAGTTGATTTTGTAAAATGAGTTACACTTTACACTGACTTCTCTCTGAACCTGGAGTCTTTCCCTCCCATCCCACTCTTACACTTGGTCCTGGGCTACTGCACCTTCTATATCAACCATATTGCCCAAACAAATCTGACTAGGTTTAGCAATTGTGGTTCTTGCCTTCAGAAGCTGGTGATCACTGGTGAATACTGAGATCACACAGCCTTCTTAAACCAAAGTATTGTTGAATCTCAACTGTAGGAATAAAGCAGAACTCAAGAGAAAATGAATTGTTAAAAAGATAGCTATCATACCAGCCCTTAGAATGAGAGGCCTGGCTAGGTGCTCTCCATAGACATCCTAAACTTTTGAGTGTCAATCTGTTTCTATCAATACTGCCCAAAAATATAGTTTGGTGAGCTCCATAGGGGTTTACAGACAGGCCATCAATGGAAAAGGCTCTTGCATGATTCTTTATGTATTGGCAGATCAGTGGTTATCTTGAGTCATTGTCCTGTTTCCCTCTTGTTTTTTCCAACAGCCTGCTATTAAACTAAACCAGCATATCCATATAATAAACCAGGTCACAGACAGTGGTCATAAATTATCACAGAGCATCTCCACTTCTGCCATGGACAGGCTATAAAATGGCAAGATATTAAAAGGAGTTAAAATACTTATATTCATCTGGTGCAAAATAGTCAAGGTATAATATGTGATATACATATTGTGCATAATGTTTCTGATACCATGTAATGTATTTGTCTTGTTTCCATAGGAATCCTATAGACAAAAGCTCAGCACCTAGGAAAGATTCCATTCAGAGGGACTGAGGCATGGAACAAATATTCACTAATGGTATGCAGTGTTTAAAAAGAGCTGCAATACTACTAACAAGAAAGCATTTCTTCCAAGACTTCTCTACATGTTCAGTTAAATAGAAGCCTCTATGTAAGGCCACATCTATACTTACCCAGAAGTTTGAATTAAGATACGCACCTCCAGCTTTGTTAATTGGGTAGCTGGAGCCAAGTATCCTTAATTTGATCTTTCATACTGGCTTTACAGTGGGAGATTGATGGGAGCAAATGCTCCTGTTGACTTCCCTTACTCTTTATGCATCGAGGAATCAATGAGGGCACCCTTTGCATTGGATTTAACCAGTCTTTACTAGACCTGCTAAATCAAACACCACAAGATCGACCATCGCATCATCAATCTTCTCGCTAGTATAATATAGATGTAACCTAACAGTGCCATCTGATGACTCCAAACAGTACTGCACATTCTATAAACAAGTTAATTTGGATTCTCTAGTGATAGGCTGGCAAAAAAGACACCATATGACAAACTTTAGTACAGTTGGGATTGCTAAATTAGCTTGACAGGATTTACTTTCCACAAACCCATGTTGATTGGTATTAACTAAATTGCCATTCTTTAATTCTTTATTAATAGAGTCCCATATGAGTTGCTCTACCATCTTGCCAGTGATTGATGTCAGACTGACAGATCTAAAAATTACCTTGAACATCTCATTTATAGTATTGGCACAACATTAATTTTCTTCCTGGCTTTGGAACTTCCCCAGTGTTCCCACACTTACTGAAAAGGAACATTAGCAGTCTAACAAGCCACTTGGCCAACTCTTTGAAACTTCTTGATTGTCTGGACCTGCTGATTTTAAAAATGTCTAACAATAGTTGCTGTTTAACATATTCTGGGATTGCTACTGTGTTTCATCTCCACCTGCTGTGATAATCATCTGGAATTTTCCCCCAAATGTAGAACACTTTTGTCTTTTTCTGTATTACTATTGACAATTCTAACATTTTCATCTAGTAACTGCCCAATACTATTGCTAGGATTCCAATATACTTGAAATACTTATTGTCCTTACCGCTACTGGCCACGGGCAGCAGGTTTGCAAAAATTTTGGTAGTGTCCAATGCCCACACTCTCTCTCTCCCTCACTCTTCCCCTCATCTGCCTAAGGCTTTGAGATGGAGTTTGGTGGGGGGAAAGTGCAGGCCCTGGTTGGGATGTTGGGTACAGGCTCTGGACTGGAGCATGGTATTGTGGGGACTGGAGGAGGCAGGCTCTGGGAGGTGTTTGGGTGCAGCAGGGGTCTAGGGTGCTGGCTCTGGCCTGGGGCAGAGGATGGAGTCCTGGGTGCAAGCTCTGAAATAATAATTCCCCTTAAGAATATGAAGCAGAATGAGAGAGAAGTAAAAAAGAGAATCTGGTCCTTTTCCAAACAAGTGATAATGTTCTACATTTTGTATGTTACCTGAATAATACAGCGGTGACTGTACTGCAAATAGATCAAAATCAGATAGCGGCCACTTTGTCTTTGATAAGAGCTGGAATGGACCATAAGATTACACTATTTGTTCTCTTAAAGATCCATTTTGTGGAGTTACTGAAAGTGGCATAGGGAAAAAAAAGCTTATAAGTACTTGTCATCACCATTAGATTTTTCATCTCTCACATCGCAGTAGCAACAAAAATAACCATGGTTGCCACTCATTTCCGCATTTCCTTTGGAGGCTACTTCAGTTCCATAAATATTGGAAATGGTTCATTCAGACACAGGTTGTGTTAAACATAAGGTTCTTTTTCACAGATGTTGCCATGGAAGCTTGTCAGTAACTGTAGGCTCTAATAAGCCATTTTTTCTGTCTAATTGCTAACCATCACTATGGTTCAAAAAGCAGACTTTGTTGCCTACAGCACACTTTGACTATGTGATTAATATGAAACCTTGTTAGCTTAATCCATCATTGAACATGACATAAGCATTCTTCATGTTTGCTTTACCTTGATATTTTTACCTTTCATTTAAATCACAAGTCTCCCTGAAACACCTATTACATGTTTAATTCCTACTCCGTAGTTATCAATTTGTGAGCAAAGATTAATGTGTGATGCCAATAAACTGTAGGTATTACATAGCTTAAAGAGAAATTATTCAGGAATGCAATACATATTTAGCTATGAACTTTAATAAGTCCAATTAGTTTAATGGACCACAACTCCAAATTTAGGTACAATATAACTATTACTGCTAAGTGACCATAATGTCTTTTGAAATAGGTTGAGATTTTGTCTATATCCATCAGAAGGCTTTCTGAAGAAGTACACCTCATTTAGCTAGCCATTTCTATCAATTAAGGACAGACTTATTTTTCATGATTCACCTGAAAGTATTGCCTTTGGAGACTTTTTTATAAGATGTTACCACATCTAGGTTAGAAATAACTTTTCTTATTCCAAGATGCATAACAAATAATTTAATATTAAAGAAGAGCCAGCCTTATTTTGATCAAGTCTGGCAAATGCATAAGTAATTTGGAGGAAGCAAGAGGATTCTTTGGAAAACACGCCAAACTCAACTGACTCAAACTTAACTGACTCATGTTACACACAGTGGGCACTATAATGGAGATATCCCCTCAGCTTCTGCCACAACAGTAGAGCCCAGCTGCTTATCTTGGGGGTCTGTGCATAACTGCCAACATTTAAATGAGTTTTGCAAAGGAAAATTGTCCAAAGAAACTGGGTGTGGGAAGAAACTAGATTCCTGATCAGTAGAGCTTTTTTTTTTTTTTTTTTTTT
>CM057846.1:60396621-60409862 GCA_030068395.1 Apalone spinifera | reverse complement strand
TATGCAGCAGCATAGGACAGGACACAGCAAGGAGCAACTTTATACATATTGATGGCTTCTACAGTGCCAACTTGTAGTTTAAATGGGATGGGAAGGCAGCTGGAAATGTTGGCGAGGTGATAGATATTGCAGGAACTAGGGATCAGAGAATGAAGGAGGAAACACAGCAGTCTCATGTGCTTTAAGTGACTGTAGCAATCATGTACTAAACTTGAGACTGGATGGGTGAAATGGGGGCATCAACTGCTATGATGATGATTGCTCCCCACACATCTTCGAAGGTCCATAGGTACTATACATGCCTATCACAACATGTTGTGTACCTGAAGCAGAGCACTAAATGCACCCAGTAACAACTATGTGGGTGAAACTAGATAAGCACTTGACTCTTGAATGAACTCACAGAAAAAATGATAAAAGAAAATAATCATAACATCCATAGGTGAACACTTTTCATAAAACAATCACTCTGGTCCAGAGGCCTATCCCACAGGCAAGTCAGAAGACTTCCCCCGCACAGTCTAGATAGGGGGAAGGTAGGGAGACCCGGGCCCTCCCACTCGACCAGGTTCCAGCTCAGGGCCCTGTTGGCAGTGGCGCAATCCACTGCCTGTTCAGTAGAGAATCCTGCCGCAACAATTCCCCACCCTGGACTACTTCCTACCATCCCTGGTTCGCCATTCTCCCTCGTCGTCTCACTTGGGTGTTGTGGCTCCTCGGGCTGCCTCTCACCCCGGCTGCTGCTGGGAGGTCCAGCCACATCTGCTTCCCTGGTTCCAGAGCTCTCTCTGCACCTCCTTCCTCTTCCTCAGTCAGCCTAGATTGAGTTTCTCCAGAGGCTTTTATAGTCTGCCTCCCCTAGGAGCATACCCAGCAGGGCTGTGGGGGTGGGGCCCGCCAGCTAGGCCAAGATAATTCCCTGATCCTCAGTGCAGGGTTAATACACTCCATCACAATTGGGTTGAATTTGTTTATGAAAAATTGTTGAACCTCTTTGTTTCCACTTGTGTTTCAACTATATATATGTAATGGGCAAAACAGAAAAGGTAGAAATAAAGCTGTTCAACTAATGGAATGAAGCTCTTCAATCATGTTCCTTTGATAGTTCCCAACTGATTTTTTTTTTAATCAGAATGTTCATTAAGAGGGAATTATTGAAATTTCAATGTTTTGGGCCAGTACAGCTCTATTTAAAAAGGTATATACCATGGCTTTAATTTCTGGAAATTGTCAGACCTACAGTAAAACAAAGAATACCAGTGGCTCCCCATATCTCTTCTGTGTCTTTCAATGGTTACAGATACATGATCAGCGTCTGCTCCCTAAGGAAGACAAGTAATAGCAGACTGCATACATTACAAATGTATTCTGTGTCTTATCAATATATTTTTCTCCTATCAGTAACACTTATTATTTATTGAACTCTCCCTGGTATTTCAGACCTTTTCCCTGATATTTGTGTGGCAGAAGATTTCAACAGAATGTTGTTCATGGGCATGTTCATCCCAGTTCTAATTTTATTTTAAAATGGGAGTAAACTAGGAATTGTTTATTGATCCATATATATCTATTGTCAGTACACAAGGAAGAATGAAAGAAAGCAGTCTCTTCTTATCATACATTGAGACACCAAATCACTGCATTTACCACACAAGGGAAAAAAAATCATTAATGAAATATTTTCATATGAAAACACGAGTTACAGTGGAACACATTATTTAGCCCTGTGGTGTCCAATCAGTTCTGAAGTGTAGCTACTAGCTCCACACAACTGGCCAAATAGCCACATGTGGCTAGAGTGTTAGACACCATGGATTTAGCCCCTACCTCCCTTCTAGCAGTGAGAAACTTCAGAACCTAATAAGATTTAAATGTGCATCTAAACGTTACATCTCAGGGCTGCCTCTAAAAACAGTGGTGTCACTTATGTACCACTACTAGAAGCCAAGGTTTAAGTTGTCTATGACAGCCCACAGAAGGGGAAGGAACTTTGTAAAGCAAACTACTTGACAAGTTTGTGGTTTCCAAGTGCATTTCACTCACCACATGTTTCACCTTCATTTTCCGCCAAAGCCTAACAGCTAGATCTTGCTCCCCTTACATGAGAAATCCTTACTACTGTGAGTAATCATGCAGGCTTAATTGAACATAAAGTACTACTCGCATCAATTTAGTTGCATACAATGGCAAGAGATTTTATGGCACCCAAATACAGGGATAATCCACCAAGCACAGGAGGATAGATTATTAAAGATAAATTTACAGCATTAAAGTACATTCACTTTAATTATGTACTTAGCAGGAGTGGCATAAAGTCAAAGGAACATTTCTGTCTCCAAATGAAAAGAAAGTGACATTAAAAATATCCATTTTTCTGGAAAAACAATACTTGCGTCCACACTTCTATGGCAGTCTTTTGACAAAAATGTGAAATAATGGAGGGGTTTTTCCAATGGCAGTTAACCTTATAGAAAGAGGCACATGTGGATGCAGAAGAGGGAGGGTTTTTTTTAAAAAAGAGGCCTCCAGGAAAGAACACAGGTGACCTGGAGGCCATGCTGTCCAAACTAATCAGAACTCTATAATTCCTGTCTCCTGCCAGCTCTTAAAGCTGCAGGCACCCAGGACAAGCCTTTTGGCAGGAAGCCAGCCCAGAGAGCTGCACCTGACCGCACAGCTCTGACTGCCATAAGCCTTTCAATAGATGGCCCAGCCACAAGCCACCCCGAGACCCCTCTGGCCCTCACAGAGAGCAACACCAGGGCTCCCAGGACCCAGCCAAGGGCAGCAAACATCGTGTGTCCTCATGGTCCGGGGCGGAGATTCTGTCCCTCCGGGAGCTGTTGGGTGAGGAGGAGACCCTGCAGGATCTCCACTCCCAGAGGCACAATGCAGACAGCTATGGCTATGCCACTGCCCCCAGACTTTAGATCAAGTCAGGAGCAAGGTCAAGGAACTCAGCCAGGGAAGTTTTGAAGCCAGTGCTAGTCACCCCACTGCTCCATGACCCACCAGTTGGAACTGGTGTCCAGCCTCCAGTACAGTCTCTCCACTGTGGGGTGCAGTTGCAAGGGCATTGCTCCTGCATCCAGGCAGAGGGTCTTGCTGATGAGCTCAGACTCGACCTTATGCAGGACCTTGAAGGAAGGCTGCACAAAGTGCTGCAGAAGCTGTGGCATGTTAGTGTGGAGCCATCACATGCCCAGAGGCGCTCTGGCTGCATAGCAAGGAGTATGCTGTGGTGTCCTGAAGCAGGGCAACCAGAGCACGCACGGCTAAAGCTTTGCTGTCCGTCGAAGAGGTATGCACACACACAGAAGAAGCAGAGCAATGGCTGTTCGGGGGTAAGAGGGATCCCTTTAAACAAGTCTCAGCTAGCCTTAGGCAACAGCACCCAGAAGCAACTGCTGACCTAATGCCCTGCCTGAAATGGTTCTGGGAGGCCTTAAATGCGAGATATAGCATCCACACTGATTGGACGCTATCTTTCGAAAAAACAGATCACTTTTTCATTGCACTTTTGCTGTGTAGATGCTCTTTCGAAATAAGCTTTTCCGGAAGATCTCTTCCGGAAGAAGCCTGCAGTCTAGATGTAGCCTAAATCCCTTTGCAACAGTTTCTTAAATATGGATAAGCACAAAGGGTGAAACCAGGGTGCCACTGAAGTCAATGTTTTATTTCCACTATTATGGAAGGCTGCTGAGAATATATGGCTCTAGCAGATGGAATGACAGCTCATGACCTTTGGGATAGAAAGAGTCAGGCTGCTATTCTTCAAGTAGCAGCACAGGTTTGTGTGTGGGTTCATGAGTAGTGTGAGTTCATGAGTAGTGTGATTACATTCGTTATGATCTAAGTTTGCAGAGAGTGTGTTATGTGATAGTACATAAAGCTTTCATTACACTATTTAACATGCAATTAATTTGTTCAGCCAGACATTTGAATGCCTGAGCATCACAAAGGCTGGTCTCCAAGTGACAATATCTCAAGGGTGAATCTAATGCACCAATGACTAAATAACTTTGTTCCAGTTTATTGCAGCTGAAGTCATGAGAAACAGAGCTTGGTCATCTGCTGTTAGGCATATGCTAAAAACATACTCTATCTGGTAAACGAATGCCATTGTTAGCAATCCCCTACTTTAAGAGATCAACCATGTGACAAGTAATTTCATTGGCACTGAGCATACCACATTCTCAGACAGACATTTTAGCAGAGAGTCACAATCCATATTCTATTACACAGTTAAAGGGGAGCTGATCCAGTTCTCTAAATGGTGCAGCTGTGGGCTGGATACTGGCAATGGTGACAAGCTCCTGAGTGCTCATTATCCAGGTAGCCATGCGCTGCAATTTAAATAAAGTATCAATAATGCAAAGCTGGCAGTTTACCCTTAACTGTTCAGCCTGTAAAACAGGTTTTAGGAGAAGTTTTAAAATGTGTGACTTTATCGTAAGCAATATCATATTTAATTCAGTGTTTCTTGCAAACATTAGTTGGTGGGCTAGATGCAGGAGCCACTGAGTGAAAGCCATGTCCCAAATTCTGCAGGAGATCAAGCTGGCTTACATCACTGTCTTTCCTGGCCATAAAAATCCAGGAAAGCTGTTATATTGTCAATTGTACCATGTGGGTTTCAAAGCCAATGAATAAGTTTTCCTTCTGATTTGTCTTGTTCTTTGGATTTTACTGAGACTTAAAAATCCAGCCAAGTCTGAAGAATTTTGGACTATACTTTTACTTGCTTTTTGTAAATTTAAATAAATCCAGATGGTATCTTATTTCAAACACCACCCACCTCTCCCCCCAAAAAAGAAAAAAGTTTCTTAAAACAAAATTAAAGGTTTAAGTTACATGGTACTTACCTACTACAATATTTATAAAAACTCAAGCACTTAGAAACAAAGTAATAAATAGTATATAACATTTCTTAAAAGGTAAATAAATAGATATTTTCTTAACACAGCCACATCCTGACTCAATAAATTATAATTTAAAAAAAAAAAACCTCTTGGTTTTGAGATCTGCATTTTTTTTAAATCTGTTAAATGGGAAATATTGATTACTGATTAAAACAGTTTATTCTAGATTGAAATACATGCCAATGTCAGTTGGCAACCTTAACTATTTTAATTAAGATGTTTTGGGAGTTTCCCAGATTTTGGGAGGGAGGGTGTTCTGTCTTTTGTTACATTTTTCAAGATTGCACAACCTTTGTTCTCCATCCTATGAATATTCATTACCATGCAGATTTTAATTAGATGATCACCTACTGTTTTGTCTATAGGACACCTACCTCATGCAGTGAACATATTCAACAGAATAAGACAGGGATGTGAAATGAACTCATCTGGGGTCAGGTCAACAGAGTCTCATCTCCTGCAGTTGTCGTCTGGAACACTGTGAATAAAAGGAAGCCTTTTTACAAGGAGGTCCAGTGGACTGCTCTTCATCAGCTCCCTAATTTGTGATCTGTAAGGCATGTGGGACCCTGTCAGGAATTAAAAATGCACCAAAATAAGCTCTCAATGTGATTAGAACACACAAGCCTTCCCACTGTAAGAAAGTGCAGTTGCAAGGGAAAATGCCAAAGCTAAGGTCTTTTATTCTATTTTTTCCTCTGTTGTACATAGGTTCTGAATCTGTGTGCAACTGAATGCAAAACTAAAAATGTGTGATGCAGCCCTGTCTCACTTTGTGGGAAACAAGAACCTTAATGTGAACACACCCACGTTTTTGGATAGTTGAGATTCAAATCAAGTTCTGAGAGAGTTTGGTGCCGTGTATAGAAGGCATTAAATAAAAATGTTTAGAAAAGATCAAATTAAATTCAAGTATATACGATTATTAAAAGATTGACTGTAGTTATTATTGAACCTTGAAGGCTAAGAGAAGTGAGCAGTTTCTGGTCATTTTCCTTTAGTGAAATAGATATCCTTCAGATAAAAATCAATTTTATTCTTGTAGTAAGAGGATTTTGGTCCATTCTTTACAAAGGTTCACTGAAGATAACATTTATTTTTTATTACATACTTGTGCATCATTCTTAGAATAATAATGCTGATATAATATTCCTAGAAACCAAGTGTTAAGTCAGGTGAATGAATTACATGAAATCTATCGTTTATGCAATAGTATTTTTTTGTTATATTGCAAGTGTCAATCTATCAGATTAAAAAATGTGAACAGCTCTGGGATTAATGAATTAAACATCCCACATAATCTTGGTGAGAGTGAACACATTTTCATACAAATTTCATACATTTATCTTTTCTGTTAACAGACGTGGTCCTTCCCTTTTTGCATATAGAAGTGCTACCAAGTAAGTTTCTAGAGAGACAAATCGCGAAGATGTACAATGAGATCAAATAGTAGAGGTTGACCTACCAGATGTGTGTTAGGAAGATAAATGCAGTGCTTCTCACAAGTGGCTGAATGTATTTCTAACTGAAGAAAGTGAAAGCAAAATCTGGCACTAATGAGGAAAATGAAAGCAAAATCTGGTGCTAGGCCATAGGAGAAAAGGTTTGACTATGCTTAGAACCTTAAATCAAGGAACCTATCCACAAAACTAGACTATCAATACTTGGGCCCATCAAGTATATAGAATGGGTAAACCTAGTGACTTGAAGGTTACAGTTGCCCAACTACTTGAAGATTCATCCCATCTTTAAAAGCCTACATGAAAAAGTCATATCTAAATCACTCCAACCCACCACTACCACCCATTACAATCCACAGACAGAAGTACTTGGTCCACCAAATCCTCAACTCCCAGTAAGTTAGTGGAGGGCTCCATTATCTTGTGATCTAAAACAGCTATCTAGGCTGGACAGGCAGATTTGAAACCAGTAGAGAATACCTACACCCTAGATCTATTGAGAGAATTCCTTTGGAAGTAGCCAGAGAAACCTGGCCCTAACGAGGCACCTTCATGAAGCTGTGGTTGTACTGTCAGGAACCACATTCTGCAGCAGAAACTGACTTTGGGCAACATGATGAGTGCAGCTGTCCTATAGTGGCTGCTAGATTGTCTACAGCACATAACTAGTGAGAAGGGTTAATAGGCCAGCTCTTAAGTCCAACAGCAATAGCAGTTTGGTGGGGCCGGCCTCTGTCTAGTTGGTAGGGACTCTACCTGAGGCTGCTTTAAGCTAGCTGACCTATACTTTGGGGCAGATAAAACATATAATGAAGTATACTAAAACCAGTCTAGAATATGGAGAAAGAGTAGAAGACTAATCACAGGTTAGGAAAAAGAAAAGGATGATTATACCAGAAGAAGCATCAGCAGCTGCAACCACCGGCAAAAAGACATGAATGATAATGAAATCACTACTCAAGAATGTAAAGATAGGGGATATAAACTCTCTGCAAGTGAGTGGATTTTAAACATTCTGGAGACATTGAAAGAGCTGCAAAGCTATATGAAAACATCTATTAATTGACTGTAAAAGCAAGGAACAAGTGGGAAAACCAATAAAGATTACAGTGCTAGGAAAACTGAGGAGAGATGCCAACTGCCTAAATATCAGAGACAGGAAGAGTTGTGTATGGGGTGCCAGATGAAATGACTGATAGAATCACAGAACACTAGAACTGGAAGGGACCTCTAGAGGTCATCAAGTCCAGTCCCCTACCAACACAGCAGGGCCAAACAACGTCTAGATTATCCCTGATAGCTGTCTATCCAACCTGCTCTTAAATATCTCCAGTGGAGATTCCACAACCTCCCTACACAATTTATTCCTAGGTTTAACCACCCTGACAGTTAGGAAGTTTTTCCTAATGTCCAATCTAAACTCTCTTGCTGCAATTTAAGCCCTTGATTCTTGTCCTATCATCAGAGACCAAGGACAACAATTTTTCCCTCCCTTCTCCTTGTAGCACCCTTGATGATGATGTAAAGCAAATAATAAGGGGATAAATACTATATGCTAAGCAGCTAATTAGCAAGAAGCAAGAAAAGAAAGCTAAGTTATGTGAGTTGCATTTAAAGGAGAAACACTTCCAAATAGGGTAACAGGTCACCAGATTTTTTTGGGACAAAACCATACATTCCATCTCCAGTGAGCTGCTACAGAAACCAAAGGTTGGAACAGGTCATATAGTGGAAAGGGAAAACTAGATTCAGTACGTGTGCAGGGAAGCAATTCTATGACAATTGTAGAAGGAACAGAAATAAAGTATAGCAGCCATAGAGGAAAACATTGTGCAGCACAGAGACTGTATAGCAACAAAACAAGTAATTCTTTTGTATTTTGCTTACAAGTAGCATGCCATACATAGAAGCTATTGAAAGCCATCCAAGTCCAAAAAAGGGGAAGAGGAAAGGAAAACACAATAAGGAGAAAAAACACAGAATAAATCAAAAGATATGAATGATTCAGGAAAAAACTACATCATGTATAGACAAATAGGTATGTAGCTTCTATGATTGAAGTAATAAACTGCACACTGCTGACAGGAAAAACAGAAAAGGAAAATTATAGTTAAAACAACAGAACAGTACTTATTTCTTTTGCAAAGCTGCTAACACAGTTCCATGCATTTTAAGTGAAAAAAAAATATTGAGGAGAGATGGAATACTGCTATTTACTGTGGTAATACACGTATTCTTGTATAAACAAAAGACAGAACTATGTAGCACTTTAAAGACTAACAAGATGGTTTATTAGGTGATGAGCTTTCGTGGGCCAGACCCACTTCCTCAGATCAATATGTGGAAGAAAAATCGGCACAACCATATATACCAATGTGATACAATCAAAAAACATGAATGCATGTGAAATGGACAAATCAAATTTTAGAACAGGATGGGGTGAGTGGTGAAGGTTAGTTTCTGTGAGGTAATGACATAAGGGTGATAATAGGGGAAGTTTCTGTAGGTAATGACATTAGGGGTGATAATTTGGGAAGCTATCTTTGTAATGGGTGAGATAATTAGAGTCTTTGTTTAAACCCATACATAGAGTGTCAAATTTAAGCATGAATGACAATTCTGAAGCTTCACGTTGAAGTCTGGAGATAAAGTATCACCTAATAAATCATCTTGTTAGTAAAGTTCTACATAGTTCTGTCTTTTGTTTCAGCTACAACAGACTAACACGGCTGCATCTCTATCAGTATTCTTGTTTAGTTCCTGTAGTATCAGGCTGTTCTTGATAAGACTACTGTAGTAATATGAAGGCCAAAAATTTAACCCCATGTATCACAGGCCTGGTTTAAGACCTGAGGCCTAGGCAACAGCAGCAAGACTTTGCTAATATAAAGCAAAGTGAAGCTGTGAGCAAAAGGCAGGCCCTGCTCACAGAACTTGGCACAAACAGGGCTGATAGTGCAGAAACACTAATTGGTACTAGGCACAGGCTGTAAGCCCATTTCAGAGGGATGGTGACAGAACATCTAATTAGGAGATATCTTGGTTCCAAACACTCCCTACAGATAACAGGAACATACTGACCCAGATTCAGAATAGCATCCAACATGACAGCATGATGAATAGCAATGTTTTGATTGAGCCACCATGTATAAGGTAATGGGTGGCACCCTAAGACATCAGAATGTGTTCTCCTCATACAATCAGGGGTGTAACTTCCTTACATCTGCATATAAAAGTGTATCTTACAGGGGCTGTCAGTCTCCATTGCTCCCTAGGCTGAATAGTCTGCCAGTTGACTGAGCTGAATCCATTGTCATGGGCACACATTCTTAGCTTAACTGTAGACATCTGATAGGATGAGCAATTACTGTGTTTTGTTTACAATGACATTCCTAGTGCATTCCAGCCTTATCTGATTCTGTGGTCTTTGGGGTTGTCTTGGTATCTGCTGTGCTGTGCTGGCTCTCTGCTCAGAGCCTGCCCAACATACAGGGGGAAACATGGGCATGCAGCTGAACACCCATCATTGACAGAGCAAGGCACCTGTCAGGATACCACACCAGTGACTTCTGACCACAGCTACTAACCCCAATATCATTTGCATAAAAGAAACAAACACAGTTAATAGGAAATTAGATTTCCTAATCCCAAAATATGGCTGCAATAGTCAAGATAGAGAAGTAAGAAAGGATGGGGGACTTTGTACATTAGTTTTTCCTTAAAACTTAATTATTTTAGTTTCTACATCTTGATTTCAAGATTAGAGCAATGCTATTGAGATTCCAATGCAAAAATACTCCTGCAGTTTTGAGAATATTTAATTTATATCAGCCCTGCGGAAAACTGGAGATTAAGGATTTGATAGATAGTTAAAGGTGGAACAGGCCTGTATATTATATGTGGAGACAGAATATAAACAAGATTGCAGGGAAGTGGAAAATGTGATTACAATGACAAATGTCTAGAACAATTCATCAATAAAAATAATTTAGTAATTCTGATTGATGGTATACCCATTAGGAGAGATTTCCATGCGTTGCATTAAATTTATGTGGACATAGGAATTGTGTCAAGTAGTATAGCACGCAAAGACAACTGGGAAGTTGCTAAAGAGGGAATGCGAAGAGATAGCCTTTTTCTTGATACAAATACAGAAACGTAATCTTAAGGATAGAGGATGATTCCTGCTAATTGGAATATCAAAAGGCAAACTGAGAAGCTAAGGCGGCAATGAAAATATTAATGAACAATGTATAAGTGATGATATTGAGGAGTTTAGTAGCAATATAACCAAAGGAATCATGATGGCAGAAAAGTTACCTATACTTAAGGTATCGAAATTCCATAAAGGCAGAGATCACGTACCACAGTGAAATGAGGTGTGCAAAAAACAAACAAAAAATCCCCCAAAAATACACACACACACACACTTAAAGAAAGGAACAAGGTATATAAGAAACCAAAATGACATAATCAATACTTTAAGTCAATAAAATATAAAGAAACAAGGCAATTGTGCAAAGGTCTTAAAGGAAAAAAGAAAGCACTGCTAAAACATCAGAGGTACATAACTGGATTACGAAAACAAATGCAATACAGAGTCGGAGCCATTCTAAACCAGGTCTTATTGTAGAAGGCCAAGGGTTTAATAAATGAATTTAAAAAAATTTAGTCTCAGCAGAAATATTCCAATGTCAGTTATGGTGAAAGTCAGAAGTATAGAAATCCACTTGAGGAAAATCATGAGATTCATGAGAACTAGAAGAGATGGGTGGAAGATGAGGACACTATTTTGAACAAAATCTTCTGTAGGAGGGAACTTCAGAAAGTTATGTCTAGAAGCAAAATCTCTGCACTAGGCAAAGATGGCACATGTAATGGAATGCTAAAACACCGGGATGAAGGGAATCTGAAATAGTGCTCAATCTGTACAGCAGTATCTGAAGGAAAGCTGAGTTACCAATCGAGTACAAACATATGGTTTTAGTCCCAGCATGGAAAGCAGATAAGCTGCAAACAAGACTTGATGAGTACTGCTCAATTGCCCTTACTTCATCCATGGTTAGAGCCATTGCCAGAATAGTGACTGCAAGATCGAATACATATCTAGAGCAAAATGAACTTACAGATAACATGCAAAGCAGGCTCAGGAGGGAGAGTAAAGCTGTTCATGTACTATGAGTAGAGATGGAATCTCAAAAAAAGAAATAAACATTATACAGGTTGAACCTCCCAAATCCTGAACTCTCTGGTCCTGTTGCTGGACCAAAGAGCCCTGGAGCAACGCAGGGGCTGGGGAACCCGGGCTTGGCCAGGTGGCATCTGGGGAGCCCCCAGCCTGGCCGGGAACCCCCAGCATCAACAGGGCCAGGCGGTGGCTGGGGAGCCCTTGGCATAAGTGGGGCCAGGCTGCAGCCAGGGAGCTCCACCCCAACCGGGGAATCCCTGGCGTTAGTGTGGCCATGTGGCCCGCAAGTCCCAGCCCCACCCGGGGAACCCTTGGCTACAGCAAAGCTGCCTGCGGCCAGCTGGCCCCAGTCAGGAACTCCAGGAAACCCCCAGTGGCAGCAGGGCCATGGTAACTGAACAGCCTCCTCCAGCGAAATCCCGGCTGACGCGGGGCTGGCAGAGGCAGGCGGACAGAATCCCCAGTGGCAGCAAGGAGGCCTCAGCAGTGGGGTGGGGTGGCCAGAGCAGTCCTGGCTGGGAAATCCCTGTTGACAGCAGGGCCAATGGCACTGGGTGGCCCCAGCCAGGAACCCCAGGAGACACCCTGAGGCAGCAGGACTGGCAGCAGTCTAGCGGTCCCAGCTGGGAACCCCGAGAGCTCCTGGGGCAGCATGTGGGCAGCAAGGTGGGAAACTGTTCTGGGCAGCTCTAGTAGGGCCAGTGGCAGGAAGTCTAGAGTGGGGCAGCTAGCAGGGGAACACTGACCTCCCCTGGTCCAGAAAACTCCCTGGTCCAGGACAGCTCAGGTCCTGAGGGTGCCAGACCAGGGAGGTCCAACCTGTAGTAGCTTTGCTAAAGATTGAAAAAGCATATGATACATTTGAGAGACAGGACTTATTGCATAGAATTGGGCATAAGTAAATTAGACAGAGGTTAGAAGTCTATTACACAAGTGGGTGGGTGAGATTCTCTAGCCTGCAATGTACAAGA
Organism: Apalone spinifera; assembly: GCA_030068395.1. Lineage (NCBI taxonomy): Eukaryota > Metazoa > Chordata > Testudines > Trionychidae > Apalone > Apalone spinifera. The sequence goes on along the minus strand of CM057846.1, from coordinate 60,397,321 downwards.
GATCAGTTTAGATAATCATCGTGATCCATTCTGACCTTAAAATCTATGTCTTAAGTGAAAGTCCCATTCAGGAGAGAGTAAGGAAAGCCTATTCTAGGTTATATACAATCACAAATGGCATTCCACAGAAGAGCATCATCAACTTGACCTTATTCAATGTAATGATAAATGATCTGCTGAAACAATGAGTCGAGGACTAGGCAATGCTTTACTTGCCGATGATTGTGCCACATAGGCCAAGGACTCCTTAGGGACAAGGATATAGCTGAGAAGTGGATTTAATGAAGCACTTAGGGAAAGTGCAGAGTAAAGAAACATGGGGCTTTAAATTGTCAAAACTAAAGGAATAGTCGTCACTAAAAGGAAAATTTTAAAAAAGAATGCAAATTGTATGTATATACACAGCACATAGGTATAGTTCAAAGTTATAGATTCCAGAATGTGACATTTGATAGTTAATTAACATAGAAGGATCAGGTAGAAAATATTGTAGAAAAAAAATGTAAAGGTCATATCCATCTACTTTAAAGTATTTATGGAATCACCTGAGGCATGGGGGAAAAAGAGCTGTGATAATGCTTTATTGAACATTAATAAGACCAATAATTGAGAATGGATACCAAGTATTTAGCTCAACAATAAATTTAAGGAAACTAAATTCACTCCAAGCCTATTGCCTTCATCACAACCCTCTGTGTGC